>JAGFMF010011415.1:15262-113770 GCA_019455555.1 Galemys pyrenaicus
CCCCTCCCTGGCCGGCAGCAGGGATCGAACTTGTGCTGCGGTGGCTGCTGTTTGCTTCATAGTGTGTTGCTTAACCCACTGCGCCACCAGGGAGGCCCAATAAATGCTTCTTGAGCAACCACTTTGACCCTCTACTGCTAATACCTTATATTAGTTCCTATAACACTAAGTTTAAGGCAGTGGTGATTTTCAACCCTGACTGTAGGAGGCGCTTTTAAAGAATACTGATACCCAGGCCCCCTGGCCAGAGATTCTGACTAGGTAAGTGAGTTCAGACATTAGCATTTTGTAAAAATTCCCTTGGCAATTCTAATATCCAGCCAGTGTTAAAAATCTATAATGCTTGATTTTCAAGACTCATTCATTTCTCTATCTCCTAGGGTATCCGCTCAGAACCCCTCTTGCACATATGGCTCCTTTCTGAACCTCTTTCAGGCCACACTTTTTTCTCCATCCCAAAGAGTGCAGGGACCCTGTAGCTTTGTACCCCCAGAACACCAAGCACAGACTGTCTGTCAGTGTCGCAGGAGTTCCTGCAGGGCGTGAGCCTCGGAGCACGGGGTTTGTTTGAGTTGGGTGGAGAGGAAGAACGGGGTGGAAGCTTGTGGTAGGTGGCCAGCCTGTCCCCTTACCACTGCATGGACAGCACCAGCTACCCTACGGCAACAGACGAGCCATGTTGGCACAGGGCACAGTGCTGTAGATCTGCTCTGAGGGCCAGCGGTCAGAGAGCCCTGTTCCCGCCCTACACTCTTGTCTGGTTCTTTCCTTGTGAGTGGGGACAGCAAGGGTGGTGGACAGAGCTGGTGTCAGAAGATGATTCTAGTCCTCGTCTTCTGAATATTTTTGTGGGCATATCCTTGCCCTGGACCTATCCCCTAGTCCCTAGAGCTTAAGCAGTCAGTGGGTTTATTTTTTTATTGCTCATCTAAACCAAGACGTCTCAACCAGTATGAACCAAGACCACTTGGAACAAAGGATGACACAGGCCACATGTAAAACAAAAACCTTTATTAACGGGGCAATTTGAGATATTTCTTTTATTGTGTACGATGGGTCACGAATTGGGAGACTTTTTTGCCTAATGAAGTCACAAGTTCAAGTTTTTTTCAAAAATTCAGAGCTAATAAAGGGCCTCATAAAACAACAATTTGTTGATATAGTCCTTAATGAGACATGTAATGTTATGCCTCTCATACTTTATTTTTTCACGGCACTTTGCCCCTCATATTCATCATCTTATTTGTGAGTTATCCTATGAGGTAGCAATGCCTACCAATCACTGATATCACTGCCCATATTTTGCAAATGACAAAATCAAGACTCTCTGAGGTTAGTTGACTGGCTCAAAGTTGTAGAACTAGAAAATGGGGAAGTCAGAATACTAAGGCTCGTGTGTGTTCTGCTTCCTCCTCCAGAGCCTTTTACAAAACATCCTACTTGGCTATGTCCAGCTTTGCTAATGGAAATAGTTTTTCCCCCTAATTAGAAATGTAATACATGCCATCAAAATACACATGCATGAGTGGTCCTATTTTAATGAAAAGTTTTCAGTAGTTGCACACACTCTTGTAGGAAATTCAGACAACAGGGAAGTACAAATATTCTTTAATTCTTTCACAATAAAACCCAGAGAATTAAGAGTTTATCCCACAAATATGTTTATGTTTAATCCTTTAAAGAGAAGTCTGTTAGAAAGAAGACACAAAAAGGAGGAGAGAAACTGAGGATGAGTGGACTGGAGGAAAGGCATAAAACAAGAGGGAAAGAGAGTCTGAGTAGAGGAATGATGGGCCAGGAGGGCGCCATGACCAAAGTGAGACACGAGGAAGAGGAGAAGCTGAGGAACAGTCCTCATGGACAGAAAGCAACACAGAACGGCAGAAGGACCAGTGGACAAAGGAGGGTCTGCTTGTGGTATAGAGGGAGTCGAAAGCCCCCGCCCAACAGAATGAGGCAGATGGGACTTCAAGGGGAAGAGCGTGGAGAATCTGACACAGAGGTGGTGCAGTTGTCGCACCTGGTGGCTGGCCTCGGCGGTGTGAGGGGGCAGGGCATCGCAGCTTTTTGACAGGCAGGGGACTGTGCAGTGACAGGAAGACATTGCCTGGACCAGGGCCTGGCATTCCGGAAGTGCCGTCTGAACGATTGAGTGCAGTGACCCTGGTATCCGAGATGCCTCTCCCCACAATGGGAAATTCACCTCTGGGCTGTCTGCTCCTTCCATAAGGCCCTGGCTGCTTTGCCCAGTGTCCTGGCATCCCAAGAATTTCCCTGCCTGCTCTGGGGAGGATTTTTCATACTGAAAGTTTTTGCAAAATAAGACGGCTTTATCAGAATCCTGTTGCGTCTAAGAATGTTCCTGGCTTGTTGACGTTTACAGTGTGTAACCGATTTTATCGGAGGAATGTTGTTTGGAATGGAAGGGCCCCTGAGATGGGCAGACAAGAAACGGAAGGTTATGCAAGGACCCACCCCAGGCTGTCTAAGCTGGAACTCGGGTGGCTGTACGTGAAGCTTGGGAGGCTGGCCAAGCCTTGAGCAAGGCTTCCTCCCTGGAGGGGGGCCCAGTGGTTTGCAGTGGGATTGTGGTGTTTACGTTCTCACCTTGGTTCTCCATGGCAGACACCCCAGAGCCCAGTACCAGTGGTGGAGAAGCAGCACGGGCTGCCCAGGCTCGTGCTCAGCGAGCCGTTGGACAAGACAAAAGCACTCCTGACATTCTGGAACGGGGACAGTAA
Organism: Galemys pyrenaicus; assembly: GCA_019455555.1. NCBI lineage: Eukaryota > Metazoa > Chordata > Mammalia > Eulipotyphla > Talpidae > Galemys > Galemys pyrenaicus. The sequence goes on from JAGFMF010011415.1 coordinate 18,004, forward strand.
TGCTTCTCCCAGGAGTCAAAAATAGGAATAGTTTATTCCTTCAGGTCTTTCATCAGAAGCCCAAGGCACTCTTCCTGGAGCTCTGAAAAGCTAGCGTGCCAGGGATGCGGGAGAGAGCTCTGGGCAGAGAAGAGGACCCATGAGAGACGGTGACTAAACTGAGATGGGAAAGGAGGAGGGGTCAAGAGCGGTCAGAAGTCTTAGGGTTCCACCTGATGTGGGAGAGGGCCGAGGTGCCCCAGCTCAGCAAAGGACATGGGATGCGTGTCAGCCAAGAGGAGCAAGCTAAAAATAGCAGGTCTGCTATCTCAGGGGCCCTCCACAGGGCTGGCATTCCAGGACCGCACTCTCTACAACTTTTTCTAGCCTTCCTCACTGTAGTGGGTAGAACTGTGTCTCTAAAAGGATATGTTTGAAACTTCACCCCTAAGACCTGTGAATTGGACTTTATTTGAAAGAAGGTCTTTGCAGATGCCATCAAGTTAACAGATCAGTCTGTTGGTGGGCAGACTGAGGAGCACCCCAAGACTCCCCAACCTGCACACTCTAAATCGGTTCTGCCACTTACCATATGAAGACAAAGCTTACTCTTAGTGTGTAAGACCTCCAGTAGGAAAGAAGTTAATACAGTTAGTGTGCAATAGAGAGAAGAAAGAATACAGTTTCCAAGTGAAGCACCTAAACTTACCCATCCCCTTGTGGGTAAATGCCCAGCCAAACAGGGTTGGCTCAAAGCAGGGCCATTGAGGCCTGAAAGTTGGCCACAGATCTAAGACTCCTTTTGGCAGGGAACCTTAGGAAGGGGGCAGAAGGGCCAGCAAGTCTGGAAGGAAAAGGGCAAAATCAAAATCCAAGTCAAAAGGCTCTAACTGTCAGTCTCCCCCCACAAGTCTCTCACCTGTATCTCTTTCACATTTCTCCTTCCATGTTCCCCAAGTCCCGGGTCCAAGAAACAAGGACCCTTCTTCTTCACATGTCTCTGTTCCATGCACCTCCTTCAAATCTCCTTCCTTCCTTCTCTCCCAACTCCTTTCCCCACTCTTTTCTAGCTTCTCCTCACTGCTCAGCCACACCCTTCCTTGGGTGGGGCAGGGAACTTGTAACCTTCCCTTTCTATGGAATTACACTGTTACAAACCTGCACGATGGCAGCCGTCAACCCAGTGAGTGGTGTCCTTAAAGGCCATGTGACAGTGGTGGTAGCGCCTGCAGTGATGTGCCTACAAGTCAAGGGCCACAGAGGCGTGCTAGCCACCGTGCAGAACGTGGAGGGGGCAAGGAAGAATTCTCCCCTAGCGCTTTCAGAGGGAGTGTAGCCCTGCGGACACCTTATTTGGGACTTCCAGCTTCCAGAACTGCTAGTGGCTCAGATGGTTGCTATCTAAGACTCCAGCTTTTCTTCCCTCTACACCTTCCCTTATTCTCTGTGCTCTAGCACGTTGGCTTTCTTCCGGTCCTCTACATTTATCCCAATGCCTCTTGCCACAGGGACTTTGCAAAGAAGACTGTGCACTCTTCTCCGCCTGACCAACGGCTTACACTTCAGCGACCTACGTAGCTTGCAGACTGTGACTCAGTCTCCCAATTCCCCTTCCCAAGTGCTCTCCTTCAGGGCCCTTTCCACAAGTGACTAACGTTTATGTCCTTTAGATTACTGTCTGTGTCCTCCAAGCCCTCAAGCTCGACGAAGTTTGAAACTGGCCCAACACCCAGTGCAGTGCCAGGCACAGAGTAGTCACTCAGTAGGTATTTGTTAAATGACTAAATGAAAGAGTGAAGGTAGTGTGATGGGTTCTGGGGATACGAAGATGAATGAGGCATAACAGTGTCCCAGAAACCAGTTCATAGCGTGGCAGTAAGAGGGGCCAAGCAGATGAGAGGACAGTAAACAGACCCAGGCTGTGCAGCATGCCGAGCACACAGCAGAGGAGCAAGCCAGACTCCCCAGGGGAGACGGTGAGACCGATCAGCTCATCACCTGCACGTGAAGCTCAAGCTCCTTGTCCATTGACTGACCTCTCGGCCCTTGGGGACCCTAGTCACCAGAGTCTAGGGGTGTTACTGCTAAGCAGTGCCCTTGGCAATCTAGCAACGGCAGTGCTATCCCACGTGAGCACAGATCCTGCCGGGACGCTGTCCTCAGAACGGGGCACACTCTGGGCCTCTTTAGAGTGCAGTGTTATTACAGGCTCTGGTTACAGTAAGAACACTGTGTTGAGCACTTCGGTCAAAAGCGTTCCTGGGGCCTTCCGGACTGTGATCTCATCATATCCTCAGACCAACCCCAGGAGGCAGCAAAAGGTAATGATTTATGTCCCCACTGTCCAGTTGGGGAGACTGAGGTGAGTCAACATCACTTGACTTGGCTGAGGAGTGAGAACAGCTCAGGAACAGAGCTGCGAGAGAGCACAAGGCCTCTCTGCAGGCTCTCCTGGCCGACCGATCGGCAGAGGAGGACTCCCAGGCTGAGGACACACTGCAGCAGCCACAGGTCTTGTTTACTTTGGTGCAGGGCTTTTCATCACCGACTAGAGCCACAGACTGTGAAAGCAGATGAACCCAGAGAGAGCCCCAGTTCAACACCCTTGTTTTACAAAGGAGGAAACTGAGGCCAGAATGGTGAATCTCCTTTACCCTCCCTTTCTTTTTCCTGGCCTACTGATGTCAAGCAGTAGGGAAGAGTAGTTTACCCAAACCCTTCTCCCCTTCTTTGCCTGTGTAACCAGACTATTCTCCAGCCTCCTCTACAGTTTGAAGAGCCAGGTGACCGTGTTCTTTCTGGTGGAATGTAGAGGGAGTGATACCTGCCACAAGCTCTACTGATGACCCATCAAAATCCCCATGAACACATCTCTGTGTCCCCTCACATCTGACTGATTGGGATGTCAATTACAAGGACAGCTTTGGAAGCCATGTATTAAAAGATGGCAGGCATTGGAGGGCTATTTGTTACTGTGGCCTAGCTTAAACCCAATCTAACTAACACAAGATGAGACAGGAAAGCCTATGCAAAAGCTCTACTTACCTATAGTATAGGGTGTGGAGACCAGTGACCTCAGGGCAGAGTTTATTTTCACTTTGGATGTCCCCACTCCCATGTTAGGAATGGCTGTCTTCCAACTCAGCCCTGGAATTTGGTCTGATCTGGCTTCCCACCTGTATTGTTTTAGATCATTAGTCATTAAGGGTTGGAATGGATCAGAGATGTTATTTCATTTATCCCCTGGCTCCAGATAAGACCTCTTCTGAGCCATCTGAAATGACCAAAAATCTTATCTGGACTTTCCTGTCTCTGGGAAGGAAACACCATACATGTCTTTAGACACTTGTTTCACACTTCCATGTTTGTCTTAGAAGATCTTTATCAAACCTGAGAACATCGCAATGGAGCCCATCTTACTAACGATTTAAGGCAATCTTTATTTTATAGATGAGGAAACTGAGGCTAAGATGACACATTTCAACAGTTGTAAAGTCAGGTTAAGAAGCAAGGGCTCTAAAACCAAACTGGCTACTCTTCCAAGGCTCTTCCTGCCTTGTTCTATCCTGGGAGGAGAAACAGAAGTGTGGGGGTCCGTCTTCACTGTGGTTGGTCTTTCCTTATTCCTTCTATGGCTCTCTCTCTTAATCCACAGGTTAATCTCTATCCAACTGATAGTTACCTTGGACTTGGTCATTTCTCTTAAGGACAGACTACAAGAAAGAGGCAAGTTTGTGGTTCCTAAAGAGAAGGGATATGTGTTCTCGGGTCTTGCTCCTTTGATCTTGGTAGTGAATGCAGAGTCTCCAGCAGGATCCAGCATGTGGGGGCCATTAAACCCGTCAACCTTACTAGCACTCTGTGAAATGCACTGTTAAGGGAAGCCATGTTAGTTATCCAACCTCTGAGCACAGTTTCTTGGCTCATTAGGGTTTGTCTGGCTAAATCTGGGCAGCTGGACAGTCCTCCCTATTAATATGAGAGCAAGATCTGAAGAAGTGGACCTGGGGCCGTGAGAACAAACCATTACTTACAGGGGGTTATTACATATATTTTCTTAGAAAGATCTGGAAAGTCCATGTGAGAGCCTTGAAAACTTGAATTTGTTTTATGGTGCTTTAAAAGCAAAATAAAATAAAACCAAAGAGTTAATCTCTACACTCTTATTTAAGGGGAGCTTGTTTCTGCAGAGGTTGGTGCATGTGTCAGTGACTTGGACAGAGTCATCACAGGCTCTGTCTGAGGCTTCCTGCGTGCCACGATCTGCTCATCCTCGTGGAGGAGGGCCATGGAGCTGCGGAGACAACAACAGAAAGGAGCAGAGCAATGGGTGGAGACCAAGTCCAAAAGTTAATTTCATACATTTTTCCCGGAAATCTGGTGGTCAGACAGGGGCTTCTAAGGAGCCCCTTAAGGAGCTCCTGTCTTCATATTAGTTGAGACATTGGCTAGTGCAAATTTTATTTTATTTTTTTATTAAAATATTAGTGCAAATTTTAAATAAGGGATCAGAATTAACGATGTCACATGGCCATTCACAAATCTCTTAATCTTTGGGTCAAAAATCTTCAGAATTTGAGCAAGTTATTTTACTGTTTTGAGCCCTTCTTTCTTCCTCTAGAAATGAAGAGGATTACAGTCCTAAATTAAGCGTTTTATTGTTTATTTACTGGGAAGGACGAGGATATGGACACAAAGAGAACTTCACCCAGAAAATTTGTTTCCCCTAAATCTTTGAATCTCTCCCCTGAAAGTTTCCATTTAAAATTCAGTAATCTCTGTGCATCCTTCAGTTTAATTTGCCATCTGCAGACTTTTTCCTGATTATGAATTTGCCGCAACCATGCCTGAATTCACAGTTTTCTTTTCCCTGTGGCCTGTTAGGGTGTCTTGATGGGGACAATTCTACAGAACTCTGGTGTGAGCCAAAGGCAGTGATGGGGATGGGGATGGGGATGGGACCCAGGTTGGAGAGCACGGGAGGCTGGTGGGAGTGAGGGGGAGAATGAAATGACTGCACTGGCCAGAGGGTGAGGCATCAGACTTGGCCACAGCACCTCAGCCCCGCCCTGGGGCCTGGAGTAGTGGGGGAAGGAGGGCTGTCAGCATTCAGGAAGGACAGCGGCTGCCGGCCGCCGGGGTGGGTGCAGAGAAACAATCTATAAGCACTTTATGTAAACTAGTTCATGCTAATCACATTACCCAGTATCTGCTTTTTACCCCTTTATTGTGCCTATAAGGAGTTGGAAAATTCTTGTTCCCAATTCAGAAGACTTGGTTTCTTCCCTTTTTCTCCAAATGGCAAAACAATGCTAACGTGTGTCCTCCGTCCGTCCGTCCCCCGTGTGTGCGCGCGCGCGTGTGTGTGTGTGTGTCCGTCTCCCCCCTTCTCCCTCCTCGGCCCTGTGTGCGGCCGCTAAGGCTAAGGACGCGCTCCCCGGCGCAGGCCGGCCCCCGCCCCCTTCCTGCCCTCTCCCCGCCCCCGGCCCGGCCGCGCTCGGCCGGTGATGTCAACCCGACCAGGAGCCGCCCGCCCCCGACCCGCCCGGGCTAATTAGCATGTGGCGGCGCCGGGGCCGCCTCCGCCGCGCCCGCCCGGCCCCCGGCCGCCCTCCCGCGGCTACCCACAACTTTTGAGGCGGGGACTCCGCTTGCAGCCTCACTTCGCTCACCTCCCCGGCCCCGCGCGGCGCCCGCCGCCCGCGCCCCGCGTCCCCGCGGCCGCCCGTGCCCTCCGCGCGCCGGGCATGTGAGCACCGCGGGCCCGCCACCATGGCCTCGCCGCGCGCCTCGCGCTGGCCGCCGCCGCCGCCGCTGCTGCTGCTGCTGCTGCTGCTCCCAGCCCCTCCCGGGACGCGGGGCCAGCCGCCCCCCTCGGCCCGCCGCGCGCCGAGCGGGGCACCCCTGGCGGGCACCGGGCTGGTGCGCCCCCCCGAGCCCGGCCCGGAGCGCGAGCCGCCGCCGCCGCCCCAGCCGCTCCGGGAGCGCCGCGGGCCCGCGTCCCCTGACCCCAGCCAGCCCGCCCCCGCGCCGGGCGCCGCGACACGGCGGGGACCCTCGGGCCGGGTCCCCCGAGGCAGGAGCGCGGGTGAGTGAGAGCCGGGCAAAAGGCGCCCTGCCAGCCCCGGCTGGGGGCGTGAGTGCGCCCCCCGCTGCAGCCCCCGCCCTAGGCCCCTCTGCGCTGGGTGGCCCGGTGGGGACTCCGCTTACCCTCGCGCGTGTGGGGTCCTGAGGGCGAGCAGAGAGGAGGGCAGCGAGGTGGGGGCCTGGAGCTCTTAGGTGCTTTCTCTGGTGGCTGACTGGGGGTGTGACCATCCTGTTCAACTCCAACCCTTGGAAGAAAACTTAGCTTACCTGGGGTGGCCGAATCCCCGCAGCCCCCACCCACACTCACACGCACTCTACCCTTTAAAAATAGAAGAAATCGGTGAAAGCGGGCACTCTTACCTCGTGGCAATAACATCTGGCCAGCCCCTTCCTCTGTTCCTTTCTTTGCCACCCTCCTCCCCCTCAGTCCCGACAGGCACAGAGATGGCCCTTCCAGGTACAGAGCTCCGGTTTTCAAATAGAATAACAGGTTTTTAAGAGTTCTAGCACTAAGGATATTGTAAAGGACAAAGGATGTAGTTGGAAACAAAATACTGCTGGGTTCACACTCCGAGCTGAGGGGCTGGGGCATGCCGTGGGGTGCCGGCTTGTGAGATCCATCCCGGCTAGGCAGAGGCAGACACAGGAGTCTTTTCCTTCCCTTTCTTTGCCCGGTGAGCTGCTGCTCCAATGAGAGCCACTGCCTGCCCCTGTCCGAGAGGAGGATCCTTGTCATCTCTTTCCCACTTTGACTCCATTCCTCCATTAGGTCTGGAGAAATGCTGAGCATCAAGTGGAATTCCAACCATAATACCAAATACCATTGTGACCTTTGGGAATGTCACCTCCCGTGACCTCAGTTTCTCCATCTATGACATGGAAGCAGTGGCCCCTGTTACTCCTAGCTTCCTAGTGATGATGTGACAAAATGAAAGTAAAAATAAATGGAAAGTGCTTTGAACAAAGTCAGCAATGTGGTGGTGGCAGCCACTGCCTTCCTGTGAATGACACGAGGCGTGTGCTCTCTGGAGCTTATCCTGGAGAAGCAGATTGTTTGCAACACTAGGTACGGACTTGGAGTTTGAGTGAAGGTTGAGAAAATTGCATCTGTCGAATTGACAATTCATTTGTTTCTCATATTACACAAACTTTCTAGTATGTGAATTAGCTTGCTTCCTTGAACCTAGGGATGCTTCTTCTGATTGAATCAGAAAAACAGGGGAAAAAAGTCAGGTCCCCCAGAAAAACTCAACTCCATATTCAGTTGTACTCCCATTATTACAAAATGCCTCATCCTTGTGAATTTCTAAATCACTGGCCCCAGATTGAGAAATAGTGAGGAAAGGGAGAGGATAAAGAAGACACACCCACAGTGACTGAATTAGATGGCTTACTTGTTTTAAGTTCTTCAGAAAGGAATTTAGAACGAAAAAGAAGGAATCTAGAACATAAGAGCGATTGCTTCCTGACCTTACTAGAAACATGACTGAGTGGCTGAGTTTTCTAAATTGCAAGTGGGGAGCCTGGGATTGAGGCCATTTCAGAGGAGATACCAGGGACAGAAGGCAGCTTCTCTGGCTAGTAGTCAGCTTTCTTAGTTGTGGTGCCCCAATCTTGTTAGTGGATGGGTGGGAGGGTGCTGCATTCAGGAACCCTGAATGGATGAGGCAGGCACATGTCTTTCCCTCTCCTGTGGCTGGGAATCCCCACAGATCACAGAGAGCGATGTTGCAGGGAGAGGTGCTGGCTCAGGGAGGCACTTGGCTTCGGGAATTCAGCAGGGAAGAACTGGGGCTGATTCTCTTTGCCTAGTAGGGTTCCCTTCACTGTACGTGACCCACATTTTCTCATAGGTATAGCAGATAACATTGTTAACCTTGGCTTTGCAGTCTTTTGGTCTGGTTCATTTGGGGGAGGTGAGAAGTGTGCTGAGGCACCAGAGGAATGCCAGAAAGGGTTCAGAGAGCAGGTAGGGAGGAGTCCAGAGCTTCTGTTACCTGAGGGGCTCTCCTGGGTCCTCACAAAGACTGCCTAGGGAGCACCTGCTTCTGTGCTCATCTAAGACTGCATCTTGGGTGGGACATTATGGGACATTAGAATGGTGAGATGAGAAGGGGTGAACTGATTGCCGGTTGAAAACTGCCAGGAGTTACTAACATGGCCGGGACTCCACGTGAGCCTGTGCTTGTCTCCTGGTGCCGCTCCAATATGTCTCTTGGGGGAAGAAACAAGGAACGAAGAAAGTCGGTGTTAAATGATTTTAACAAGTCTGAGTTTCCTGATAACCTCTGAGGATTTTCTTTGGACCCTGATTGACCACCATGTACTAGGTTCCCAAGGTAAAAACATCTTGATACTAAAACGGCCTGCAGAAGCCGTGTGGTCCATATTGTGTCCCATGCCCTCCTAGCTCCCCTGACAGATGACCGTCCAGCTCTGCATTAACATTTTGTGTTTGGGGAGATACTCACTCTGCCAGGAATGAGCCCGAGTCTTACAAATAATGTGCTTCATTTGCTTGATGGCAAATGCAGCACTTCTGTGGATGCGGGCAGTCAGCACCTGGTCCTCCAGCCTTTAGGTTTCAAAATACATGGGCGTCGGCAGCAAGAACCAGAGATGTCCTCCTCATCCCTGGGGCTATCGCTAGTCCTTTCCCTCCTTTTGGCAGAGCTCAAGTTCTTCCCTGTTGAGTAACCTCAGTTACATGTGGTCTGTGGTTTGTTGGCTGCGTTAGACTGCCGGTCCTGGACAGCAGGCTGCTCCCTCTTTGCTCCCCCTTTTGTGTAGCCCTTGTTTAGCTTTTGTTCTCATTTGTCACCCTGCTGGCTGTTCAGCTGAAGTTTATTGCTGGGGTTTCAGCCAGTAGATAGAGGAGATGCCTTCTTGAGGTTTTCATTCTCACAACTTGGGGCTTCTGAGCTACCTCTGAGTGCTTAAGTTCCTGTACCATGATTTTGCCTTCCATAGGCCGTGCGTTCATTGTGAGATCTGCAGGTGAGGGTGGGGTGGGAGGTTTGTCATATTAGACATCAATGCAGGAGAAAACTTTCCCACCCAAAGGGGAAATGACGCTGAGTAGCTGAGCAGTCAGCCCAAGGAATAATAATCTTAGAAAAATGCAGCTCCCTGGAGGAAAGGAAGCGTTGCAAACCCAGCCCCTTCTGAGCTGTTTCATAGCTGTCGCTGGGATCACTGTAACTTTGTGAGCTTTAGCCGCTGAGAGAACCATTACTCAGTGTGGGGAAGACTCAGGCAGGGTAAGAGGCAGCCTGGCAGAGGGGAGAGAGGGTTTTCACTTCAGGAGTGTGGCTGCTGCCCTGACAGAGGCTGAGGGTGGTGGTGAGGTGGGGATTCCTGAGAAATGGAAAGTGCCCTCTACAGCGGGAGGGGTGTGGGGAGAGAGACTCTGCATGGTGTGTGTGTTTAAAAGCCACATCCTTTTAATCTTGCAAGAACCCTTTTATTGCTTCCCTTGGCATGTGTGCAAATGCTGGACTGATATTTTCTGCTCTAGAGCTGAATGGTGTGGGTGGAGGAGAATGAAAGGTGTTTCGTGCCCAGCTGGGCAGTCACCGCTTCCCTGGCCCTGGAGAGCTAGAGAGGGAGCCACTGCCCTTGCAGTGATCCCTGGGCGCCTCCCAGCAACCGCCCAGCTGGCTGAGGCAGTGAGTGAGCAGCCTTGGAATTAACTTGTTGTCGACTGAGAGACGCCCAGAAAGAAAGCAAAGAACAGATGGTAGTTGTGGTTTTGGTAACCACTTACTGGTTACCTCAGTGGCTTCCCTTTGCCCCCAGCACCCTTTCGTAGGAGCAGAGGTTTTGGCTGAATAAATGTTCCTCCCTTCAGAGAATTCTAGGGAAGCAGCAGGGAGATTAGTCTTGTTTCCTCTTTGGACTTCTATCTAGTCTTTGCGCTCCTGCTGTAGTTGTGCTTTCACATTCCTCATCCCATTTAAGCCTCACAACAATCCTGAAGTCTTGACAAAGTTAGAACACACATTAAATGGAGGGGGCAAAATTTAAATCAATTTCGATCAAACCCCTTTGTCTTTTCCATATTCACACAATCTCGATTTTATCAACTGTTAAATGGGTAGAGAATTGTTCTAGATCTCTACAGATCTCTCCAGCTAGTCATTCTTTCTTCCTCACTTTCTCTTGCCCTCTGTCCCTTGCCCTTTTTTTGAAATTAGGTATTGAATTTGAGTGGGGGATGGGCAAGGAGCTGGCAGTGGTAATGAGATAACCTTCAGCGTAGAGATCAAAGCTTAAGACAGGATAAAAACTCTTTATACATGTATGAAATGGTATTCTCTGTAAAGGTTATGAATTATACACAATATCCTGTTTATGCACCAGTTCATATGTTTTTGATGACAGGGGCGGCCACACTAATTAGCAACCGAAGTGAAATGAATTGCTGACATTCTTAATGGACTCTCTCCTGAGACATGGCTGATCCTATGAGGTCGTCGTTCTGAATACCTACTCAGTAGGACAGGCTAAATGGTACTATTATTCAGATACTGTAAAATTGCTTTCTTTTTAATGTCTCTGCCCTTTCCTACCCAGTCACCATTCATCTGTGTAGACAGAAGCAAAGATGTTTCTGTCCTGTCTTTTCCCTCTTGTGGGAGTGTGGCAGATGTCTCAGTCTTGTCACGTTTGTAAATCAGGAAATATTTATTGATGTGGGGGCCTGTGCCAGGTGAAGTGGGGTTGCAGAGGAAGTCTCCTGTGCTCCCAGGGAGCGTGCGGTCTTGTTAGAACACAAAAATCACCATTGCAAAATAAAGATGCATTAATGACTGACAACGGAAGGAACGCCCGAGAAGGCCATATTGACAGAGGATGAGTGTGGAGAGAGAGGGGCTGAAGTGCGCAGGGGCGCAGAGAGAGCTGGGCTGGGTCATCCAGGTAGACTTCTTGGAGAAGGAAGGCATTGACTTAGTTTTTTACAGTTGGCTAGGATCTGGATGGACACAGAAGTGGGGAGGGCATTAGCATTAGCCAAACCCCAAATGTTGAGCAGCTCAATACTTGTTAAATGGAGGATTGAGAGGCAGGACTCGGGAGGTGACTTGGGGGAACTAGTTAGGTTCCAGAATAACTTAAGTCATTGAAGACAAGGCTTGAAAAGAGGATTAGGGCAGACTGTGGGGGCTTTGCTGTCCTTCCACATTGAGGTGCTCCTCGTGCCTTTTGAGGAAGGGGCACTGTTTGCTGATCCATTGTTCACTTGTGTGTGGTGCCGGGCCTCCTGGTGAACCACATGCAGCCCTGCCTTTGTCACTGCCCACCTGGTATTTTGGAGACACCGAATGCTGGCAGCCATGGCGTCAGTATGTTGGGAGGACAAGACTGAAAACAGGAGACAGGCTAGATTGGGGGTAGTGGCAATTGAGGGAGTGGTGCAAAGGCCAGAGTAGAAATAAGGCAGGAGGACTGGACAGCTGCCTGGCAGTGGGGTGATAGAGACGAGCTGGTAGGCATCGAAGAGGCTACCTCAACTGGAGGCATGTTGACTGTGAAGATTTCAGCCTGGCCCTCTGGAAGTAGTTTGTGGATAGCTGAGAATATGGAACTGGCCCAGGGAGAGGTCACGACCAGATTCTGCATAGTGCCAACAGTTGCAACCACCAGACAAGGGAGCCAGCTCTGACGGAGTCAGGGCATCCGTGTAGATGGTAGGGGGAAGCAGTGCCAGCCCGGGAGCCCCAGGGCCTGAAGACCAAGTGAGGGCTGGGCAGTTTGGAGGCTGGCTATGGACTTGAACATCGTGCACAGTCTATGTAGAACATGTGAAGGTCTTTGAAGTTCCATGCATGTTACCGTGTATCTGCTTGCACTTGCAGTCTCATCCAGAACTAGCCGGGTTAGAAGGAAAAGGGAACTGGGGAGAATGAGGCCTGAGGAAAGGCTGTGGACCGGATCTCGAGAAGCTTAGTGGGGCCTCGAAGAGCGGAGGAAGAAGCCTACTTACTGTGGGAGATGCAGACGCTGACCTTCCTGGGCAGAGTTTAGAGATGAGAGAGGAAAACCAGAGAGATCCAGAACCCTGTTGTCAACACCCAGTTCTTTCCATGTCAAGAATTGCCAATGTGATCTACCCAGTTACTAAATGAAAAGCCTAGAGGTCACCCTCCATTCCTCCTCTTTCTTCATCCTCTGCATCTATTTGCTTTGTTTTGGTTTTGGCAACTCAGTTGATTCTGTTTCCAGAATACATCTGAATCTGCCCTCTGCATCTTCACAAGTCTTTTGTGTCCCACAACTTCACTCATGCTCTCCTGCTAATCCCTATTCACAGAAGCCAGTATGACCTTCTTAAATTGTAATCCAGGTCGCCCCACTCTTTGGCTGATAATCCTCCAAAGGGTTTGCATTGTACTTAGAATAAAATCCAGGCCCCCCACTGGCTTATAAGGCCCACCTCCCAGCCCTCTGGCCTTTCTTGCTCCACTCTTCTCCTCTGCTCTCACCAGACAGTAGTTTATGCCTGCCAGACTCTTTGTCTTAGAGCAGGGCACATGGTATCCCTCTGCTTCCAGGCAGAGGGAATGGCCAGTGCAAAGCTTCTCAGGCTGGAATGAGCTTACATGTTTCGGGATTTGAAAGAAGGAAGGTCAGGTCAGATTTCCTTCTAGGTGCCATGGAGGGGTTTTCAGCAGAGGAGGGATGTGGAGAATAGACTGTGGGAGCATGTGGGAGCATGAGGTTAGGACGCCATGGCTAGTTCAGTATCTGAAACATGGTGAACTCTCACAGTATTTGTTGAATTAATGATTGTAAAAGGGAAATTGGACCCAGATACAACAGTTGGAGGTGGAAAGAGGAATGCGTGCTTGCGGCGCTATCTCTCTGGGTTGCCCGTGTGTCCCCAGGCCATTAGATCATGGCTACCCCAGCCAGTACGCCTCGCCCCCAGTGCAACAGAAGGGTGGACTGGACAGTGTTCTCGGAGTGAGGGAGAAGGCAGAGGACTTGCCCCTGGAGCAGAGAGGCTTGCATCCTCACTCGGGGTTGCCTGGGGAGGACTGCTGAGCCAAGGATCTTGTTACATACACATCCCTGGAATGCTTCCCTTTCGCTTTTTGTGTTCCTGTATCCCTTGTTGGCCCGGGAGCTGTCACGGGGTGGGGATGTCTGCCATGCAGAGGGCCCCTCCCCACCCCATTTGTTTCCCCTGTCAGACCAGAGACCCTCAGTCCAGAGAAACCTCCTTTGCGCCATCAGTCAACAGTGAGACGGTGAGGGAACGTTTTTGGTTTAGGCTGAGGATAAAGTGTTTGAATTATGACTTTTCCAAGCTGCATTGTGGTCTTTGTTTTTCAAAGATTATCATTTATTTTTCTGGTTATGACAGTTTCATGTGTTTATTATGTACAATTTGCAAGTCAGAAAGAAGTAACAGTAACAAAGTATCGCCTATATACCAACTACTGGAAATGTATTAAAACATTAGCAGTTGTTATTTCCTGTTTATCTGGAACACAGTACATATCCAACTCATGTGACTATCCATATGAACATCCAGAATCCATGCTGTTCATTAGCTGATGACTTTTTGTGGCTGTTTCTTCCTTGGTTTTAGAAGCTGTTTCCAGTTTTCCCACTATCCTAAATAAATGCCATGGTAAATCTCTTTGTGCTTCAGTTTTTGTATTTGTCTCTGACTAGTATTAATTCTTGAGTGTGGAAAATTTCAAGACGCCTGACAGTACCGCCCCTAGAATTGTACCCATCTGCTTTCTGCAGCAGTGTGACTGTATCACTCTCGCCACATCCTCGCTGGGCATTTTAATGCAAACAGAGCACCTTCTCCTTTCTTTGCCGCTAAGATACCCTCTGATGGGTGTGTGCTGTGGCCAGTGTGTGTGCCACGAGCGGTCAGTCGCAGCCTGTCCCCGGAGGCCTCTGGGCCTGCACCTCCTCCTCTGGTCTGAGCAGTTGAGAGGAGGTGTCTGTGGGTGCCGACTTTGCAGGGTGTGTCACAGCAAGCGGCATGGTGGGCGTGGCCCCTCCAGGTGTCCGGCAGGCTGTCCGTGTGGCTCTGCCGAGTGTGACCCTGTCTGGCCGGCAGGCAGGTGGAGCGCTGGCAAGGGGGCCGGGCAACAGGAATGCGGGGGTTTTAGAAGGAACTGGCGTCTGAAATTTAGGATGTGCAAGACAATGACACAGGTGTCGTGTATCCTTCTAAATTAGCAATAACTTAGCGTTGATTGATCCTTTAAATTGAGGAGTACTAGGCAAAATTGGATTTCTGTTTTGGGCTCATAAGAACATTTTGAGAATTCTCCTGACATTCATAGAATCATTGACTGAGGGTAGAAGGAATCTTAAAAGGTTGGTCTTCATTTGTTAAATAACAGAGAGGATTATTTTCAAAATAAGGGTGGAGTGGGGGTTGGGGGGGAGGAAAACTCGACGTTTTATTTTGGGGCTCTCACTCTTTTGCTTCGTCTACACTGGTTGACTTCCAACAACAACAAAAATAATAAATTTCACTTTGTGCTCTGAAACCGTTGGTTTCTTCGTTCAGGGCATGATGCAAGATGTGAGGTCACCTTAGATGATCTGACAAACTAGCTGCTTCTCAGTGAGGGACGTGACAAGCTGCAGAGCACAGACATAGGTGTGCCAGCAAATTTCTGGAAGTCCGTGAAGCAATTCCACAGCCATCCTAGTAACTGAGATATTGTTGGGGGTATAAATGGTGCTTTAGCCTGCTGGCATGGCTGGAGGTGGAAGCTGGTTGTGAAGCTCTGGGCTTTCGTTCTGGTTTTGCCATTTACTTACTCATGGTATAACTTTGGGCCAACCACATTCCCTCTGGGCGAGTGGTTCTTTTTCTAAGAAATGAGGGGTTCATCCACCCCGTGCTAAAATCATCATTTCTGAGGGGGCCTGTCTTTGTCCCACAGCACCTCCAGACAATCCTGATGCTGGCATTAAGTGTGAGTAGCTGGCTTCTTACTATGAGTCTGATGCTGGGACAGCTGAGTGAGGGAGCCGGCTCTGCAGGTGCAGCTGCGAGCCCATGGCAGCACCTTGAAAGGAAGCACTGGATTATTTCCATCTCTGTTTGCTAGTGCCCAGCATAGGTACACCTGTCTGACCTGTGACCATCCCCCACCAGGGTCCTGCCCAGGTGGTACTACAGCAGCCCCCACACTGCTGTGAGCATTGGGGCCCCTGTTGCAAAGTGTTTCCAGAACTGGTGAGACCGTCTGTGGAGACTAAAGAAGCTATTCAAGTGGACACCTTTATTTTGGTTCTGGGGTACTTTGAGCTTTGTGGTACTGTTCTGGCTTTCATTGTGGAATAGTGAGGAAATCTTGCTGGCCAGCTGGTGTGACAAGCAGGCTCTGTGTTTCCATTTCCTAGGGAGTCATGAGGTATCACCTCAGGAAACCTTGAATAAGGGCAACCCCCACTTCTCTGCACTGGGAAGGAGCTGGGCTGCTAGAGACAAGGATATGGATTTGATAAGGTTGACATTTTTTGCTTAATGTCTTTGATAAGTTGGTAGATGAAGGCCAGGGAAGAGGTTGGGTGACGAGAAGAGGGCAGAGGCCAAGCTCCCCAGCTGGCCCTGTATCATCTAAGTCAAAGCAGCCACACTGGAGGATGGAGTAGCCAGACTAGAGGGGAGTGGCTCCTGGTTGTAATCTGGAGGGGCATGCTGATCTTTCTGTAAGGTCACAACTAGTGGTTATCATACGTTTGGCAAGCATTGAAACCATCTCATTTTCGTTTCCATGACGGTAGGAGGGGTGGGAACAGCTTCAGCTTGGAACCTTTGTTCTTTTGTGAGAGTCTCTGCGATCATCTTTGCCAGGATGTGGAGGAGAGCCTCCTCCAGATCAGGGGAGGTCCTGGCTTGGGGGTCACATAAGCTTCCATTCAAACCCCAAAAGTGTCTTTTGCCAGAAATGGGCCCTTGGTAGATTATTCATTCTCTCTATGCCGTCATCTGTCAAATGGGCTGGAACAGGGAATGTGAGTGTCATCTCACCACTGTAAAGCTGCTTGTCCAATGCCTGGGCAGGAAAACTCAATAAATTCCGGTGATGATTATGCTACTCAAACCAGTGCCTGTTTATGCCAGCCATTATCCTGATGACACATCCCTTCTCCTCTAGGCACGGGACAGGGGCCAAGTCCTGACTGCAAAGGGCTCAAGTCCACAGATCTCTGTTACCTGGTCCTCCCTGAAATCACCCCCTGGTGTTCCTAGAACTCTTTCTTGCCACTCTTAGTTTCAGATGAAGAGAAGAAAGAGAGACACTTTATGTTAGGAAAACTATGTGCAAGAGCCCTTACCTATAATCTGAGGAGACCAGACTAACACAATGAATCAATTAGGATTCCATAAAGATGACATGAGGTATGATTGCAAAATAATATACATAACTACACTTGGACCGCTAGGGCCACTGAGTGTTCTCCTTCAGTTTAGAGCCCTTGGAGGTGTTGACACGGGCCTCAAAAGGGTTTGCAGGAGTTGGGGGCCACCTCCAGAGCCAGCATGTCAGCCACAAACAATTCATGGTGTGTGTTTGTGGTGGTCACCGCTCCTGCCTCAGTCACTACATTGGGCTTTGAATTTTTCTCTTTGTCTGAAATAGATTCAGTTTCAAGGGGTAAAAACTTTTCATTATCTAGGAAACTCAAGAAAATATTCTGCAGGTCCGAGTGAATCTCGGGGAATCTTAGAAAACAGCTTGGGTAATAGCATTGTTGGAGTAAGTGTGGTGTTAATGGACCTCTGTGAAGAGGATAATATGATTGGGAGGGGCATGCTTGTGGTTTGTTGGGAATCATTTGCGCTGCAGTCATGCCTTGTGGTAGTGCAGCGCCGTCTGCAGCTGCTGGCGGAGGTAGGAAAGACGCTAATGGCGACCCAAGCGTGCTGATGGCCAACGGACATTTGGCCTTCTAGCTCATTGGCCGTGGACAGCTGCCCACTGCCTCTGGGTCTTATTTCCTCATGTTAAAAACAGGGATAATAATGTCTGTCATGCTCCCTTAATAAGGCTCTTGAGGAGGGGCAAGTATGATGACAGCGAAAGCACTTTTAAATGTAGGCATAGCAAGTAATTCGAGTCATAATCCAGTGAACTGACTATAACCTTGGGCACAGTGGTGGAGATGTCGCCACACTTGGGTAGGGCTGAAATGAACTGACCCACGCAGACAAGCTTTGCGAACATGCTTGTGCTGTGCTCGTTATTACTGTGTTTCCAGGACCGCGTGGGACTTTATTATTACTGAGTGAGGCAGCACTTCATGAAGATGGTGCAGAAAGTGGAGAGATGCAGTGCATTCCAGGATTTCAGAACGGTCCTTTACAGCCCTCCACCTCTTGTCCGCTTAGCTGCCTCTGGTTGCCATGACTACCTCCCTTCTCCCTTCCCTTCTCCTTGGTGAGGTTTCCTGGAAGCCCCCACGAGGAGGACCCCTTTCAGAATATAAAAGCTGTTTCGGTGTCACTCTCTGTTCCTTTTGCTGTGTTTTTCTTGCCCTTCTTTCTCTGTTTCTGTATTTTTAAGTTGGGCTTTCGTTGCACTCAGACAGACCTGGGTTTGTCTGGGTCAGCACAGTGAACTTTAATGAGCACCTGCTATATGCTGCCATCTCTCATCAGGACCTAGAGATGTGATCCCGTGCATTGTAATTGAACAACAAGATAAAACAACAGTTGATGGGAAAGTTCTCTCTGGAGAAGGCGTCTTGGAAGTGGTAGCCTCCGAGCTGGTTGTGAGAAATGAGTCGGGTTTTGCTAGAAGTCAAGAGGAAGGGATGGGCTACTCAAAGTCGGGAGGACCACAGGAGCAGTGGCCTGGAGGGATGACATAGCATCCATCACCTGTTTTCTGAGAGGACGATTTCAGAACTACCTTCCTTCTCTTCAGAAAGCCAGTTCTACGCCTGCAGACACTGCCTGCCAGGCATCGACATGTTTGTGGTGCTTCATTGTCGACATAACAGAGAAGAGTTATGAACAGCTCGTCCTTTCCTCCTCCCGCCCCCAACCTGACCTTCCTTTGCTTGTTAATAGCCAGTCATGTCCCTGTCCCACATTCAGAACCTCAACTATCTTTGTCTTCCGCACCTTTTCTCACTCACGTGGGATCACCAATAGCTCTTCCCTCGTCCCTTTCTTGCTTCCTTCTTCTGAATCCCAGTTAATTCCTGTGGGCAGTAGACTACCTGGGCTGTCCGGATGTGCTGTCCCCAGTGGGGTCAGGAAGCTGACATTTGGCTCCAACCGCCCTTGGTGAGGTTTCCTGGAAGTCCCCACGAGAAGGGTCCCTTTCAGAATATAAAAGCTGTTTCGGTGTCACTCTCTGTTCCTTTTGCTGTGTTTTTCTTGCCCTTCATTCTTTCTGTTTCTGTATTTTTTTTAAGTTGGACTTCTGTTGCACTCAGACAGACCTGCGTTGGGGAGTAATCTTGGGGATGTATTTAATCTCCCTAGATGTCAGTCCTCATCAGGAAAGAAAGAGGGAGAGCAGCGGTGGACCAGCCCTGGCCCCGGGCTTCTTAGCACAGCGGGGGCAGGAGCTGACCTGGGGGTCGTGTGCTGCTGTGATAATCGTTCTGCTCCACCAGGCGCCTGTTCTTACTCATTGGTCCCTTGCCTTGTTTTGCTCTCCCTCTGTGTTTCTCCCCTTGGGTTCATTTCTCTTTACAGCTCCCTTCCTTTCTTCTCCCTCTGATTTACCACTTTTTTTCTTAACACTATGACATACAGTTGTTTTGTAAAATATTGGTTGTATTTGAGTAGAATCAGTTTCCTAACCTTGATTTAAAAGCCTGTTAGTGAATTTTTAATTTATCCCATTAAGCTTTGGGGCACCTGGTGATCACCCAGGCAGGGGTGTCTGTGGCCACCTTCCCTCCCAGGCCAGGCTTCTGCCCTGGTGCAGCTCCAGGGGCATGTTTTCTAACATCATAAACTTCCCAGACGAATGATGTTGCTGTGATTCCCTTAGAGACTGGACCACTTCGTATGGGTCTTTAGAATAAGTAGCCACAGAACTTATAAAAGCCAGCCACCAGGGCCCAGGGGGGTCAGCACCGGGGCCACATCTCATGAAGCTCGCCCTGCCCTCGCCCCGGTAGCTGGCCCCCCTCTTCCTGCTCCACTTCTCCCATCCTCTCCCCCTCTTCCTCCTCGGAACCAGGATGTTTTTCCTTGCTTTTTATTGTTTTGCTAACCTGGCACGCCTCCTTTGGTGGAGCCCTGCCACCAGGCTTCCTCTCTGGGTGTGTGTGCATGTTGGGGTGACAACATGGAGACAGACCTGTCCCCCTCCCCGGTGCCTCCTGGCCTTCACTTCCACAGGGAGCTGCCACTTCTACCTTTCCCTCAAAACTCCCTTTGCTAAAGAGCCTCCTCTCAGTTCCTCTGCTAGGTGTTTAATTTTCAAAGGGCAAGTTGGGGCCTCCCTGGTGGCCTAGGAGTTAAGGCTAAGTGCTGCCTGAGTTCGATACCCGGCCAGGGAGCTGACCCACAAGGCACAGCAGACCTCTCCTGTCTCACCTGCTGATCCCCTTGGCAGTGTATTTCAGTAGATCTGTCTATTCTGCTCCCAGCTCTGTCTCTGGTGGAACCTCTCACCCCCATACATCTGGCCCAGACTCAAGTTCTATGCAAAAATAAAAAAAATTTTAAAAAAAGAAAATGGAGACAGCAAGATAGATGCCCTCAGAAACAAGGGGAGTATCCTAGAAGCCTTTCATTTACTCTTTTAACTGAATGGGAATCTTTTGATCTTATACCATGGGCCTTTTTCTCAAGGCCTTTTTTTAAGTCTATAGAGTATTTTTATAACTGGGAGCTCAAGGTCACATCAAGGTTGTTCATCTTTCACTCCTATCTGAGTAGGACCTCTTCCTTCCTTAGCACCCTAAGGCCGCTGGGGACAGTTGTGTTTCTGGAAGTCTGGAAGTTTCTGGAAGCCAGCCCTGGGGCCCAGAGCAGCCTGACCCTGGGTTACACCCCTGTCCTGCAGGCCTCCCCCTCTCCCCAGAGGATGCCCAGCTGGACAAAAGCCTTGGTTCTCACTGGGAGGGGCAGAGAGTGTGCCTTCTGAGCTTTACACTTTTCATTACTAGACGCTGTTCCAGGGGAATCTTTTTTAAAAATCAGATCACTGAATCTCAAGTTCAAACACTTCTCAGTGTGTATGGTTTTTCTTAGGGCTGCTCCTTTCAGGGTAAGAACAAGGAAGGAAATGAAACTCCCCGAGAGCCCTGGACAGTCCAGATTGAGGCCTGAGTCTTTTGTTCACACAAACTCATTTGGCTTCTAAACGTCCTCCACCCAGAATCATTACATCCGCAGGAGCGTTTCAAAACACAGCCCAGAGTGACCGAGCTGAGTGGGCGGCCTCCTTTCTGGTGAGATGGCAGTCACCTTCCTTCCACACCCCCCGGGTTCCTGCCTGCCTCCCAAATATCCCACCTGAACAAGTAGCCTCTACTGGAGGATTCCCAGGGTGAAGGCAATGAGGCCAAGAGCGTCCTACCCGTTATCTGGAGCGGGTGGGTAGCTGCGGAAGGGAGGAGGACGGGGACTCTGCAGCTTTTAAGCTCCCAGGGCCCCTTCTCACACCTGGACAGTACTGTAGTGATTGATTTATATGGTTCAGCTCTCTTGGAGAATTGACAGTGTCTTGTGTACGACTATGTTTAACCCATATGTTGTGTTTGAATATGCTTACACCATAAAATTTACCATTTCAATCATTTTGGAAGTATACTGTTCATTAGCATTGAGCACACATGTGTTGCATAACCATTACTGCCACCCATTTCTAGAACTTTTTTGTCATTTCCTAATAGAAACTCATGAAGTAGTAACTCCTGAGTCCTTCCTTTACCCCCAGTGATTGGGGCGCTAACCTCTGTTCTGCTCTCTGTCCCTTTGAATATTCTAGGTACCTTATAAAAGTGGAATCACACCATGTTTGTCCTTTTCTGTCTGGCTTCTTTCACTCTACCATGTTTTCAAGGTTCACCCGTGTTGAAAACATTTCAGAATTTCTTTTCTTTTTAAAGACTGAAAAATACTCCATCGTATGTATGCATGTACCACATTTTATTTATCCATCTATCCATTCACCCATCAGCAGGTACTTGGGTTGTTTCTACTTTTTGGCTATTGTGAATAATGCAGCTTGTACACATGGGTGTACAAGTATTTGATTCCCTGTCTTCAATTCTTTTTTACATATAGAAAAGATCATATTGGATCATATCATAATTTTATGTTTAAATTTTTGTGGAATCTCTACAGTGACTAAACCATTTTATATACCCACCACAGTGCATGAGGTTTCCAATTCCTCCACATCCTCACCAACACTGGTTCTTGTCCTTTTTTTAAATAGCTATCCACTTAAATATTTATAAAAAATTTATTTGTTTTTGTTTTTTAGTTCATACTTACCACTCACTTCCTGTACTGTGGGTTTGGAACTTGGGTCCCAGTGTTGTAATCCTGAGGGTCAGACTAGTTTGTTGCTATGAACCTTAAGGGCAGAGGTCACATTTAGGAAGGGATAGAGGCACCAAAGACACCCCAGTCTGTTTCTCAACTTTGGCCAGAATGAATGGCAGAAAGCAATATGGATGCTGGCTCATGAAGTGGTCACATGCTATGAGTTAGCATGGGAAGAGCTGTCCGAGTTTCTCCGTTTTCAGTTCTCACTGGTTTCTTTGCATGTGGTTAATTAGCAAAGACACCAGAATAAAAGGCTTGGCTCAAATATCTGCTTTGCCACTTATTTTCTGGGTTATTTTGGGCAGTGGCCTTAGTACTGAGCCTGTCTTGTCTTCTATAAAATGGGGCAAGAATTTGTGTCCTGCCTGCCACTCACAATATTAGGACCTAACAGGATAGCTTAGCCCTCCTCTTATCCCATAAAAGTGCTTTGCACAGAATGTGTAGGAGTTTTAATGTGATCTCCTGAGTATAGAAGCATAATTTCATTCTCCTGCAAAGGTCCGGGGACCATGTCCTGTGCTTTTCTGGTTTACAGGCACCCATCATACCTAAAGTGGGATTAAAGAGAGAGGAGGGCTAACAGTTTCTCTTTTTTTGTCTCTTTTCTCCCCTCCCTGTGTGAGCACTGGAGTCTTAGGAATATCTTTTAAAATTACCCAGAGATCCACCTTCAAGGTTACTGGAATCCATGCTGGTGCGTACAGCAGTATAGATACAAGGCTCCCAGCTCTACACCTCTCCTAGGAGAGTTCTCCAGCTGAGGACCCCAGGGGAGTCCTCAGCAAGGGGGAGGCAGGGATGGGAGTTCTGTGACTTCTGTCGGTGGGGGCAGTGTGTTTCTGTCCTGGACCTTTCTCTCATGAACCTTAAGCCTAGAAACCTGCCCTTCAGCACACTCTGGAATGCCCTGGGGACTCTGCTTGACTAATCTCTGGCCTTTCACAGCCTGGTATCTGGGCCTCTCTCTGCTACTCAGTCCTCCTCATCTTTTTGGCCCCTACTTTTCATCATGCCCTGTAGGATGATGCCTCCCCTTGTCATCTGTGCCTCTCTGTGCCTGCTGACATCTGTGTCATCTGTGCCAGCTCTCCTGCTTCCTCCAAATTCATTGCCCCCAGATTTTGTCTTTGACCCCCACTTTCCCCTTCATATGGCTTCTTCCTCTCACCTGATACTCCCGTCTGTAATTTGTTATCAAACGTTTCTATGTGCAAGTTATAACATCACTCCGAATTTCATTTCTAAGACAGTCTTTTCTTGTTCCTCATACTCATTCTCCGTTCTGCCTCTACTCTTCCTTAGGTTATCTTCCTTCTCATGAGCCATGAAAATCATCTGAGAAGCTCGCTTAGAAGTCCCCTTGCTCAGACTTCCAGTTAATAATGTGCTGTTATCAGACACGTCTGTGTGATTCCAAAGCCCTGAGGCAGGCACATCTCATTCCTCTCAGGGAGAAGCAGGGCGGTGCAGTTGTGTTCAATGAGGTCTTGTGTCCCAGCTCATCAGTCAGCACTGCTGAAGCACCCGTCACAGAATAAGGTGCGTGTGATGGACAAGACCTGAGTTTAGATCTCTTATCTCTGCTGTTGAGCCGGTGACTTTAAACAATCGTTCTCCCCTCCGTTTCCACACGTGCCCCTTGACTGCTGCCATGTGTTGTCGATGAGATAAAGCATGTAGAAAACACTTAGGCACTTGGAAGTGAAACGTAAATCTAGATGAAGGAAATGAAAAAGGATTCTCTCTTTAAGTCTATGCCCCAGAAACGCGAGACTGTAGCTCACAGCATCTGACTTGGGCCCCTCAGCCGCATAAATGGTGCAGTGTGGGGGTGGTTGGGCCCTGCGGAGGAAATTGCCTCTTCGGATGACAGGGCACACTCCCTGTGCATGCCCACTCCACCGCTCTGAGACAATGCAAGCTGAAAAGCCCCAAACCCGGGTGGGTGATGAGGAGTTGACTCCGTAGCAGCTGCTAATTAGGAAATCCTCCCTCTGGCCACCTAGCATTCCTGATGATGCTGGCACACAAACAGATGTTTTGGAATGTTAAGACACTGTAGAAGTGGAAGTTGTCAACTTGGAGACCAAAAAAAAAAAAAAAAAACCCACAACAAAACAACCGGGCAAAGCAATAAAACTTGTTAATTTACTCTCCATTCATGGTGCAAGGGAAAGTGATGGGCCTGACACAGCGCTGAGCACAGAGGAGGGTGGGATTTCCAACCCAAAAGCTCCCTGGGAGATGAGATGCTTAAGTGGCAGGTTGGTGTGGCTTAGTTGCCGTGAGGTGTGTAAGCCTTGGAATAATCACCTCTGACTGCCTGGGGAAGGGCAGGTGAGGTGAGCAGCCGGACTTCCCTTGAATGTCTCGTGGGCTAGTCTCTTCTGCTACAAGCCTCATGTCTCCCAGGTCAGCAATGCTCAGAGGTGGCAGTATTGACCGGGGTGCATCTCTCGGCTCTAACTGTCCTGGACACCAGCTCCTCTCTCATCAGGGCACCAGCGATAACGGTGACTGGTGCTGGGAGTGGTCAGGCTTTGGGGTTCTTCAGCTGGGAAAGGCCATGATATGCTTATGTTTTAAAACTGGCCCTGGGGCCCAAATCTACACCTTCCCCACCTTGGGGGAAAATAAAGCCAGGATGGCTTCCATTCCTTTTTTTTTATTTTTTAAGATTTATTTATTTATGCATACAAGAGCTGAGGTGCAGGCCAGGGTTGTGGGAGGTGAGCGGATTCACCAGAGACAGAGTGGGGAGCAGAACAGGCAGATCGACTGAAACAACTGCTGAGGGGAGCAGCAGGTGAGGTAGGAGAGGTCTGCTGTGCCGTGTGGGTCCCCTCCCTGGCCGGGGATCGAACTTGCCATAAATGTTTCACGGTGTGGTGCCCAGGCCGCTGGACCACCAGGGAGGCCTGTCTTCCATTCCTTTTCCAGGATATCACCCTTTCATGTTCTTTTTCTTTGGAGGCACATTTTTTTCTTCTTTTTTTACAGACGTTATTTTTAATAACATGGGTCATGTGGCACATACCACTTTGTAATGTATGTTCTCACTTAATAATGGGCGAGCATAACACATACCCAAAATTGTATTAATAATATATTCTGGTCGGTCCTTTAAAATTTTGTTGTTCCTGTTAAAGAAATTTAGGTTTTTTCCAATTTTTATTATTATAAACAAAGCTGTGATAAACTTCCTTGTGCCTGAAACATTGTGCACTTCCTTAATAATTTCCTTGAAGTTAATTTCCAGAAAGGAATTCCAGAAAGGAATACCATCTAATTTTTAAGGCTTTTCTGATGGATAGCTACATTTCTCCCCCAGAAACTCTGTGTCAGTTACGTTCTTGACAACATTGTATGAGTGTCCCTTTCCTGTACCTGCAATGGCATTAGATATTATAATTCTAACCCCTACCAATTTGATAAGCAGAAATAATAAACATAAAATATTTAAAAGACCTTTCTAGTTTGGGTTTGTATTTAATTTCTTTCCAGTAATATTTTCATGTATTTATTCTGTGTGTGTGCTCATGCATATTAATCATACATTCGTATTTTTGCCTGAGATGTATATCTAGGAATTTGAAGAAACTTTTTTCATGTATTAAGGATGTTAAAATGTTATCACATACTGCAGATACTTATCTGGTTTGTTACTCACTTTTTTTGATTTTTATTTTTATCAAGTTTATACATAATTTGAAGATCCAAGTATGTTTTCTAAGACTTATGAAAAAGCCTGACCACCCCTGGATCATCATTTATTTACTAAATCAACTACTTTCCATGCTTTTAACTGATTTTTTCAGTAACTATGTCCGTATCTCTAAATAACATGCGCAGATGGCTGTTTCTGACTTTTTGTTTTGGTTTTAGGCAATATTCGCTGATTCTCCTCTATGAAAATTTTTTATCATTCTCAGCTCTACCTGTTTCAAAGTGATGCACTCTTTCTATTCATTAGGGCAAGTCTGAGGAACTTTAAAATGCATTATGACACAATTAAAAAATATACTTCTCATATACAACATGATTCTGTTCTTCTCCTGTTAACTGATATGTCATTGTTATGCAGGATTTGATCTAGTTTCTTTTAATAATCCCACAAATGAGAAAGCATTACTTTGTAAATTCAGTGTTTATTTAGACTGATGCACGTATTTTTACCATTTCTTTGCTCTGTATTTCTTCTTGCATCTTACTTCTTTCATCTGGGATTTTTTTTTTTTTCCCTCTGCCCTTCCATAATTTCCTCTAGTGAAGATGGCTGATAAACTTAATTTTGAGTGATAAGTTTCTATTTTGGTATGTGTGCTGCCGAAGCCAGCACTAAAAATGTTTCTATTTTGAAAGATCATCTCAAGATGTTTTTGAAAGATAGTTTTGCTGAGTATACAATTCCAGTTTTTTCCTCTCAGCACACAGAAAATATCCACTCTCTTTTGGCTTCCATTGTTGCTGTTGAAACATGAGCTGTTATTCTAATTGTCATCTTCTGCAGATGAGTTTTCATTTTTTCCCCTTCTGGTTGTTTTTCACATCTTAGTTTTTGTCTGTGATTTTCTGCTGCTTAACTGATTTGAACATATATATGAGTATATATAGCTGATATGAGCACATCGACACAAATACACATGTATTTACACAAATACACATCTGTCTGTCTATCTGTCTGTCTGTCTGTCTGTCTATCTATCTATCTATCTATCTATCTATCTATCTATCTATCT
Source organism: Galemys pyrenaicus (assembly GCA_019455555.1). Taxonomy (NCBI): domain Eukaryota; kingdom Metazoa; phylum Chordata; class Mammalia; order Eulipotyphla; family Talpidae; genus Galemys; species Galemys pyrenaicus. The sequence continues at coordinate 44,332 of JAGFMF010011415.1, forward strand.
ATCTATCTGTCTCCCTCATATGGTTTTGTTGGGCTTCCTTAGTCTGAGGAGTCATACTTTTCTATCAGTTCTGGAAAATTCTTAGCCATCACCTTTTAGAATATATCCTTTTCTCCTTTCTCTTCTCCTAGGACTCCACTTAGATATGTGTTGGATTTTCACACTCTACTTTTCACCTCTTTTTCTATTTTCTATCTTTTTATCTCACCTTTTATCTTTTAATTCTTTATTAGAAAGTAAGACTTAACAATTGTATTATTTATAAAGCTACATGAAAAGAAAGAAGAAGTTAAAAATTATAGGGAAAATGACTATAAATAATCATCAAAAATATTTGAAAGAACTCTAAATGGAAGTTATAGAAATGAAAAAAATCTTAGTTCTTAAGATTATTTCTTATTAAGATTAATTATCTGTCCAACTATATATGATTTGCTATTTCAACGATATAGTTTTCCTTTTTAAACCATCTTTTCACGCATTTACATATGTGTATATCTTAGGAGTTACAGTTTTACTCCTCCATAAATGCACATGCTCCACTCACCCACCAAAACTCCCGAGCTGATGTCCTATTCCTTTTCTTTCTTCCCTCCCCCCACCCCCTCTGATAGATAGTATATTTTTTTACAGAGCCTGACAATAATTTTTGCTGTGTTTTGCCAGTATGTGAAACCATCCACTGTCTTTCACTTTCTGACTGACTTAGCACAATCACCTCAAGATTCATTTTGTCTCAAAAGGTACTAGATTAGTTCAGGGCCTCGCTGGTGTTGCAAGGGGTTCAGCACTGCACTATGAAGTTATCTGTGGCTACTGCAGCACCAGTTCAATCCCCGGCCGGGGAAGTGATTGAACTGAGGGCACAGCAGACTTCTGTCTCACCCACTGCTCCCCTCAGCAGTGTACTTAGGTTAATCTATCTGTTCTGTTCCCCACTCTGTTGAGGGTTGAGTCCTTTCACTCCACACCTCTGGCCTGTACCCCAGTTCTTGTATGCATAAATAAAAACTGTACTGGTTCATCCTTTTAACAAAATGTACTGGTTCATCCTTTAACAGCAGAGAAGTAGTTCATTGATTTCTTTATCCAGTCATCTGTTGTTTGGCACTGAAGTTGGTTCGGTGCCTTGGCTATTGTCAAGTAGAGCTGCTATGAACATAAGAATGCATAAATCTTTTTGAATTTTCGATTTCTTTGGGTAAATATCTCACTGAGTCATATGGTATTTCCATTTTTTTTTTTAAAAAAAGTTATCTCCATACTGTTTTCCATAGATGCTACGCCAAATTAGATTCCCACTAACAGTGAGTGGATATCAACCTTTTTGCTTCTTTTCTTTTTGGTATAGCTGTTCTCACAGTGGTGGGGTGATATCTCATGTGGTTTTGACTTGCATTTCCTTTATAACGGATGATTTTGTACATTTTTCCTGTGCCTGTAGGCCTCCTGAATGTCCTCTTTAGAGATATGGTGTCTTTTTATTGTTGAAGCTGTATTAGTATTTTACGTATTTTGAAAAGTAAACCTGGGCCCACCCTGGTGGCACAGTGGGTTAAGCAATGCACTATGAAGCAAACCACAGCCACTGCAGCACGAGTTCGATCCCTGCTGCCGGCTGGGGAGGGGACCCACATGGCATAGCAGACCTCTCCTGCCTTGCCCACTGCTCCCCTCAGCAGTGTGTTTCTGTCAATCTGCCTGTTCTGCATCCTGCTCTGTCTGGTGGATTCTCTCACCACCCCCACACCTCTGGCCTGTACCCCAGTGCTTGTATGCATAAATAAATAAATATTTTTTTAAAAAAAATAAACCTTTCTCAAACATGTGATTCGTAAGTATATTCTCCCTTTGTTTCCTAGTTTCAGTTTTTTCCTATTTCAATTTTTTTTTCATTTCTAGAATTTCCATTTAGATTTTTTTCAAATTTAGTCAGATTAGAGTCTTTTTCCTCTCACTTTTGATTTCTTACTTCTTTTCATGTAGTTTCATATTCCTATATTCTTTGATTGTTAAATAACTCTAGAACTTGAAGTCTTGCTTGTCTGGTTTGCTGACTTTTGCACATGCCCTTTTTCCTTGTATGTTTTCACTGTGATTTTGTGCCCTAGAATTTTATCAGTAAGTGGTGGCATTGGGCTAAAGCCATGTTTATCTAGGGAGCATCAGTGTTTGTTTCTGACAGTTACCAGGAGGCACCGGACATCAGTGCCACACTTTTCTCCCCATTATTAACAGGGTGTGTTTACCCTTTTAAATAAGTGTGTAGCTCTGTGGTTTTTAGTGTATTCACAAGGTTTAGTACCACTTTTAAATACATCCTTGGTTTGAGTTAGACTACACAGCTAATGTGGATTTGTGCTATGTACTGGTGTGAGAGCTAACATTATGGTTACAAATTCTTGAATGAGATTTATTTTTCCTTCACCTAAAACCAAGGTTGAAGAACCAGATTTCTTTACAGGGAAAATTTGCTTCTGCTTGCTTCATACTCGAGGTGTAGCCTAATCCCAGCTTTGTACAGGAGTTTCCTTTCAGATCCCTCCTTGAGAGTTTTGCCTTTTTTCTCCTCCATCCCCACAACCAACAGGAGTTCAAGGTCACAAATGTTGAGCAGGTGCTCCAGAGCAGCTGCCGGCTTCAGACTTAACTCACCTGAGTTCTAACTCTCAGTTCACTTTTGGCCTCAGAAGATTTAATTCTTTACTTACCAAAAACGTGTATGTGTGTGTGTGGGGGGGGGTGTATATATACATACATCTAGTATGTATGTATATGTACATATTTTTCAGCATTTTTTAGTTGTCTTCAGTGTCAGGGTTCTTTGGGATACTACAGGACCGTCATCTGTCTTTCAATTTTCTGTAGTGTGCACTTTTTACTCCCTTCTTCGTCCGTCTTCAGTCAGTTTTCCAGGGAGAGAGCATAGTCAGTGTTAGCCATAGCCTGTCTTCAAGGTCATGCTTTCCCTTGTGGAATTTCTTGAGCTTATTGGAGTCTGGGACTTCTACTCCCTGTTCCCTGAAGATGGGGATGTTGTGCTTCCTCGGAGACCCAGTCACACATACCGGTGGCCATCTTTCATCCTGTCTTAAGACTACAGTAGAACTAAATTCATCTCTTTCCCATTGCTCATGGCTTGCCAGCTATGAGATATGGGTTCTTAGTCTATTATGCTAACCCACAATTTTTTTCTGCCTTCTTTTGAAAATAATTTTTTCATTGTGCCCAATTAACCAAGAGGATAGACAGCATCCTCAAACCCTGTTACCACCTCTTGAGAAGGCAACTTCCTTTACAGCTTAGGCAGGAAGAACAAAGGGAATATGCCATCAGGGTCACTGTTGGCCATCACCTCAGATCTCAAGTTCAAATTATAGACTTTATTGCTGCTACTGGGAACACCCTTCCACATCCTATTTCTAGCTAAGTGTGGGCCTTGCCTGTCTTGCAATGGGCCTGAGGAGCCCAGATGCATGGACAACTTCCCACCTCCTCCAGGAAGCTTCTGTTAATTATCACTTACAGGAAACAGAATAGGAAGCATAAAAACAGTAATTCTCAAGGGACTTGGGGAGGAAATAGTTCCCTTAGGAAAGTTTTTTAGAACCCCTAATGGAAGTTTTTGTCATCCCCACTGTTTCTGGTAGGAGTGGACAGAGTGGGGACATTGTCGAGGGCCACTGACCTGCACTGTGCTGTCCAATATGGTAGCCACTAGCCAGAGGGGCTGTTGAGTTCTTGAAGTGGGGCTAATAAAATGCTCATTGGATTTTAAATGTTTGATAGCAAAAAAAGAATATAAAATATCAGTTTTCATATCAATTACATATTGCAATGGTACTATTTTAGATTTGTCAAATTAAATAACATTTACTAAAATTAATTTTACAGGCCTCCCTGGTGGCGCAGCGGGTTGAGCGCCATACTGTGAAGCATCCCGCTCACAGCAGTGCGAGTTCAATCCCCGGCCAGGGAGGGGACCCATATGGTGCAGCAGACCTTTCTTGCCTCGCCCACTGCTCCCCTCAGCAGTGGATTTCAGTGGATCTGCCTGTTCTGCTCCCTACTCTGTCTCTGGTGAATCTTCTTACCTCCTCAACTCTGGCCTGTATCTCAGCTCTTGTATGCATAAATAAATAAATCCTTTAAAAGTAATTTAAAATATTATTTCACTTTAAAAAATGTAGGTACCAGAAAGTTTAAAGTTAGTTACATAGGTGACTTGTGTTTTGGCACACTATGTATTTCTTGGACTGTGCTAATCTATAATAGATGATAACTTGTTCTTTTTGGGAGTGTGTGTATATGTGTGTGTGAAATATTTTGAGTAAAATTATATGTTTTACCTGCAGGCTCTATGAGTTATATAATCAGCAAAATTCAAGTAATCTTTGTCTTCATCATTGTTCTCACTACAAATTCGGTGCCCCCATTAGCATGTGTATTTTGTATTTGCTTCCATGTTAGCTTGGGTGCACAGGGAAATAGCTGTTTGGTTTAGGTGTTATCTTCAGGGGCCCAGCTCTGGCTTCCGAGAGCAGACTTCTCTAGTGTGAAAGGGCAGCCTTCCCCAGATGGACTTGGCATCCCACCTGCCTTCTCAGCCTTTGAATCTTCTAGTTTGACAAGTGACACTTGAGACTCCTGATGATGTCCTCTATGTACAGTTTTATCTTCATCTTCACAGCACTTTAAAAAAAGATTTATTTATTTATGCATACTAGAACTGGGGTGTAGGCTGGAGGTGCTGGGGATGAGAGGATTCACCAGAGACAGAGTGGGGAGCAGAACAGGCAGATTGACCGAAACACACTGCTGAGGGGAGCAGCCAGTGAGACAGGAGAGGTCTGCTACTCCATGTGTGGATCACTTCCCTGGCTGGGGATCGAACACATGCTGCAGTAGCTGTGGGAGCTTCATAGTGCTGTGATTTAACCCCTGGTGCCACAAGAGAGGCCCCCTCACTGCATTTTTAACTAATGCCTTCTTTGCCATCATCTTGGTTGATATGGAAGTAAATGATCGCAAATATATTTTCCAACTTATATAAATACCCTTCTAATTTATAGACCTCAAGTAACCGTTTATACCAATAAGCAACATTTCCTCAGCGCCCCTGAACTAGAAATTAAGGAGAAAGGCTGTGCTCTAACACCAGCACTTAAGCTTTCTGCTGAGCAGAACTGAGGGTGGAGGGGCTTGGTCTGGTGAAGAACATGACCTCCCTGTGCTTCCTCCGCCTCTTCTGTAAAACAGGCAGAACCAGGGCGCCTTCCTCTGACTTTGTCCGAGGATAGGATGGATGACTATATGTTAGACACTTGTATCCATGTTTGGCGCATGCGCACATGTGCTTTTGTTGTCAGTTTTATTGGCAATCATACTCTAAATTCTATTTTGAAACTTATTGTTTACAATTAGTAATATCTATAGAATATCTTTCCTCATCTTATGACATGATTTTAATGATAATAGAACCCTTTCATATGGATCTACTGCAACTGATTTAATTGATATTTGGCTGTTGGAAATTTGGGTTCTTTTCTATTCCTCCCTCCCTCCCTCCCTCCCTTCCTTCTTATTCTTATCTCCTTATCTTTTCTTTCCCTATCTTTTTTTTTTTGCTTTTAAAAACGATGTAATAATGAATGTATGTGCAGCTAAATCTATATCCACATTTTAAGTAATTCCTTAGGATAAATTTAAAGAAAGTGAAATCACACTATCAAATCTACTTACAGTACTAAGCTTTTAGTAATGTTGCCAAACCCTTCACATTTTTTCCCCAAAAGTGTGCGTGTCCCACTTCATATCTATAAGAGTAGGTATGAGGATTAAGAGCTGGTAACTCTTACCTTCCTACCTACAAAAGCCTAGTTCATGGTCCTGGTGCCTGAAAAGTGCTTCTTCCCCTTTTCACCTGACCTTTGATCTCTGTCCCTTTGGCCCTTCCTGAGCTACAAGGACCCCAGAGTGCAGGTTCTCTTCCTGGAGCCCTGTGTCGAGCGCTTTCTGTCAAGTAATTGAACCCTATCTAGATTGTTGCTTCAAAATTTCTTCCAATGGAGTGCAAGAATAATTACTGTGGTGAAAATACTGTGAAGTTATTTGCTTGAATCCATTTCTTTAGTGATATATTTGCTTATGCTGACTTTACTGAAGGTTTACTTTTCAGAAGCCAGCAAGTTCTCACTGGTCCATTTTCTTACTGTTTTAGCTGCTATGAGAGGCCACTGGCTAGAAAGTAACAATGAAACCCCCGTAGAAAACATCACCTTTGATCAGAACCAAGTGGACTTTTCAACAGTGACCTCCGAAGAGGTTGTACTTGTTCAGACCTTCAGAAAGAACCATGCTTCTTCAGATGCTGCAGAAAACTTCTCTCTACAAACTGAAACAGCAAATGCTGGAGGCAGAAATGACTCTTCAAGAAGAACAAATTTCACCATTTCCCCTGATGGCCCTGAGATGGCAACAGTTCTGACATCCCAGAGCAGCACCTTGGGTGAGTCTGTGTTCACTTCATTCATGTGTGTCTAGTCCTGGAAAAGAAAATTTCTCCAGTCTCCTGTCCACACCCTGCCCTCATCCTGGGCCAGGTTACCCAGCCCAGAGTTCTGGACTGGAGGTGTCTGATCTGTGCTTTGATCTCTACCTGTGCATGCAGTGGTTAATTGAGTTGTAAGTACAGACTAGATAAGAGTATAGATTTGGGGGGCCAGACCAATTCTGTGGAATTTGCAGTCCATAAACAAACCACGTCTGAATCCAAATGGTGTCCCATAATCCTGCCATCTCAGGCGTACCCGGCCTGGTGGGAAGCGTGGCTGCGTTTTGTAGTGCATTGTATTGTGTGGCTCAAATGGTTGTTCTTGCTTACATCTGCATTCTCAGTGGTTTGCCGTTTTTAGCAGAGGATTTCAAGAAGGGGCTGTGGCTGGGTGAGCAAGAGTTCATTGAGGAAGAGAAGACAGGGAGACTGGCACTGATCAGGCAGCTGGTACATGCCAGCATGTCTGGTCTCTCAGCTCTCACAGACAGCAGTGAGACCGCGTGATTTTCATTTCAGGAATTTGGAAACTGAAGCTCAGAGAAATGAATGATTCCTGTGCGTGTGGATCAAACCATTAACAGGTTTCAGAACTGGAATTTGAGCCTAAGTGTGAGGGGCAGGGGTGGTTGAGGAATGGGATGCTCAGAGCATGTGAGTGAAGATACAGAGGAGAGAAGCCTCTTTGTGAGGCAGAAAGGCCAGAAGCCTACCTTGGGGGAGGACACACAGAGGAAAGAGCTGTGGTAGGTGGGTTGTGTGGCGGGTAAGGGAGAAATGAAGAAATGGAGGGCTTTGAAAGCCAGACAGATTAGATTTGGGGTGGTGGGATGGGTCACTGAAAGTTTTTGAAGAAAGTTTCATCATTGACATGATGAAATGGCATTTGGGGAGGGTTCACCTGGCAGGCAGGTATAAGATGTCTGGGGTGGGAGGTGGAGTGCAGGGAACATGGAATCAGAGACATTACCCAGGACCAGAAATCCTTCCACCAGGTGCTAAAGTATGGCCCAATGGCCTTGGGAGTAGAGAAGAGTCTTCATAGTAGAGTCTTCACATAAGACAGTCTTCACAGAGGGGACTCGAGAGGTTGAAGCATCAAGATGCCCCCATGCTTCCTGCCCCTAACAGGGGGTGGCAGGAGTGGGTGGGCGGGGTGGTGTGAGCACTGTGTGTTCACTCCGGAGTGGTGGCTGCAGAGCCGAGCCAGCCTGCACGTCGTGCTGCCTGGTTTTGTTCCTCATCCAGATAGCGAACGTTTATTTATGTTGAATTCAAGTAAGTTCTATGACAGTGCTGTGGAGTGGAGTGATGGATGAGTCGTGATGGTCAGAAACTCGTCTCTGATTCCTCGTTGGCTGGTACTTAGCTTCAGTGTGCTTCTTTCATGAGAATTTTACCACAAAATGAAGAATCTTCATGGGATCTAAAGGCAGTCTTTGTCTTAGTTGTCATCTCTCATTTAGGAGTTTGTTTGTCGTAGGATGAACAGTTCCTGCTTCTAATTTCTTCTCGTGTCCATGTTGTACCCACGTCACAGTGGAGCCCACGACAAGGTTACTCAGATGTGTGGAGGCTACTGGCGGGATTTTCACTTTCGCCTCTACTTTCAGCTTCGGGAAGGCCTCGCCTGCCATCCAGCAGTTCAGGATCAGAAGGTAGAACTGACCCTTCTCGAGCGGAGAGCGGAACACCCCTGGATACCCCAGTGCAGGACATGGGGCTCCCAGAAGATGCCACCTTGCACACCCAAGTGGCTGCCACTTCAGTTGTGAGCCGATCCTCTCCTCCTGCTTTGGAGACCGAAGACGAAACCACAGTCTCCAGGAAGAGCAACTCCTTGGGAACAGAGCTCTCCTGGGCCCATTTTTCCAGGACTTCCTCCCCTGCCTCCAGCCATGCCTCTTGTGAGTACTGCTGACCTGGGTGGGGTAACCCTCTGAAGTCATCCCAAATCAATACATGTGTGTCATTAGCTGGTTCTATTCGTTAGCTGGTTAGCTGCCTACAGATGCTCAGGGAAGAGACATTAAGCATTGGAAGTAAACATAGAATTTGACTCAGTATTAAAGTTCACCTTTAAAAAACTTCAAAGTTTTCTTTAATTGCATAAAGAGGAAAGTAGTAGTTGGTCTGGTGGCTGCTCTGAGCCTTTCTGTCCACTAACCCTGCTTTTCCCCTCCTACCGCGCACTCACATCTACAGCAAAACCAGGTGTCGGGTTGTGTCTTCACTGGAGGCCTCGACTAGATGAATGAAATGGTGAGCATTATGTCATCCCATTAGGGTTAGATTTGTATGTCTTCATTACTGCACAAGTGTTTCCTTCGGGGGCAAAGGTAACATAGGTATATGTTTTTTAAGCATCGTTTAAAAAAATACCAGGGGCCTTCCTGGTGGTGCAATGGATTAAACAACGCACTATGAAGCAGACCCCAGCCAGTTCAGTCCATGCAGCATGAGTTCGATCCCTACCACCAGCTGGGGAGCTGCCCCACATGGCACAGCAGACCTCTCCTGCCTCACCTGCTGCTCCCCTCAGCAGTGTGTTTCAGTTAATCTGCCTGTTCTGCTCCCCACTTTGTCTTTGATGGATCCTCTCACCCCCACACCTCTAGTCTGTACCCCAGTTCTTGTATGCATAAATAAATAAAAATCTTAAAAAACAAAACACCATACAACATAGGTGTCTGAAAGTATGTATTAGGAACTGCAGTGGGGAGTTCTCACCGTTCCAATTTCTAGCCATCAGTTAAATTCCCACTCAGCTCCTCCATCTTCATGAAGCTTTTCTTCAGCTCTGATCCTCTATGCAATCACCTTGTCGCACAGGTCACCTAATGCCCATCTGCCAAGATAGGCTGGATTCCTCTTGAGAGTCCTCCACTGCCCGACAACAGATGCTGTTGATAAGTAATGGGGGTTAGCGTGCACCCAAGTATCACACAGCTCATCCAGCCACCCATCAGAAAGAATTTTGGGAATCCTGCCCACCTTTTTTTCAGAGGCTGTGTGCTGCAGCCTTGTCAACCCCTGCAGCAGGGAACAGAGTGAGGAGGATTCGAATATTCTTGGGAAATAGAGGTTATACTGCTTCAGAAATTGCCATTTCAAAATTTTTATAGGTCAGAGTTTTTAGAAGTACTTGTAAGGCTAGGAGTTTGGGTTTATGTCATAAAAGCAAAAACCGAACCCAGAGGTCTGTTTGGTAATGTCTATTTAAAGCAGCAATTCCTCTTCCATATACTCTGTACAGTTTCCTGCTGACTGGATATGGATACAGTTTGTGATTTATGTTTCTGGGGGATTGCTTTTAAAGTTTATTCTTAAACATTGGTTAGATTGGGTAAATGCTGCAATACTTTCATTACTTTCCAGCTCCAAAGTTCTGTGGTTCAGTGATTTATAACCAGCTTCTCTAAATGGTGAAAAGGAAGCATTTTCTAGGAAGCTACACTTTGATTCTGGTCAACATCATTTAATATTTATAATTTAAAATCAGCTCACTATGGTATTACACTTGAAAATCAGCTTGTATTTCCAACTTTATTGGACTTGACTCTATAATCACCTGTATTTTTCAACAGTACAAGAAAAATTGGCCCTCAAATTCTTTGAGCAGTCACCCTTGTATTTTTAATTTGTGCAGAGTTATATGCTCTCCTTCCAATTCCTTGAATCTTTCACTGAGCATTTCTCTTCCTTTTTAGTGAACTAAGTATTCTGTGTGAGGTAGAATCCCACCTCCCTTTTTTTTTTTTTTAAAGATTTTTATTTATTTATGCTTACAAGTGCTGGGATACAGACCAGAGGTGTGGGGGGGTGGGGGTGGGGAGGTGAAAGGATTCACCAGAGACAGAGCAGGGAACAGAACAGGTAGATCGACTGAAACACACTGCTGAGGGGAGCGGTGGGCGAGGCAGGAGAGGTCTGCTGCATGTTGTGGGTTCCCTCCCTGGCTGGGGATCAAATTCGTGCTGCAGTGGCGTTCAACCCCTTGCGCCTCACCTCCCTTTTAGATTTTGGAGTGTTTTGGCTGCTGTTGAGTGGGGGGATTGCCAGGTGTCCAGGAATGTGTGGATCCAGCCTGCCAGGCTCCTCGCTCATGGGGATGGAGAAGGAGCTTGAAAAGGTTTCTTTTGAAGGCTGGGCTGGTATCTGCTAACCTCAACAGAGCTCTTCTTACCCCCTTAAATCTAAATCTTGGGATTTCATTCCATTCTCACTGGAGGATGCAGGGCCTCTGACACTCGGACAGAAGATTGGGAGAGCTGCAGGACTTGCCAGAGGCAGGCCCTGGGGCAGCGGCCCTGAAGGCCACTCTGTGGAACAGGAGCAAAGAGGGAGGTGGGTGAGCCCCATGACACTTGGCCTGTCCATGTGACCCGTGGCAGTCCTGGCGCTTAGACCAGTCAGACGAGAGATGCTCCTCCCTAGAGCCTGGCCGGGGGCAGCAAGGCTCTGATCTGAAACGTGAAGAGATTGGATAATACCAAAGGTCCTTTGTAGCTCTAGGACCTGCTATTCCAAATGCATTCAGTCTTTAGATCCCATGCCTCCTTCCACTCCTCCGTCTGCTCTTACCCAGAGGCACCTATGCAGCACAGCCAAGGCCAGGCAGTCAGGCATCTCCTGCTTTCAAAAGTACCTTGTGTGCCAATAAATGTATATTTTTTATTTTGTTTTCATACATTTTTAAGATTTATTTTTATTTTCTTATGCATACAAGAGCTGGGGTACAGGCCAGAGTTATGGGTGGATGAGAGGATTCACCAGAGACAGAGTGGGGAGCAGAACAGGTGGGTCCACTGAAACACACTACTGAGGGGAGCAGCCAGTGAGTCAGGAGAGGTCTGCTGGGCCATGTCGGTCCCCTCCCTGGCCGGCGGCGGGGGTCGAACTTGTGCTGCAGTGGCTGCCAATAGTTTGACAGCACTGAGACTTTAACACCTGCGCCACCGGGGAGGCCCAAATAAATGTATTCTTTAAAGGGGGTCCACGCCCAGGCAGGTAAATTGAACTTTAAAAAAGAGACTATAAGCCAGTTGAAATTATTTTTCTTGCCACCTTGCATCTTTCTATACTTGCCATATTTTCCATAACGAACGTGTACTATTTAATGAGTAGAGAGAAAAGTAGGTAGAGCAACTAACAGGAAAAAGTTCACTTGTGAAGGCGGAAAGAGATATGTGTATGTTGAATTGTGTGAGAGAAACTACAATTGAACACTAAATTTAGTACCGAGCTTCCTGGAAACCAGGGCACAGAGGGAAACCGGGTGGGGCATGAGATTGTTGTATGATGAAGTGAGCACACAGTTTTGTCCATAGCATAAGTGTTTCGGGGGTAGTGAATCCTAAGAGGAATATTTATATAAGGAATGCTGAGAATCATAATAGAGAATGTCTTCAATTGCTGTTTTATGGAAATTGTGCTACTGTTCTTTAAAAAGTGATATCTTATATAGATTTTCAATAGGAGTTGAGGGTATAATAATGGGTCTCAAAACTCATGAAAGTATTTGTGTGGGCAGCTGAGCTAATGTGGTCTGGGTAAATTGCTTTGCGGTGATTTCACTTTGTGAAAGAGGGCATAAATAACTCAGAAGATTGTAGATTTAGCATATCTTTCTTAAATATCAGCTGCTTCAGCTAGTTTTTGGCAAGTTCTAGATGGCAGTCAAGCTAAGGTTGAACATTTGAGGCATGTCTAATGTCCACTATGTTATGTTGTGATGGAGAGTATTTCAGAGTTTTACTAGGTAGGCATCTTTTCACTCCTGTTGTACAAAGTAAGGGGACTTGACTTGTTTCTGCTCCCAAATTCGTGATCGTCCCACTTTTGAATGGCCACTTCTTCCCTGAAATGAGCAAGGAAGGGCAATTATTAAATAATCAATACTGCTGGCCTGTTTTTCAGACACAAAGATAATTTCCCCTGGACGTCTTAAGCAGGTGCTCATTTGGTAGTGCCAGTAGTGATTGTAGATTAGTTTGACCAAACATTTCTTCCTGTTATTGAGGTGCAGGCACTACACAAATATTCACATCGCTCCATAACTTTACTGTGAACACTAAATGAGACTTTGCACCTCAACTACTTACTAAGCACCATGTCTAAAGGTGCATAAAAAGTGCTGGCACATTGTGATTGGCAGGTAAATGGCCAGTGTTATTAATGATGAGGAGGGTGCGATGAGGCAGTAGTATTCCGCCAAGTTTAGCGTCAGAGAAAACCGCTTTTTTCCTTTCGTGACTTTCAGCATTTCTGACTTCTGCAGTTGTAGTTTTGTGACCGTTGACCTGCTGGACAGGTTTTCAGACTCGATCAATATAGCTGCGCTGTACATTGAATGGCTGCGACAGAACAGGTTATTGGGATCGAGTGTTTTGAAAGAACACCTGGCATTCTCTTGAGCCTGGAATTTGGTGGGTAGATACAATAACTTGACTGAAGTTGGGTTTGAGAAACTGTCATTGAATTAGGATTTGGGGCATGTCTCTGTTAGGGTCTCTTTTCCATACACAAACATTATTTGTTTGTTTTTAAGTAAGGGTGGGTTGGTGTGGGCAGGGTCTCTATTTCTGTGTTTCCTCTTTCTCTGTTTCAATTACAACGTCTATGCATCGTAGACATCTTTGCTGAGGCCCAGCCACCAGAGCTGCACCTCTTTGTCTCCTGTGCTCTCTCTTTAACTGCATGTAAGATTCATTTGTGCTTTCAGTCACAGCTGCACATAGGATGGCGTCTTCAGGGAATCGTTTATAATAATTTTTTTCTTCTTACTTCTGGGGGATAATCAACAACTTGAAGTCTTTCATTATGTAGGTATAGATGCTTGTATTATTTTTTGTCCTAAAAAGAAAAAAAAGCACTTTTTTCTTACCCTTGATCTTTCCTATCATATTTCTTCCCATTCACCAAGCTTTCCTTGCTTTGTTCCTGCTTGGAGTGAGGATTTTATTTTTATTTTTTTTTTCTTATTTCTTATAAATTATACATCGTTTTTCATTTTTGTACAGGGTATACTTCCTCTTCTCAGGTGTAGTCCCTGTGAAATTTCCACCGCCAGCTCACCTGTGTCCCGTCGCCATAGTCCCTCGGGCTCTCTCTTCTCACTCATTTTGTTCCTTCTCCCTCTTCCTCTCCTGGAGAACGTCTCACATTTATAGTTGTCTGTTGATTTTTGTTTTTAATTTATTATAATTAATTTTTTCCCTTAGCCCCTTGTTTCCTCTATTTTAATGTGTTCTCCTGGAGGTCAGTTTTCAGGGTGTCCCTTCGAAAGTTCTTTATGGAAAAGAGCAATCAACGAGTTGCTTGTACCTCTGGGGAGCGCACTGAGCATCTTAACTCATGGCATGTGTCAGTCCGTTCTTGAGGTGCTTGGCATTGTGCAGTATCTGCCATCCATTTCATAGACAAATGGTTCCCAGACTGAGCCCTTGATCCCCTAGGGGCTCATTGGAGGCATACAGCGACCGTCAGTTCCCACGCCTCATGAGGCTCATTCCAGTACTGAAGCCTGCTTGCTTTTGAATGAAATTAAATCAATTTAGTTGGGCAACCATGAGTATCTCCTGCTGATTAGAAGCTCTGTTACCTAATAAATGCAATTTGGTTAATAGTCTTTCCAAACATAAGTGACCGTGGGTTGGGGTCACTCTGGTGGTAACAAGGCTGGGAAGGATTCTCCTGGGCCATCCTTGCTGCACTGCTGTCTGCAAAGCCTGCATCTCAGTGGTGACCTGGGGACGGTGCACGCTGGAATAGAACATTTTTTTAAATTTCTGTGTGTTGGATTTTAGTCGATATTAGCATTTGAACAAAGAGCTAGCCTGCACAACCAAAACAGACAGACACCTAACTTGTGTCATCATGGCCTGTTTTGTAAAAGCTATGAGGAGGAGTTCAAAAGTAGTTTTTGAGTTTTCTGTAAAAGTGAAGACAAGGGTCCTCCCTGGTGGCGCAGTGGGTTAAGCAACGCACTATGAAGCAAATTGCAGCCACTGCAGCACAAGTTCAATCCCTGCCGCCGGCCAGGGAGGGGACCCACATGGCGCAGCAGACCTCTCCTGCATCGCCCGCTGCTCCCCTCAGCAGTGTATTTCAGTAGCTCTGCCTGTTCTACTCTTCACTCTGTCTCTAGTGAATCCTCTCACCCCCTGCACCTCTGGCCTGTACCCCAGTGCTTGTATGTATAAATAAACAAATATTTTAAAAAAACCTGTATTCCACAATTGAGACATATACTTCAGATCCAATATTGATGATACTGATAGAAACTTTCTTCTGCTGCTGTGAATAAACTACCACGTGTTTGTGACCTAAAACAATGCACATCTATCAACATACATTTCTGGAGATCAGAAATCTGAAATGGGTCTCAGAGGGCTAAAATCAGAGTGTCACCAGGGCCTCCCTGGTGGCGCAGTGGGTTAAGCAACGCACTATGAAACAAACCGCAGCCGCTGCAGCACGAGTTCGATTCCTGCCGCCGGCCAGGCAGCAGACCTCTCCTGCCTCGCCCGCTGCTCCCCTCAGCAGTGTATTTCAGTTAATCTGCCTGTTCTGCTCCCCACTCTGTCTCTGGTGGCTCCTCTTACCCCCCACACCTCTGGCCTGTACCCCAGTTCTTGTATGCATAAATAAATAAATCTTTTTTTTTTAAACTGAAGACAAATACTATCTAAAGACTTTCTCCTGCCTGGCTGTTAGCTTGAGCAGAAGCTTTCGTTGTGTTTGGTGAGGACCTTACCACGTCTCCACTTAGCCCACGAGGTCAGAGAGGGTGAAAGAGGCTGTCAAAGGCATGTGTCCACATGCAGGTCCACATTACCTAGAATTATCTACCAAAAGCTAAGAAACTGTGCATCTAGCTATGTCCTGATTTTCCTGACGCTGTGCATAGCCTTGAAGTGTGTTTTCTTCCTTTGTAGCATCTGGAAGTGCGGAAGAGCTGAACACCACTGCTCTCCAAGACCCCTCTGTCAGGCACACGGTGGGAGTGCATGTCGCTACCGGGGTCCCTTACGGTGTCCCGGGAACCATCAGTCTGGGGCCTCTAAGCAAGACCGAACGTTTCCCCGAGGACTCCAAGATTTCCATGGCCTCAGCATCCTTCCATTCTTCATCCTCTGAGGCAGAATCGAGAAGAAACAGTGGAGCCATCAGTAATACAGAAGGTGGAGAATTCGCTGAGCCATCCACAGGAAATGCATTTGGCCTTACATCTTCCGAGGTCTCGGTGGGGTTTTGGCCAAAAGATTCCCCGAGTAAGTATTCAATCTTGATTTGGTCTTTTATGGACATTTAGAAATTGTTGAATTTTCTTAAGGAATCACTTGAAGAGCATTTGAAGGGCGTTTAGGCGGCCCGTCTCCGTTACCTGGTGTAGCTCTCTGTTGCCATTTGCTTCCCATCCTTACGAGTACATTGTGATGTCCCTGGACGGATGTCATTCCTCCTGATTGCTGATCGGTGAGGACACTGAGGTCCCGAGGCTTCCAGGAATGACACACAGTCCTCGCGCTCTCTCGCAGCGGAGCTGAGACCTAGTGTCAGCACTCCCGCTGCTGATGCCATCCCTTCTCTCAGCTGCGTGGTCTTCAGAACGAGAGCTGTCCGGCTCCTCAAGTCTGGCTTCAGCTCTTTTCTCTCCAGAACACCTGCTCAAATAAAATGTGCAGATAAACGTGTTCCCCAAATTCATGGTTTGCTGCCTCCCTATAGTGGATATATTTTTTGCTATACTCTGAAGTTAAAAACAATCCTTACTGTTTTAGAAAAATGCTCTGATTACGCTGTGTACTCAGCACCTCATTTGCTGGGCGTAACAACACGCTCGCTCTCATCACCACTGCTTTGGGGAAAGAGAATTAACACCCAAGCCACTACAACTTACTTTGCTACTTTATACTTGATGTTTAAAAGCTCCCCCTTCACCCCCTTTTATTTTTAGTATTGTTATCTTAGAGACACTGGAGGGGTTTGAAATAATTATTTATGATAAGAAAATGCATGCCAGATTGCACATACCGAGTAAGGCATGTACCAAGTCCTCGCAAAGGGGATCTTGCCTTAGAGGAAACGCCCATCTTAGCTGAAGGGGAATCTCTTTCACATCACGGCTTGTTCTCTCCGGCACCAACAGCCTTGGGTGGACGTCAGCTTATCAGCAGCTCTGGTGTGGAGAGTGGGAGTGGCGCGCCGCGGACAGAGGCAGCGTCCAGGTCAATCCCTTCGGTGCGAGGCAGAGAGAGCACAGCACCCTGGTTCCTGACCGAGAGTAGGACAGTTGCAGATGGGACGGGAAGCGCCACTTCCTATCCTCAAGTTGTGAATGCTTCAGTTTTGACCCAATTCTCAGCCTCTGCCCCACGGTCCAGAGGAAGTGACACAGCGCTGCACGAGACGGGTTACTCTGAACCATCTGCCCAGTTTCTGTCTTCATCTTCCTCAGAAAGCCTGGATTTCTCAGCCCCGCATGGTGAGTGCTTTAGTGAGTTTTCGCTTCGCGGAGCTGGGCCCCACAGGGGGAGGGGCTCACCATGACACATTAGGCTTATACAGTGATGAAGTAGCTCTGTGGGCCCCTGGCACTTCACTACTCCTGCACTGTGTAGGGGGTTGGAACAAATACCAGCATGCCCTAGAGATTTTTCTCTGGTATGTCTCCAAGTTGCTGCCGTGGCTTCCTGCCTCTCCCACACACAGCTCAGGTACTTCTCTGCCCACACCCATCCATGACCTGTTGCCACCCTTTACCCTCATACCTGCCTCACTTGATAATTTTGATAAATCCAGTTTGTCAATTTGAGAAAACTTCTGCTGCTTCTTTTTTAATATTTTTGGGTAATTTTTAAAAGCATTTTTAGTAGCTTTGTCAATATCAAGCATATGATGACCAAAGCAAAAATGCATTAAAATATCATTTAAACTTATAATAAGTTTAAATTCTTACCTGTTCTTACCTATATCACTGACAATAGCGGCTCCATTTCCCCAGACGAGCATCCTAGCCGCCTACCCTACCTAAGCAGGCTTAACCTAGTGCCTGTTCTCGTTTCCTCTGAATCACCCAGAGCTGAGCCTGCCAGCGAGTCCTTCAGACTTCTTGGTCCGTCCATTCCTCTGGGCTGAGGGGTAGCAGCCTCTGCTGTTCCAGGTGAAGACTCTTCACTTCCTTTGGTCTAGCCTGGTGCGGTTGTGTGCTAAGTTTTGTTGAAGAGAGAGTTACAGTCTTCCCATCTCAGGTCTTTTTCTCTTTGCTTGGGAACTGGTGCTTAGACACACTCAACTGTCAGGCTTCTCCTGGATGACTTTCTGTGGGTCTCTTAAGCCCTTCAGTCTGGGTTAGATCATCTCTTGTTGGGTCCTAGCTTTCGCAGTGCTGCTGCAGGTCAGTGAGATCCCTGTGCCGTACTTATTCCTGCCAGCTAACTAATACAGACCTAACACTGGGCTTGATATCTCTGTCCCATCAAAATGTGTCCAGAGGTAGTCTGATCTGGGACTAGGAATAAAACTAGGAAAAGGAACTGTTCCACAGAGCCAGATTATGGAGCATTTACACCAAAAGGAATTAGATCTCATTTCCATTATTTCTGAAAGGCACTGTTTATTTGCTAGTCTAATATATTAATCTAAGATTATTTAAACTTATAAAATAAAACATAGACCCAAGAAAGAAAGATATTTAACGCTTTCTAAACTATATTTACCAAAAAACAAAACAGGAATAAATAAATGCATTATATTTACCGAAAAACAAAACAGGAATAAATAAATGTATTAAAAAAGAAACAAGACAAAACAAAAGTCAACCCATCTCTATCTTCTGACCACAAAGCCATTGCTCACTGATGTATATTAAGCAAATAAGCAAAGAGCTAATATTTCAAATGACAGGCCCTGTGTCAATCCGTAGATTACTGGTCCTATGAGGAGTTAAACGTCTTCAGAATAATGTGGGCCTCCTCCTGGGCCTTGTCAGAAGGGCTACAGACAGCCCCAAAGCGTTGTTCGTGTTTTGCTTGCATTCACCGCCTCCGCAGCCACCACCAATTTTTCTCTGACATGAGCCCTATTTATTACATAGCACAAAGCAGAAATATGGTATCGATTCTGTTCACAGGGGAAATAAACCTTCCCATAAATCCAGGTCACCTGAACAGATGACTGACCCACAGTGATTCTCGAGGTTTCTGTCACTGGTACAGGTTGCAAGAACATCACACGCACACTGGTTTTCCACGTTCTGAGTTCCAGATCACGACCCCCCAGAGAGTTAGGGAAGCGTGCTGGCTAGCAAACCCCAGGAAGGGAGACTTGTTCCTGAGACTCTGCTCTGCCCTGCATTTACCACCATCCCCCTTTCGATCTTCCTGCAGCCACCGAAGATGGCCCTGAGCCAGGGGCCAGCTCTGCTGTGCAGGAGGGCACAGCCAAGGGGACTCCTGGCACACAAGCCCTGGGCGCACACACTGCAGCTACGTTCACCGGAAGCGGAGAGCGCACTCTGCGGTCTCTCACCAACGGGAGCACGACTTCCAGGGGAGAGGGGCACTCTGTGGCAGACCCAGAAACAGAGAGTGCCACGCTGCAGGGGGACACGACAGTGACTGGTGATGCCCACCTGGTGTCAGACTCTCTGCCCATCTCACAAGTCCTCGGAGGTGACGCTAGGATATTTCCATATTCCTTTGGCACATCTCCGTTTGCTCACAGACCTAACCGATTAGCTCCCTGTCAGCCCAAAAGTACCTTACAAACGCTATGAGAACTTTCTGAGATCTCCTCCTTACTCCTCCCTTACTCTGCCTTACTCCTCCCACCAAACACACACACACACACACCCCATACCCTTGCCTGAAGCATTCATGGTGTCACCTACCAGGATGCTGGACATTAAGGACTAAGGGCTATAGCCACTCGCCTGGGAAAGAAATATTCTATAGGATGGAAAGTTAGGAGGCTTTGCCCTGTCGTATTTAGGCATAACGCTTGTTCTATTTGGGATCTTAAATACTTTTCAGATACTACCTTGCTTTACCAGAAAGGCATGGAGAGAGAATTTGGACCTATTCCCTGGTCTTTCCCTCCCACCCCACTTCTTTTGGTCACTTTCACTGCTGCCACCCCTGCCCCTCGCAGAGGGTGAAGGGTGGGCTCCAGCCTCCCCACTTCCCCACTTGCCACTGAAGCCGTTTCCACAGAAGCACTCCAGCCCCTGGTGTCCAAGGGTAGGGCCTTGGAAGTGTTCGGGCGCTTTCTTGCTTGGTCTGACCTTCATTTTCCCCTTTGCAGTCACTGGCGTCAGCAGCGATCCAGTGAGCGGCACAAACACTGAGCAAAGGACTCCCAGCGACCTCACGGACCACACCTACGTTTCATCTGCTTTCACCAAAGGAGAACGGGCGTTGCTGTCCATTACAGACAACAGCTCATCCTCGGACACAAGGGAGAGTTCCACTTCCGTCCAGATCTCAAACTTCTCACATCCAGACTATTCCCCCTCTTCTCAGGTCCAGATGGGAACGAAGAAAGTCTCACCCGACATGGGGGACTATGCTCAGCCTTCCACAGAGTCGCTGGCTGTGCGCCCAGCCCACCTCCCATCCTACACACCCACCGTCAACGTGGCAAACACCTTGGTTTTCCTGGACGCTGAAGCTGGGTTGGTTGCTGACTCATCTTCTTCAGAGTCCCCGTTGCCTCTGCCTTCTGTGTCACAGTCCTACCAGCCATTCTCATCATCACCATCCACCAGGGCTGCCACTCCCCCACAGAAGTCCACCCTCAGTCCTCCCCCACCTTCGTCACCCTCACCACCGCCTCCACCGGTGTCCATGACCGCGTCGACCCCTGCCTCTCGGTCCATTCCCCAAACAACCTTGCCACCGTCACTTTCTACCCTGGTTCTGCCCAGGGTGAGGGCCACTGCTGTGACTTCAGACCATGTGTCAACAGAGCCATCGTCTGTGGCCGTGCTCCCCAGTAGTCAAACGGCAGGCCCTGGGAACCAGAGCAGCTCACTCCACGAGAAGATCTTGACAGATTCAAGGCTACCAAACCCGGAGTCTCCGCCCACCGAGGCCACCAACTCTGTAACAGTGAGCTCCACTTCGGGGATCCTTTTGCCTCCAGACTTCACAGAGTTCTCTCCCGGGCACACCCTTCCAGTCACAAGCACTAGCTCAGCTCCAACATACCCAAGTTTGACAGCCTCCACTCTCAAGACCTCTCCTTCCCCCGGACTCACTGCCAGCCCCCCGTCAAGCACAGCAGCTCCGACGGCTGGCCCCACCACAGCACGGACTCCACCTGGAAAACCACCTCTGCCCACCAGTCCTGAAATTCTAGTGCCACATAGCTCAAGAGCAGATGCCACCACTACCAGAGGGAACCCAGAGCATCTAGACACCACCACCCAGTTGATGCCCCTGGCCAGTGTACCCTCAGCAGCAGGAGAACTGACCACAGGGCTCGGCACTGCACATGAGTACAGGCCAGCTTCACATTTCCTCGGGACATCTCCTTCCCAAAGCACAGATGTTTCTACAGCTGAGATGTCACCTCCTCCATCTCAGAGCAGCACACAGTCACCGGTGGCTTTGTCGTCTCCAGCCTCAGGTAGAGCACAGTGGCCTTGGCATGCAGCGCTGCGCGGGGCTGGGAGTCGGGGCAGTGGCTGGTGTTGGCAGCAGTGCTCTGTCTGTTCTGTGGCCACAAGTGCTTCCTATTGAAGCACATAAAACATAAAGTTGTGTCACAGCAGACCTGATTTTCTTGCCTCTGAATTGCATAATTCTTCCTGAAGTAAGAGGAGAGGACGCCATTGACCGTGAGAGACTTTAGCGCACGCTACAACTGTAGCTTGTACTGTGCTGCAGTTGGAAGTGTTTCGCAGCATGCCTTTCATGCTTCTGAGGCTCGAGCCGGGCCGTGGTGCAGGACAGGAGAGTGTGGGAGCTGAGCCAAGAAGTCCCGGGAGGTCTTCCCGAGCTAGAGCGGTCAGGTGGGTGCTGCCCCCAGCTCAGAGCCCCGTCTCTGGGTCTGCCAGCTGGCCCTTCAGAAAGCCTGGGCTCCTTTTTACCCCCAAGGTCATGTTGGTAGCTCACAAGTGCAGGTGGGGGCCGTGTTCAGTGAGAAGCTGAGGAACTAAACTTTTCCTGTAGCAACTGCCTGACCAGGTCTCCAGTGCATTGTGCTCGAGGTTGTCTTTCCAGCCTTGGAGCTGCTGCTACAAGGGAAATAAAGACATCGTGTGATCATCATCTAAGGAGAGACAGAAGGAAGCAGGAGGCTATCTCTTGATGTCATGTTCGGCACTGTGCATCTGGCTTATGCATGCTCAGATAGGGAACCGCTGTTGCTGAGGGGGGAGAGACTGACATCTCAAGGAAGAAGGAAAGAAGAGCAGTGCTTTGTAGTGAGTGACTGGAGTGGGGAGCTCCGTCAGCCAAGATCAGGCTGCGGGGCTGGAGGGTTGTTATCACCTCCATGCCCAGCCCCACCATGTCATGGTGTATTGGTACCCCCTTTGTGTTAGGATCCTAGAGCTGGATCACTTTCCCTGGGAAAATGAAAGGTGGATCCTTTTCCTGGAAGTTTGGGCTGAGGACTCGGAAGGCCTCATTTCCAGAGGCCAAATGTATCCCAATACCAGACAGAACATACTTCACACACCTGCCTCCCTGAAAGCCGATGATAGCCATGGCAGTAGGTGTAGGCAAGTACTGGGAGCAGCATTACTGACTGTTAGTATGGGCTTTGTGACGGTGGCCCAGGGTGGAGAGTTTGGACATATAGGTGCCGTTCATACAGGTGGCTGCAGGAATCTTAAAGTAGCAAGCACCGTCTTTAGGGTTAGCATACTTGTTCTTTTGGTGTTAGAATTCTTGACTTTCACCTTCCTTTACTCATTTTGTTGATTTTCTCCTTGGAGAAGATGCAGTTATTGCTGTGGGTTTCAGCCTTTCTAAATATATCCATATACCTTATTTATTAAGCAGTTACTGTAGAATCGGAGCTTGACAGTGCCAGTTATACAGCCCAAGACAGAGTGTGGGCCTTGGGAGCTGGAGTCAGAGACGACAGTGAGCCTGGGCATCCAGAGGGCCTCGCTCCCTAGGTGAAGTGCTCATTGTCATGTCATGTAAAGAGAGGGCTTTGTACTGCTCAACTCTGCTGTTTTTCTAAATGACTGTATGATATATGGAGGCCTGGTTACCCTTGGAGACTTTGGATAAAGAGAAATCTTGCAGCGGGGAGGATGGTTGATCAGGGATCCTTTATTCCTCTTAATTTTCATTGATTCAAGTAGGATTTTCTCAGTGTCACAGAAGCAATATAATCAACCCTGAACTGTGTGACTATAGGTGGCATTTGAATTGGAACCACTTCTTGTGTTCGGGGATCCAATCGTCTAACATTTGGGTATGTCCACAAGCTAGTACTGGCGTCCAGTCCCATTGCCTGTTTTCTGCACCTCTTGGGAACAAACTCTATTTTGGTAGTGTGGCTTTTCAGGGCAAGTAAACAGAAATAAGCAGAAATCAAATATTAGTTAGAAAAATTAAATATTTACCTGAAGCTGCCTTTATGTTTCTTTTGTGATTAACTGCTTTATTCCTGGACTGTGTTTCTAGCTAAAAGCTGTGCCACTAACCCTTGTCTCCACGATGGGAAATGCCTTGTGGACCCCACCCGCCATGGCTATCGTTGCATGTGCTCACCTTCCTGGCAAGGGGATGACTGCAGCGTGGGTAAGAGGAAGAGTCGCCTTTGGCAGTCTGCACTGCAGTGCACACCGAGATAGGCATAAATTCCTTTCTCCTCCCAAATGTATGGGAGTAAGACTTTTTATTAACACCCTGCTTCCCTGAGGGTTAGTGTGGTTACGTGTTGCCAGACAGTAATGCTGATGACCTCCTGGACTGGCTGCATTTGTGGGCCCTACACTCCTGCTATACTGAACCAGATGCACGTCCTGCCCTTGACCTTCCTTGTGTGAGTGTCTCTGTGTACAATACCTCACCCCCACCCCATGGCTTTTATTAAAGTCTCTGTCTTAATCCAGATGTTATTTGAAACAGATCTTAATTTTTCCTCCACATCAAAATCTGCTTCTCTGTACTTCTGAACCCTACCTTGTATTTATAGTTGAGTGCAGCTGTTGCTGCCAACCCCCTCAGTAAACTGGCAGCCCCCAGAGGACAGAGCAGTCCACTTCACCTCTGGGCCCCACGGAGACTGCAGCCCTTCACGAGCGCTTCCTCTGCTGGGTCGTGGTTTTGCTGTTTGCTGCCGATGTTGGGTGACCTTGTTTTCTGTCCTCTGCAGATGTGAACGAATGCCTCCACAACCCCTGCCCACCCCTGGCCACGTGCAACAATACTCAGGGATCCTTTACCTGCACATGCCCAGTTGGGTACCAGTTGGAAAAAGGAATATGCAATTTGGGTAAGGAATATACAATTTAGCCTATCTTGGGATTTTTTTGCACCATGGTATATTTTGCAAAATAACATCTATTGTTTTTCTCCCTAATCAAAATCAATATTCATCCAAGGCATAAACTTAAAGAATTTGGAAAGATGTAGAAGATGGTCTCTATTATTCAGTCACTCAGAGATATAGCATTTTATTTGTTATCTTCTTTTGTGTGCATTATATATTTTCGTAGTTGGAATCATACAGTATCTGTACATACTTTGAATCTAAAACATTTTGCATGTTATTAAAAATATACAAACATCTTAATCATTACAGAAACATGCTGTCAATTATATCTTACATTATTTGCCTAACCTTTCCACTCTGCAGTTAGGGGGAACCAAAACACATATCAAAAGTATATTATTATAACCATATAGTAAAAATAAATACATAAATATAGATAAATAATTAAACATTTTTAGATGGAGGGAAAAAGAGAATAAATCCCTGATCACCTTACCATATTCAAACAATTTTTAAAAGGGATCTTCTTGTTCTTATCCACAGACAGATATTACTTTACAAAGCTGCTGCTGTAATTACGCCACATAATTTGTTATATCTTGTTCCCTAATTTGATAGAGTCATGAAACTAGTCGGTTTTAGACATAATCTCGATTTTATAGATTAAAAAGCAGCAACTCAAATGAAAACTGAGACCTTGACAAGATGCTCAGTGGCCAAGCTAATGCAAGTGCTTGATGCCAGGCACTTCCAGCCGACGTTTCCTTCCATCACACAATACGGGTCATCATCAGCGCTTCATCACACACGGGGCAGAGCCTCTTGTTAGCGTGCTGAGTCCAAAGTAAAGTTTGTTGAAGGCTGTGGATGTGAAGGACAGACTTATGTCGACCTCAAGAAGGCAACTAGCTAGTAAAGCCACACATAGAGGAGGAGGCAGGCAGGATGTGTTCAAGGTGCACTTCCTCCTCCTCCCACCATAGCCCCATATTACCTTGGAACACCCACCCCCTCGGGTCTCCCTAAGAAGGAAACTGAGAGAGGCTATAACACATTATGGGTCTTAGAGTTTACTTGTGTTTGGTACGCTCTAGACTGCCATCCTTATTTAAATAAGGTTTGCATATTAATGATGACATTTATCTAAGCTGGATAAGGAAGATGGCAGGTAAAGTGACTCAATTTATCTTATCTCCCATTGTGGTTTTCTTACTAGAATGTGGTAAATATTTTTTAAGATAACAAACGTCTGCATCTTTTGAAAGTGTTATTTGCATGAATTCCTGTTCCGCAGAGGCTTAGTGGAAGCATCAGATGTTTTAAGAACATTGGTACTCTACTAAAATAATGGTAGCATTTTAAAAGTTATTTCAAATACAAGAATCTAGTGAAAGCATTACTAAAGCAAGAAAATCTAGGAACATAGATATCAGTCAAAGTTAATAATTCCTCTTATTCTAATGGCTTCTTTGCTTCTGAGCAACCTAGTCCATTTAGCAACCCCCTGAAAGAAATACGCCAGTTTCCAGTTTAAGAATGGGGGAACTAGAAATGATTTTGTTTTGAAGCAGGATAGAAAGTAGAGTTGCCTAAGAACTCAAATACCTGGCTTCCACCACCAACGAACTGCACAGTCCCCTTGTTAGGGGGAAAGACCCTCCTGAATGAATTATACAAATAGGTTATAAGCTTCGACCCCCATTCCAGACCTACAAGATCCAAGGACTACAAATCCCATAAGGTCATTATCGAAGAGCGGATCACTGGGACCTGAGGGTGGAGTTGAGCAGCCAGGCTGAATATAAAAGCAGACACGTGGGCCTTGGGGGGTCCTTTTTCCTTGGGAGTCAGCTCTCAGCGCACCCCGTTGGGTTCCAGCTCCAAGGAACTGGTAGGATATTTACAGATCTGTATCCCTCTCTTTCCCCTGTGTTATTCACTATGCTATTTCTCCTTCCCTTGTAAATAAAACCCTTTATTAACCTTTGTTGTGTGTGCCTGCAGTTGGGGCATTATAAGTGCCGCTCGAGCGCGGGTGAGGACCCAGTCAGGCAAACCCATGTTATATTAGGGCTGCCCTGTGACACCCTGGTAACCACCATTCTGCTGTACACTCAGGGTCATCGTGAAGATCAAATAAAATGATTTACTCAAATAGAGTTCTCCAGATGGACAGTATTATTTCATATTAGTCTTCAGTCTCTTGGACCACCGCTGAATAAAAATAAACTGCTGGGAATGCATAATAACAATTACGGATTTTTTTCAGAAAGTCATTTCGATAACCTCTGTAAGTCAACAGCTAGATTTGAAGGAAAAATTGACTAAAAGCCAGGTGACGCCACTGCAGGCAGGAAGATGTACATATGCCTGGGGAGAGTGTGGGCTGTGATGATTCTTCACGTCCATGCTGAAAGCAGAGGCCCGTTTGCTGTCACGACTCAGGAGAGATCCGCGTCCTTAACGCTGACAACACGTCCATATCTCTGCAGTTAGGGTAGAAGCCCGGAGATGTGAGGATGAGGGTGGCTGTCCCGGAAGCCTGCCTGTGGAGCGCCCCAGAGCCCCCCATGGGGGAGAGCAGTTCTATTGTGTTAATCATCTTTCCCTTTTCAAGTCATTTAGCTTCATTGTTCATAAACATCAGAGGAACATGCAAATTAGAGCATGCTGAAACACTTTCATTTGGCCAAGAACGTTTTTCAAAGAGCTCCCTGCTCCTGAGAAAGAGCCCTAAGCAGCTGGCGTCACTGAACTGTAGAACAAGCAAAAAGATGTTAAATAAGGATTAAGGGCTTTAGACAGTAAGTATAAGATGGTAAATGTTTTCCCTGGCTCATTTGTTGGGTCTTTTTCTTAATTCAGCAGCAAGCTTTCTGTGAAAGAGAAGCTTTGTGGGTTTCTGTGTTTGGGGTTATTTTTTTTTCCTTCCGGTCCAAAGGGAAAGATTAAGAATTTAATATAAAGGAAGTTAAGAACCAGATACAAAGCAGGCTATACTAATTTTTGGTTGCCTGCCCATTTGTGAGTTCCATTTCCCTCAGGTCCAATCAACACAAATTGACGATAACTGGAATTTATTTTATGAGTGAAATAGGCCTTGAAAACAGGCTGCTTTCTTTTAAGTCTGAACCCAACAGTGTCTTGAGTAAGTCTGTTTTTATCACATCTTGTAATCGTGAATCTGGCAGCCCCTGTAGTGGGGCTCACTGCACATAGCTGGCACCTTTCTCTTAGCTGCTCGGTTATCCTGAGAACATCAGGCTTCTCACGGGACTGAGAGTGTAGGGGGAACCAGAACTTGAAAGATGGGCATAGACATATGACTTAAAATGTTAAATGTGGCCCTTCGGAACTGAGTGAGCTTGAGAAGTTAGCTGATTTTTGGAAGTTTCTTTTATCATTGATGGAGCAGGCATTTCCTCCGAGCAGTGACTCTAACGAGAAGAGGAAACTGAAGCATACCCTTGACATTGAGGACTCAGTAACTCAGGGAAAGGTCTGGAGATCGAGAGCTTTCTGTCTCTAAATCTTTATTCAGGTCTGACAAGTGGGTTTTTTTGGCCTAGTACTGGACCTTTCTCTCCTCAGAGCAGTTTAGGCCTGCTCATCTCTCTGCATGGCTTTATTGAACATGCACTTTACAAGATGGAGGCCATTACAGGGATGTCTAGAAGGTTCCTCCTTTCAGCAGCCCTCACACCTACACACATGGCTCCTTGCAGTCTCTTGCCCAAAGGTTTACACAGTCTGAGCCTTCAGCTCAGCTCAGCAGATGCTCACTTTATTAGAGATGAGCCTGGGAGAAAGCACAGTCATCTTCAGTCTCAAGGAGAAAGGAATGCACCAAGATTATCCCAAGAGGAAGAGCACAACTCCAGAGATTTACGTACACACTGCTTGGTGTCCCTTCACCTGTTCGTTGTGTGGCCTAACAAGTTATGTTTTCACTTTCAGTTAGAACTTTCATGACAGAGTTAACATTAAAGAAAAGTTTCCTGAATACCACCATGGAAAAGCACTCAGATCTCCGTAAAGTTGAAAGTGAGATAAAAAAAATGGTAAGTTTCCTAAAAGGCTTGTTCCTGCTGGTCATTTGTTTTCTAGAACAGATTTTCCTGGGGATCAGTTGTATCTCCTGGGTTGATCATTTCATAGTAAAATAAAAAGCCTCTCAGAAATAGAAGGGAATGGAGAACAAATGGTACCCAGTAGAAGGGTTTCTCTGAGTGTGTTTTAACATGCTATCCTTACCAGTGCCTTGGCTTTTCCTCCTCGTGTGTGGACTCAGTCACAGACATATAGATGACGTACACCCATAAGAGCTGTTATGAAGAGGAAATACCCACGAAATACTGCTATCCTATCTGCTGTGTAACTCCTTTCTGTTCTTCAGAACTTGGGGAGAACAATGCTGTTTTTCCTCAAGGGAATGCCAAAGGTATTGATACTGTGAATCCTGATTATCCAGAGTTGAGGATTCGTAGATTATCTAGGGCCTTTTAATTTTCTTTCCCTTTAACCTACTTTTTGTCAGGAAAGAAGGGAGGAAGGGAGGAAGGACGTGAAAAGGAAGAAACAAAGAAATGAAAATGAAGCTGATAGTAAATTTTGTTCTCAACTGCTATCTGAGTTTAAAATGTGGTGTTCACAAAACTGAAACTTGCCATTAATATAAGTTTTAGAAATTAATGGACTTAGGTTTCAGCCTTACTTGTTCTTTATGGGTAAGAATTAACATATGAACCAGGAGCTATAGGATGCTCTGCAACTATGGCATTTATTTGTGCAAGGGTTCCAATTTCTTCTGTGTATAGTGAACATCTGTTCTGTGACATGCGCTTTGCCAGATGCCTTACTCCTGTTAAGAGGTATTGCCAGCACTTTTACAGATGGAAAACTGGGAGGGTCTGGAAGACCTTTCCCGAGTTCATACAGAGCAGGTGCAGTCAGGAGACAGTCCACTAGAGACCCTCTCACTTCCCAACACCGACTGCATGTTGGCAGGTCCGTGCAGCCATCCTCAGTCTTGATGAACACTAAAAGGACTCATAGATTTCACTGAAAGTGTTCACACTTTCCTACAGTTTACAGTTTACTACAGTGAAAGGATCCAGGTTACCATCAGCCAAGGCAGAGTCCAGGAGCATTCCAAATTCTGTGCTTCTAATTGTCCCCCGAGGCACCCTGGATAGTGCCGCCTCCTTCAGCAACAGCCTGTGGTCAGGGAGTGGCTCCAACCAGGGAAGCTCNCCCCCCCCCCCCCCCCCCCCCCCCGAGGCTGGGGTCTCTAGCTCCCTTATTAGGGACCCATCACTAGATGTGGCTGACCGCCCATATTGCTGATCTCAGTCTCCAGCCCCTCTGGAGGATGAGCTGATACCTTGTACTCCAAAGTCCCCATTATACGTCACAATGACATGATCTGGAGTGGCCCAAGGCCTTCAAGTAAACAAAGACATTTTGTCAGGCAGACATTCCACAGGCTCAGAGGCTCCCTCCCAGGAGTCAAGGGGCAGACCTCTTGTAGCAGGTTAAATTCTTCGCCACACAGCAGTGTTTTACACTTCCTAACCCCACGCCTATGTGCTTGTCACCACCATAGCTGCGTCGTGGTCACATTGTGGATCAACCTCATTCTGAGGTAGCACGAGGGTTTAGGACTCTGCAGGAATCACTCCTTCCCGTTACACAGTGCTCAGTCACTTAATCTGACCTGCTAATGTTTGCCCCGTATTAGTAGAATGTTTAATGATGCAACCTCTAGCCTCAAGAAAAAGAGAAGATTTAGGCAAAGACTAGAGAAGCCACCCAGACAACTTTTCCCAAGATGCCATTCTGTTCTGAAATGTGCCACTTCCCTTTTTGCCCAGAGAAAAATGTTTGAGTAACAGTAGTAATGATAATGATAATGTAATTGCCCTTTGGAATATAAAGCACTTATATTACATTATATTAAACTGGAATATAAAGCATTTAATACATATTGTATTAAAACAGTGTCAAACAAAGAGGTTGGTAATGTCCCCTGACTGAATCCATCTTCTGAAGAGCAGGATGTGTCTCTCATGGGCTTTGAGGACAGGTGGGTCCGTGCCGTCAGGGCACTGGCACCCCCTGTTGCATGAATATAATCCCCAGTGCCTGCTGTGGAGTGAGGGGTGGGGGGCGGGGCAAATCAAGCATGACATTCTATGTCCTGGAGGGATTTCCCCCTTTCTCTGAGGGCACGAAGCAAACACAGGGAGAGTCACTCTTAATTTGCTCTCAACAAAAGGACTCTTGACCCACAAAACGCAATATCACATGAAGGGCTATTTGAAAGTGGATCTGTCTTTGATTCAGGTCAACCCATTGTGGATTAGGAGGGGTCAGACAGGGCCTGCCAGACCTGGGTAGCTGAAAGGAGCCCGGCCTTTTCAGTGAGGCTGCTTCCCTATACGAAGTGCAAATAAACAGTTTCCTCTGAGTTTTTTGAAACCCTGGGTCTTAGAAGAGATCTGCTCCTTTGAAGATGTTTTGCATCCAAGGGTGCTGTTCTGAACATCATTTCCTGCCAAGATTTTCCCCACTGATTTACTGTCTGCCTCTCTCCCTTTGTACTTATGGAATAACAGAATAAGAGCAGAAAGGCATTTAAGAAAGGAATAAAAAAAAGACACCACTCCTGTGTAAAGACTCCTGCTGATAACTTGATAGTCTGAAAAAATGCCTATTTTACTCTGAAAAATAGGAAATTGGTTCTAGGTCCAAAGCTTTTGTGTGACTTACAGTTAACAACAAACCTGTTCTCCCTTTCAGCTAAACATGTGTTTTTCAAAGTTACCTGGTTATACCCGCTCCACAGTTCGTGCTTCTAGGTAAGTAAAAGAATTACATTTGCTTGTGAACCTGTCCATAGAAAGGGGAAATGCTCATAACATGGGCGGAGCGCATCAAAACGGGGCCTGCTTTGACCAAATCAGAGTGATGTAGGCCAGGGTCACTGGGCCTTCATGCTTTCCCATCGCCTCTCTGCAGGACGGAGGTGGCGTTCACTTTCCAGCAGCCTAGGGCCCGTCTGTCATCTCAGGGTGATCAGAAACCTACGCACTTTGCTTGTAGGGGGTCTGGTGCAGCGGCCGTGTCACTGCAAACCGTCTTTTCTCTGGCCTCCAACGTGACGCTATTTGACCTGGCCGACAAGATGCAGAAGTGTGTCAACTCCTGCAGGTCCTCTGCTGAGGTCTGCCAGCTCTTGGGATCTCAGAGGCGGATCTTCAGAGGTAAGAGAGGACTTTTCCTCCATATGGTTAGGTACAGACCTGGGATAGCAATGTAAGAAGTCACAGAACCAGCCTCTTTGAAGTGGATTAAGTAACAGGCCTTTGTGCGTGTGCACACACATAGCCTCAAATCACCTGTCCTTAACATACTGCTGTTCTGCCATACCACACTGGTGAGGGGAGGGAGGTCAGAGCTGGTGTCACGAAGCAGAAATCACTCTTCTTTCCCTTAAAAAGTTCTACTCGCTCTGCAGAGACAGAAATTCACACACAGAATGCACATGCTTGTCAGTGACCCAAAACCACTGTGATGTGCCATTAAAAAAAACAAACTGTGCAAGTATCACCTGCTTTTGTTTGCAAATTATAAACATGCAGAAACAAGACCAGATCGACATGGACCAGCGCGCTCACAGTGCCATTAATGATGTTTTCTCTTTTCTTGCTTTTGCTTTATCAGTTTTGTCCAAGCTTCTGCAGTGCATCTGGTATGAGGCTGACGCAGAAAGGGGTTAGACACAAGGCACATTTAGGCCCTGGAGGGAGGTTCAGCTCTGGGATGGGAGAGCCCTCCACTGGGACCAAGAGTGCTTCCTCTCGAGGGGGACTTGCCCCTGCTGCTGTCTCACATGTGATCCAAGCAGGCTCTGGGAACTCATCTCATTACACAGTTTCGACTGGCGAAGGATGTCGAATCTCCGTAGACCGGCCCCTCTGGCGTCCAGTTGTGGATGCCACTGTGGGGGGACACTTGATGTGCTGGATGCTAGCAGGAGCTCTGGGACACACCTGGCAGTCAGGGCTTTGTGGCGCTCTCCTTGTGGGCTCTGCAGTGCAGAGCGTGGGAGGTGGGCGTTAACCTTTCACTTGGCAAATACAACCACTTTGAGCCAGATATTTGTTTGGGAAAAATGCTAAACTTTATGGATTTGAAATTGTTATCACTCAACATCATTAGTTAAAAATGTATCCCTTGTTAGGTTGTGCTCTAAACTTTGAGGCAAGTTTTGGTTTTATTTTGTTTCTCATTTGTGATTCAAGGGTACCAACATTTTTCCTATCCAATGAGGTAGAAAGGTGTTCTTTCAACTCACTAAGTTCTTATGGAGTACCTCCTATGTGATCGGGTTTCTTTTTCCTTTGTCCCCAGTGATTGCATTTATGGCTTGCAAATCAAGTGACCAGATACTTGGACTTGGAAGGTCCTGCTCAGAGCAGCCGCCCACTCTCTGTTTCCCACTGCTCCGACTGCTTGGATGTGATGTAGGGCAAGCCCCTGTCTTCCTTGCTGAGGCCTCATTTTTGGTTCTGCTTTTTGTTTAAGGCCTTATTTTTTGATCAACATTTGGCTCACAACAAAACTGTGAAGAAAGTAGAGAGATTTCCCACACATCCCTGCCCCACACATGCTCGTCCCATTCTGTCCTTCAGAGCCATCTCGAACAAAGCCAGCTGTGACTCTCAGCCGAAACCGGCCTTGCGTGTCAGGTCTTCTGCTCTGACCACCTCCCCAGTGTGGCCTCTCCTTCCTGAGTGCTGGCAAGTTGGGCTTGACAATCAGCGGTTCTCAGGTTCTAGGCGTTTCCAACATACCAGCTGCTCTGGGCACTGGGCAGCTCTGGACACTGCTATTGAAAAGGCAGGTTTTCCCTTTCAATTCACGAAGTATCCGCTTCCTCAGCTTTCAGAGAATGTAGCTCTCACATCTCCAGAGGTTTAGACTCTTTGGAAATCCCCCAAGGGAGTGTCTTAGCCTTAGATTTACATAAATTCTCATTGTCTGCTTGGCGGATGTTTGCCCAGGAAAGACTATGGGAATTGTGGATATGGGAAAATCACATCGTTAGGCTTAAAATGTAAATGGAATTGCCCATTTGATGGATTTACGATAGAATGTTACTTAAGAACTTCTGGGAGAGTGCAGAGGCAGGCCGTGGCTTTCCCTGCTTTACATGAACCTGCTCCTGTGCAGGGTGAAGCGGCTTCAGCAGGGGAGGGGGTGGGTGTGAGTGGGAGGGCGGTGTTTGCCGCCATGCTGGGTTAGTGGGCAGGACAGAAAGAAAATGTGACATTGCTTTAGTGAAAATATCTTGCCAGGCCAGACCGCTCGGGCTGGGTGCTAGACAACATTAGTGCCTGCCGGGCAGTCTTTTGCCCGGGAGATATTTCTTTATATTAAGGTTTGAGAACTGGCAAAGCCTTCAGAGGTTCAGAAGAAGGACTGTGAGGGTTAGTTCCTCTGACTCCTGACTCGCACAGATGGGGAAATATGTCCTCTGTGTCCGATGCCAGCTTTGCAGTGTTTTCCTGGTGAGATTTTCCATTTTTTATTTTCCCCTTGAACACAAACTTTTCACAATAAACAAAGGAAATTCTATCTCACACACACATAGGGTTTTGATTTAGCATGCTAACTTCCACTGATAAAGACAGGAAATTCAGCACAGAGCACTAAAGTTGTCCTAAACTCACCTCCCTATAATGAGCCTATCCATCAGTCCCAGAATGTCAGGATCCAGAAAAGAGGTAGATGCTGGGACCCCATGTGGGCTGGCCAGCCCACAGTGTCAGCTCACATCCCCAGGACACTCGTAGGCAGGGGTGGCTCTGCAGCGTTAGGCGCTGGTGCCTGGTTCTGATTAAGCCAGTGCTGTCTTTGACGTAGACAACATGCACGTTGCCCTCCTGCGGCTCTCTCCACCAGCACTCACTGAACTCACTCTTAGTGCCAAAAAGTGGCAACAGCAAACACCAGTTTGCCTTGCCCTGTACCTGCGTGTAAGTTATGTTTCACTATCCACTTGATTTCATATTTTTGTTCTAATCTCTGTGCACCCCATTTTCATGTGTCCTTTTTGTGGGGCCTGTCTTAGATGATAAAGCGTTCCTCATTGTAGCTACCATATACAGCCTCAGAGGGGGTCTGCTGTGGACAGCCTCGGAAAAGGCCACATGTCCAACAGTGAATGTTTTATGGTAACAGTGAAATGGTTCTCTGTCATCCATGAGATAGATGAACACGGCCCACTTGCCCAGGTGATTACACATGTAAGAAACAAGGCCCCAGAGTGAAGGAGCTAGCGAGGCTGGGAGATCAGCTCCTTCTCTGCACCTCCCACTTGGTGGTGGCCCGGTGACTGTGCACCTTCAGCTCATGTGTGCTGAGTACCGTGTGGGACCAGTCTCTGTGCAAGGTGCTGAAGGTCCAGAGATGGGTAGGCCCTGACAACAGGCAACATAGTGGGAGACCGTCAGATGAACATAACTGTACAGCCATGGGGTGCTGGCCACACCTCTCTCTCCTCAAGGTCAGCCTGTTCCGTCCCTGCTGCAGGGCCCGCTGTGTGCCTTCAGGCCTTACAGATGCGCTTCAGCTGGAGGCGGGTCTCAAGCCTTCCTAGCGAGGCACACGGGCTGTGCTGACTCCCCCGCAGACCATGCCCGAGGCTCCAGAGGACACCACCAAGGGCGCGTTGGCAGTGAGCACTGGGGGTGGGGACAGCACCCTCTTTCTTCTGCATTTGCTTTCTCACCCTGTGGCATGCTGCGCAGGGGGTTTTAATGGGGAAATGCTGTGAGCTTTTCACAAATAGGCCCCAGGGGCTGGCACGAGGCAGGGTGGCAGAAGACGGCGAGGAAGGAGCTTTGGAAAGGATGATGCGGGACCGTGGGGCCCTTGCTGAAACTGTTCGCAGAGTCTCTTTAAAAAGAAAGTTCACGTGTCTTCAGGTTGGGAGAGGAGGAGGTCTTGTTTGACTTTGCTGTTTGGTCTTTGCATTCCAGTCGGTAGTTTGTGCAAGCGGAAGACTCCGGAATGTGACAGAGAGACCTCCGTCTGCACGGATCTGGATGGCGTGGCGCGGTGCCAGTGCAAGTTGGGCTACTTTCAGTTCAACAAGATGGACCACTCTTGCCGAGGTGCGGTGGGCTCTGGGGGCTCTCGGCCTGTCCCAGGCGGAGCGGGAGGGGGCCCTCTAGTTGCTCTAGGTGTGACTGCTGTCAACTAGGGGTGCCCAGTTCCTGTTATTTGGCTCACAGCAGGACTGAATACATTATCTCCTTGGAATAATAGCATTATCTCTGACTGGGCCACGCTGGCCCGGCCAATCAAATGAAAAGGAAAAGCAGAGAATGGAATGCCTGTGGTTGCAACGCCGGCTCTTTTTTTCATCTAGTGGAAGTTTAAAAAATTATTGTTTTGATTCCCAAAGCTTTATTCTATCGTCTGCTACTCTTTCAAAATGGAAACACAAGGCTAGAGGCAGGTGCATCTTTTTCAGGGCACCTCGGGGGTCAGATTCAGAGCCCACGCTGCCCGTCTGATCGCATATCATCCTGGGCAGATCACCTGCTTCGCTGAGCCTCAGTTTCCCCTTTTGTGAAATGGGGTATAGAGCTGCTCCGCTGGGTGTTATAGGAGCTGAAGGCGGAGCCAGCGGACGTGCTGCCTAAGCCAATAGCATTTGCTTTTGTTTTACCCGGGTTGTTGTCGAGAGGAACTTCATGTAGTATTTGAGGGCAGACACGTGATTCTAGGTAAGGCTTCAGCTCATTCACTTTGAGATAAACACTGCTCAGGGAGTGTGGTGAAAGAATATGGCTTTGAAATAAAATTAATTCCAGTCCAAAGCCCCGTGTACTCTGGCTTGTAAAAGACAGCTGCAATTTGTGACCACCGAAGAACTAGCAGTGTGAGGGCCGGCTTGTGGCTGCCCGCTCCAAATCACCTGAACCTGTATGGACAGCTCTCCCGCTCAGCCAGCATCTGCTGGGGACAGATGTACTGGAACCTGAGTAAAAACCGCATGCTGGGGAGAGGTGACATGTCACTTATTTCTGTCAGGTCTTCCCACTAGGGGACTCATCCCATCAGGAGAGGATAAAAATACATTCCAGGGCATGCTCTCATCTGAGCCTCAGACCTGCTGGCAGGTTGGTATCCTGAGGGCTCCGAGTGTGCATCCTCCCTCTGCACGGGCCCCGTGGCGGGTGTGAGGAGGCGCCCGGCCGGCGTGTTGGCCGGTCGTCCTGATGCGTGACTGCGGCACTGTGTGTCTCAGCGCCGTGCCAGCCTGTGGTACAATGGCACGATGCTGCCTGATTCCGACTTACCTTGTTGCCCTTCTTAGAAACTGGGACATTGAGCCCCGCTTCGTGTGGGAAGGGCGACCTCCGCTAAAATTCATGTGCTGGGGCCGTGAGCAGCCAGCGGGAGGGAAAACGGGGTGAACAGAAGGGCGCCTGCGGGAGCGCGGCCCCCTGAGTGCCTGCCCGCCTCCAGAGCAGCCCTGCCACCCTTGCTTCTGGCTGACCTGAGCAGCTTCCCTCTGTTTCCAAGTCAGTGATTTCACCAACATGTCGCCGGTAGACAAGCACTGGGAATGGCAGTGCTGTCAGAGATTTCCCAGATGCAATCACACGGCCACCAGCTACCTTACATGAGGCAGCACAAGGAGACACTGGATAGCTGGTAGGCTTGTTGCTAGGCCCATGAAGCCTCAACTCTGCAGCACCCTCGCTGGGTAGGTTTTTGATCTGTGGCCAGTAGGCCTCTGATGGATGGACTGAGAGCTTCTTGGGCCACAGCTCTGTCATCTGGGTTCTGATGGGTTAGCACTGACATCTTCTGGCCATTGGTGCTGGAGCACAAGCTACTTAAGTCCCCTTTTGGATCCCTAGATCAGGGGTCAGTCTTCTCTGTAAATGGAGGGCAGGGGTGTATGGATGTGTTTTCTAAATTTCTGCAATTTGCAGCAGTACATTGGCAAGTCTATGTTGTGGTGTATTGTGCACACACAGCCTTCGTAGGTTCTTATATAAAATGTCTTTGCTGTGCCTTTACCAAATTGCCATGAAGCTTAAGTGGCTGTGGTTCGCATGGGCATCTTAGCACCATCTTGGATGCCAGTGCTCCTTTTGCAGGTCTCTCTCACCAGACTTCAGGTGCCTCGAGAGTGGGATCTTTGTCTGATATGCGTAGGGCCTTGTGCAGTTCAGGGAATGTCTGCGGAATGGCACGGGGTAACCAGATTGGCAGGTCTTGATTTGTTCCTGCAGGGGACAGGAGAGTCTTCAAGGCGCTGCTGCATACTTGGTTTTCGAAGGCCAGCAGGTTTGCTTTTGCTTGTCCCACATTAATAGGGGTTGCCCCACACGAGTGTATGTGGCCGCATTCATTTCATCTTCAGTGCTCCGTGGGTCAGAGGCCCTTTAAGGTTTGGAGATATGGAATCAGATCCTCACCAGAATGCTTTACAACAAGATCTCCACCCGCTTTCCCCCCAGGCCCTCTAAAATAGCCCCAGAATCCCAGTAGCACTGAGTGTTCAATGAGTAACAGAGCAAGCCCGTCTGAGATAAGGAAGTATCATTGCATCGGGAATCTGGCCACTCTGAAGCCAAGTGAAAACACCCAGCCCCTCAGCTCACAGGCAGGACACCAAGTGGACATGACGTCTGGCTGGATGACAGCCACCTCTTGGGAAGCTCCCACCCAGCAGATGAGGCTTGGGTGATTAGCTCTGATGTAAAAACATTTCCAGGAAGAAGTGTTCAGAATAGAACAGACTGGTGTGACATCAGCCTGCCTCGGAGCTGAGATGGTGGGGATGAGTCACTGGAGAGGCTAGCGGTCTCCCCGTGGACAGGCCCGGGTCATCCAGGGGCAGCTTCTCCCGCTCCCACGACCAGCTGTGGCCCGAGAATGGCCAGGACTCGCTCTTTTCCACACCCAGGGCGGCAGCGCTCGGCTGGTTCCTTAGGGAAGGCCCCACCAGTGGAAGCGGCGCAGAGCTCAGAGATCTGCAGGAGGGGCCTCGTTCCTTCTCCCCTGAATGCAATATGCTTTATAGCTTGCCAAAAAGGTTTGAAGTGCTGAATAAAAATTCATGTAACAAAATGAGATTTAGTTTAAGGTAAATCAGGTTGAAAGAGAATAAAATGCCAGCGCTGCTGAGGCTAGGAAGAAAGTGAATATGAAGAAAGATATACCGTAAGGCCTGCACGTGTGCTAAAGGTAGATTACTCATTCAAGTTCTGAGCTTCCTGGACACAGAGGCAAAGAGTGATTCATGATTTTTTAAAATAATTTATTTATTTATGCATACAAGAGCTGGGGTACAGGCCAGAGTTGTGGGGGGTGAAAGGAGTCACCAGAGACAGAGTGGGGAGCAGAACAGGCAGATTGACTAAAATACACTGCTGAGGGGAGCAGCGGGCGAGGCAGGAGAGGTCTGCTGTGCCACATGGGTCCCCTCCCTGGCCGGAGATTGAACTCATGCTGTAGTGGCCGTGCATGCCCCATGGTGCAGTGCTCAACCCCTTGTGCCACCAGGGAGGCCTGTGATTCATGATTTTGAGAAGAGTTTGGGGCCATAAACTATAGGTCAGTTGTTCAGGAACATACTCATCTTTCTAGGCCCTGGGCGCAAGAGAAATTTCTCTGGGGCATCATCATCATCAAGAGGTTAGTGACCGGGCATGTGGCAATGTGGTCCATGAAAATACTTTCCCATGGCCCTGCCTGTAATAGAGGATATGGTTCAAGAAAAGCGATTCCGAGGGGCCAGAGCAGTGCAGCTCAGCTTCATAGCTCTAGTGATCTGCCCAGAGAGATCCAGGTTTTTCAGGAAAGTATTTTTCAGACTCTAGTGATATGTCAGTGCCCATTACAACAAAATTGATGCTGGAGACATTTAATGTCTAGCATTAAAAAACAGAGGGAAGTAGGGCCTCCCTGGTGGTGCAGTGGATTAAGCAACACACTATGAAGCAAACCGCAGCCACTGCAGCAAGAGTTCGATCCCTGCTGCCGGCCAGGGAGGGGACCCACATGGCTTGGCAGACCTCTCCTGCCTGGCCCGCTGCTCCCCTCAGCAGTGTGCTTCAGTTGATCTGCCTGTTCTGCTCCCTGCTCTCTGTGGTGAATCCTCTCACCACCCACCCACCTCTGGCCTGTACCCCAGTGCTTGTATGCATAAATAAATAAATCTTTAAAAAAAAAAAACAGGGAAGAACCACATTAAGCTCATCGTGTCGTTAATATTTTTATGCATGAATACGTGACAGAGGATTGGGAAACCTGTGAGAGCTCTGCCCCCTGCACACTCCCCCACGCATGCAGCTGGCGCCCCCACCTGGCCGCTTGCACATGTGCTGTCTGTGCAGAGATAGCTCCCCTGCTCTGTGCACCCTTTCTACCTTTTATGGGATGTGTATCTACTTTAACCGTGAATCAAGATTTTATCGTTCCTGGTAGCAATGAATATGTCCTTGAGATCATTTTTTACTGTCTGCTTTTATCCAAGCTTGCATTATAGCTCATGGAGCTTCTGTCCCTTGGTGTAGGCTGGAGAGTGTTTTGTGATCAAATTAATTCAGGAAGTGCTGATCCAGGGGAATGGCTGGGCCGTGGGTCCTTTGGTGACATAGTGACACGTGACTAGTGCTGCCAGTGGGTTCCGAGTTATGTTGTTGGAGGTCGGAGCTACCTTGTTATGTGCAGAATCCCCTGGGCAGCCCACAGGGTGAGCATGTACTTATGTAAACTGAAGCACCTACCAGGACCGTGGCTCAGAAGGTGTCACCAGAACCCACTTCCTCACAAGGCAGGGCAGGGACAGCATAGCCAACTCAGGGGATGGGGGAGTAATAAAATCTTGACTGTAACATTAAAGATGGGGGGTAGGGCCTCCCTGGTAGTGCAGCGGGTTAAACGCCACACTGTGAAGCATCCATGGCACAGCGGTGTGAGTTCGATCCCCGGCCAGGGAGGGGACCCACATGGCGCAGCAGACCTCTCCTACCTCACCTGCTGCTCCCCTCAGCAGTGTATTTCAGTCGGTCTGCCTGCTCTGCTCCCCACCCTGTCTCTGATGAATCTTCTTGCCTCCCACAACTCTGGCCTGTACCTCAGCTCTTGTGTGCATAAATAAATCTTTTTTTAAAAGATGGGGTTCAATTCTCTGTGAATATGGGAATATGCACAGGGGTACAGAACTTTCCAAAAGAATTGCAACTGTTGGAAAATGCAACTACAGTCATTCATTTTGGTGGTTACTGCGCTAAGTGCCATGCTAGCCTCGCAGACCTTATTTTACTGAGTCCCCCCAAGAAACTAGAAAGCAGATAGTACCCTCTTTTTGTAAATGGGTGTCTGAGAGCCGTGAAGAGGTTAAGAAGACGTCCTTGATGAAATGCAGTTGAACCGGCAACGGTGCCGTGGCAGATAGCTCTGACGCTCTTTGTAGCCTGGTGATTCTAGATTGTTGTTGTCAGCTTCAGGTGGCTGCTGCTCTGTGGCTTTGTGTTGGGGCCAAGGCAGGTATGCAGACTGCTTCATGGCCTCTCCTTTTCTCCTTTAGCGTGTGAAGATGGATACAGGCTGGAAAATGAGACCTGCATGAGGTAGGCTCCGCACTCACTTATTCTGATGAATTAATTACAGACCTATTTACCTTATTAGGTAAGTTGTCTCAGTAGTTTTCTTGAACACTTGAAACCAATCGTGTTTTTCTTTGTTGGCTTACAGTTGCCCATTCGGCCTTGGCGGTCTTAACTGTGGAAACCGTAAGTATGCAGGCTCTCTCTAAGCCTCCTCACCTCCCTCAGTGCAGACGCGCTGTCTGCATTTGTGGTACGGGTTAGGGTGTGGGTATAGCTTAGGCTTAGGGGACAGCTGAGGTCTAGGGTTAGTGGTGCGTGTTAGGGTTAGGGCAACTTCACCTTTTGGGTGCTGGTCAGGGTTAGTGTACAGGTGAGGGTCCGTTTTAGAGTTTGGGCTTAGGGTTAGGTTTACGTTACAGTTATGGGTTAGGATACGGATTGCGGTAAGGCTAAGGTTTAGGGTGAGTGTTTAGGTTAGGGTGTGGTGTACTTTTAGGGTATGGGTTAGGATTTGGGTATAGCTTAGGCTTAGGAGACAGGTAAGGTTAGGGACTAGGGTTAGGGTTAGGTTGTGGGTTTGGGGTGGGATACATGTTAGGGTGAGGGCACACATCACCTTTGAACAGGGTTAGGGTACCGGTAAGAGTCCAGTTTAGAGTTTTGGGGTAGGGTTAAAGTTAGGTTGTGGGTACAGGTTAGGGTACAGAATGTTGTATGGTTAAGGTATAAGGAGTGTGTTTAGCTTGGGGTATGTTTACTTTTAGGGTACAGTCTAGTTCTTAGTATACCTAGCTTAGTCTTAGGGGACAGTAAGTTCTAGGGTACTGGTTAAGGCCTAGAGTTAGGGTTAGGTTACAGGTAGGGGGTAGGTTATGGTTTAGGGTACTGTTAAGTTTAGCAGTGCATGTTACAGTTAGGGTTCACTTCCCCTTTTGCATATTGGTCAGGGTTAGGGTGTGGGTGAGGGTCCATGCTTAGAGTTTGGGCTTAGGTTTCAGCTAATGTTACGGGTTTGGGTTAGGATATGGGTAGGGTACGGTTAAGGTTTAGAGTGGATGTTTAGGTTAGGGTATGGTTTACTTTTAGGGTATGGGTTAGCATTTGGGTATAGCTTACGCCAAGGGGACAGGTACGGTCTAGGTACTGGTTAGGGCCTAGGGTCAGGGTTGGGTTATGGGTTCGGGTTAGGATATGGGTTATGGTATGGTTAAGCTTGTGGGTGCATGTTTAGGTTAGGGTATGGTTTACTTTTAGGGTATGGGTTAGTGTTTCAGTATAGCTTAGGCCTAGGGCACAGGTAAGGCCTAGGGTTAGGGTTAGCTCACCCTCAGATATGGATGAGTAAACAGAAGTTGCCCCTCTGATTCCTGTCACTCAGAAATGCTAAAGTTTTGAATGCTCCTATGCCAGGAAACCAGGAAGAGTAAGTAGATATCTTATCACACGTTTACAGGTGTACTCAGTTTAATAATGCAAGGAAGTTATCCTACTTTAAATAATAAAAAGCAGTCAAAACATTTTTTAAGCATTGAACTTAAAAAGGCAGGCTTTGGTGCTGGATGTGCAGCTCCCGTGAAGCAGCATGGAGCAGTGTCTGTCCTTTACTAAAAACCACTATTTAGACAGGACAGTCCGTCAGCTGGGCTCCGGAGGACATTTGTGCTTCAAGAGGCTGCTGGGTGCAGGCATGTCTTTGTTCACTGCCTAGCAGGAATCTCAGGCCTCAAAGCAGAACTGAGCCATCGTGCCCTTAAACTGATCAGAGAACAGGGCAACTTCACACATGCATGGACTGAAGAAAGCCTAGGACTTTTCGGTGTGAAAACAGGCTGAATGGTCAGAGGAAACATTGAAGCTCTTTTGAGACTTGTTCACCAGGGCTGGAATACCAGGACTAAATAGTACAGTCTTTGAAATGAAAGTTTTAGAGCTAAGAGTAGCGATCATACTACGTGCCCTGAGCTTTATCCCAAGACTTTCTAAGTATTTTTTTAAAGATGTATTTATTTATGCATATAAGAATTGGGGTACAGGCCAGGAGGTGGTGGGGTGTGTGTGAGAGGATTCACCAGAGACAGAGTGGGGAGCAGAACAGGCAGATCTACTGAAATATATAGCTGAGGGGGGGCAGCAAGCATGAGGAGAGGTCTGCTGTGCCCTGTGGGTCACCTCCCTGGCCAGTGGCAGGGATCGAACTCGTGCTGCAGTGGTTATGGTCTGTTTCATAGTGTGTTGCTTAACCCATTGCACCACCAGGGAGGCTCCCTTTCTAAGTATTTTATCAGAGACGCTTAGATAATATCACAAAGGTGGGCTTAAGAATAAATTATGGGAGGGAGGACATTGCAGCAGAGTTGGATCGCATGTGCGAGAGTCTTATTTAAGTACAGCCCCATCAAATGGTGAAGAACAAGAGAATCAGTAGACCAGGTGACCAGTGCTGAGAGGTGGCCAGCCCTGTGGTGACCCAGGAAGCAGGAGGTGAGAGATGTCACCTGACAGGTCCCTCCAAGAATAACCCAGTACATCACACCTGCACTGGTCCAACAGCTCCCTAACTAGGGTTTGCCAGCAAATGCCTCTTATTTCTCGGTGAATGGAAGAGTGACATGTAGAGGACAAAAGACATAGCAGAAGCTCTTGAAAGGGTGGCCAGAAAGAAGAGTGAGTGGCAGGCCATTCTTCTAAGTGGCATTTAGTGATCGGTTTCCCCCCAGCACTCATTCAGTACTACATACAGGTATATATATATATATATATATATATATATATATGGGAATGATGTACCCCTATGTCCATTCTGTAAGTTCCCCTGTTTTCCCTGTTATGTTTGCATGGTCTTGGAAGTAACCAATTGTGGTCTGCCACTTCGGATTCTCCCCTTGTAGCCATGTCATTATCATTATGTCCAGAAGAGGGCAGCCTCCTCTATGGATGGATAGTTGTCGGCCTCGGCCATGTTTTGTTCTTTTGTTGGTGAGTTTGTTGACCTGTGTGACTATCACTTTAAGATTTTAATATCTGTGTTAGTGTTAGTGTTGCAAATCCATTAGTAGAAACTAGTAATAAATGACACCTGCCCCTCTCTCTGAGGTCTCAGAGCAGTGCAGCCCAGGTGTAGAATCCAAATTCCAGAATTCTATCACTGCTGACAGAGCATTGCCATGTCTGTGCTTGTCCCTCAGTGTTTTGTGCCAGTGGTGGGACTCTGACACCCCCACTGGAACCACCAAGGACAGGTGCCTTTTCAAGTGACCCATGCTCCACCTCCATAGGCAGGAAACGCCTCGTCTGTATGCAGACTTTGCAGACTTGCGGTGTGTGCTCTAGCCAAGCCCGAGGACATGGGGAGTCCAGCTTGTCTCAGCCCAGCATGTGGTCTTGACACCCCTCATGTCGAAACCCCTGAGTGTCTTCCAACTCGAATATATTTTGAGTTTAAGAGAATACAACCTGCCTTTCTAAACGTTTCTATTTGCTTTCTCACCGTGCCCAAGTCTTATTCCTCACTTCATAAAGAATATCCTTCAAACTGGAGAAGGCGGGACCAGCCCACCTGGCTTGGGTCTCTTGGTCCCCAAGGCGGTGCAGACCCCGCTGCACTCCATGTGCACCTGGCAGGGCCCCCACTGCTGGGCAGCTCAGGGCCACACCTGTCTTACCGCTGTTCTCTTTTCCGTCCCATGCAGAGTATGATTGTTTATGGCCCATGTTCTAACACTTCTGCCCTACATCCAAATACCCCAGAATTCTCTTACACACTTGATATTGAGGTGCCCCTCTCTTTCCTTATCTCTCTACCCTTTTCTTAAATGTGCGTGTTTCTTCCTCTGCTTGAGTTTTATAGTGGCTCTGCCTGTTGGTTTTAACCAGGGCTGAAACCTGCCCCTCCTCGACATCGTGGTTCGCGTCCCCTTTACCCTCATTTTAAAAATGAATCAATTTTATTTTTTCATAACATAAAGCAAAACATGACCATTAATTTTCTTTTTTGAACCGAAATTATCTAGAAGATAGCTGTGTTGA
Source organism: Galemys pyrenaicus (assembly GCA_019455555.1). Classification (NCBI taxonomy): domain Eukaryota; kingdom Metazoa; phylum Chordata; class Mammalia; order Eulipotyphla; family Talpidae; genus Galemys; species Galemys pyrenaicus. Next base: position 89,026 of record JAGFMF010011415.1, read on the forward strand.
AGGGGAGGGGGACCAGAGTCTCGTGGCCCTCAGCACCCTGCGGTGCGGGCGTGTGTCCGGCTCCTAAGCCTGACGACAGGCCAGCAGCTTCTCCTGGTGCCGGCGGTGGTGTGGGGTTTCAGACCGCTCCCCTCCAGACCTGCTGAATTAGAAGCTGATTTTTTTTTGGTACATTTAATGGTATTTTATTTTTTTACATATATCACCTAATTTTTAATTAATTAATTAATTTATATATATTTGACATCAATTATGGTTCCCATGGAGTTCCCACCACCATTTCACCACTGCACCATCACCTCTGTCCCTTGTGCTCTTTCTGCCCTCTACCCACACCCTCCCCCCCCACAAAGTGTCCCAATTTGTCCTTGTCTTTTCGTGTGTGTGTGTTTTTTTAATTATTATTATTCTTTTCCTTGGTCCCTTATTTGGTTCCCTTATATTCCTCCTAGGAGTGAAACCATCCAGTATTTTTCTTTTGCCTCTGACTTATTTCACTGAACATAATCCCTTCTAGCTCCGTCCATGTTTCTATGAATGACTCTAGTTTATCTTTTTTGATTGCTGTATAGTGTTCCATCATATATCTATACCACATCTTCTTGATCCAATCATCTGTTTTTGGGTATTTAGGTTGTTTCCAGGTCTTACCTCTTGTAAATAGTGCTGCAATAAACACAGGTATTCTTTTAAATGAGTGTTTTTGTGGTTTTGGTATATTCCTAGGAGTGGGATTGCTGGATCATATGGGAGTTCCATTTTTAGTAGTTTGAGGAAACACCACACAGCTTTCCAAAGTGGTTGGACCAGTTTGCATTCCCTAGAATCTGAATTTTAACCGGACCCTTAGATTTGGTTAATCTGTAAACACATGGAAATTTGGTATATTTCTTTCTAGAGGTATGCATGTGTCTTCTTACCAGAAACTGGATCTCATACAACATACTGTTTTGTCACAATTTAAGCCTAATAAAAAACGTATTGTTTTTATTTATGTAACTTTATATGTCATTTTGGATAATTCAAATTCTACTCTGCAGATATACCATAATTTCTTAACCATTCCCCTTTTTACTTTTTATTTTAATTATTGAGGTAATGTTGGCTTACATTATTGATATTTTTAAAGTATAGGATTTCTCCCACAGGTATTACCACCGTAGTGACCCACCACCAAATCATCTGAGGCCCCCCCCATGCATTGTGCTCCCTCTCTGTTCTCAGGCCTTTCGCAGCCCCTCTCCCTCTAGAAGTTTCAGTTCCATAGTTAGCTTTTCTACTTCCACTTTCAAAGCCATACTTCTATTTTGTGGTTATTGTCACGTTCTGATTATAGAAGTAATTAATTTTTCTAGATTACCTTTCTCTGATTGCAGACATTTTATCTATCCCTCATATTTATAATGTGCTTTTTGTGGGTTGTTTTTTTTTTCCATTTGAAGTCTCTTCTGTGGAGACTCCTGCCCACCAGCCTCCCTTGGCTGGCGAGCACTGATTAGAGCCTCTTCCCATGTACAGTCTTCTTCCTCTTTCTCCTCTTCTTAGAAACCAGAAATTCAGGATAAAGATCGTTCTTTATTATTTTACCACCCAACCTACAGTCCGGGAGCAGGTGTGTTAAGTTTCTTCAGTGTTGTTGCTACATTGGGCTGAGAAACATTCACACTAGTGGAAAAGCTGTGTTGGCAGGAGTCACCCCTAAAAAACACCCAGAAGACACCTCTGTACTGCTCAGGAAGAAGAAGAGATGGTTACCCAGAAGTCAGCGGTGACTCTCGTTGAGCTAAATGCAAATATCTCACTGAGTCTGACCAACCTCACATCATGGCAGATGGGAAGGAACAGGGTGTGGGAGAGGGGGTTAGTGCACTGTATGTATTCCTGGGTAGGACACAGACAGCCCAAAGATGTGATAAATCACACTTCCAAAGCTACAGAGAGGAAAAAGGAATGCTGTGAACAGAGATTCTAAAGGAAGTACAAGAAATTCTAAATGCAAGAGAAATAGAAAGATTTAAAAGGAAAAATTCTAACCATACCTCACTAATGAGGTCAGTGAGGTAAAAACAAAATGAAATGGGGAGAACTGAATGAATTTTAAAATAAAACTAATGTGCCTACTTGAAAACTGTGTAATGAGTTCAAGAATTGTGAAGGAATGTGATGTACAATTTGGACACCAGTTTGATGTGTGTGTTTTTCCCACACAACCTGGTAACAGTCTACCTGGGGATAATGTCAGATCCCACAGGTTAAGGGCTAAGATCCTACTGGAACTCGCCCCTTCCATTTCAGCACCAATCAAATTGCTTCTGACTTACTGGCTATGGGTAGGAGGTTTCCACAACCACCTTCTTGGAGTCAGCTAATTTGGTAGCGCAGCCCACATAACTTGGAGAAGCATTTTACTTACCGGAATACCAGTTTACCCTGAAAGGATATACCTCAGGAACAGCTGGATGGAAGAGATGGATAAGACAAGACAAGGGAATGGGCCCAGAGCTACCATGCCTTCCCTAAATGTTCCCCTCTCCCCAGAGCTCCACTTGTTCTCCAACCCAGAAACAATCCAAACTCCTTCCTTTTGGGGTTTTATGGAGACTTCAATATGTGGACATGATTAATAAAATCAATCATCTGGACTCAATCTCTAGCTCCTCTCCCCTCCTGGAAGGTTGGAGGGAAAGTTGGGGTGATGGAACTAAATGTTCCAAACTTCTGATCACTAGATTGGTTCCTCTGGCAACCAGCCTCCATGCTTAGGTTACCTTGGGGCTTTCCAAAGCCTCTTTAACTTAACAAAAGATACCTTAACTGTTATTGCTTCAGAAATTCCAAGGGTTTCTGGAACTCTGTGACCAAATACATATTTCATATTATAAATCACATATCACAGTTCGCTTCTGGAATAAATAAGCCTAGTTAGGTTAAACAGCAAAGACAGGAAGGATCCTGAGGTATTTCATGGAATTCCAGCATCAGGAGAAGCAAGAGTCATGGAATTGTCAGAATCACAGTGGCCGGCGGTCGGGGCTTTTGTATCAGAGCACACGTTGAGCTGGGTCCATCTCATCTCTCATTTCTGCTCTCTGCTCTGTGTGCTCAGGCTTCATCTCCTCCCCAGACAGCATGATGGAAAATAGGCTCACCAAGCAGCTTTGAGTATATGGCACTGGTCCAGGAATTTGAAAGGAATTTCTCTCTCCCAAATTGAGTTTCCTAGGAAGGAAACAACTGGTCCAGTTTGGATCATCCAGATTGATCCCAGACCAATCTGCTATAGCCAGGAGAAGGGCAAGCATGCCTGCCAGCCTCACTTTAACCTGCATGTGGCAAGGGTGAACAGTTCCCAGAAGGGGGTTGGCTAAGCAGACAGTCCAGTAGATCCCATTCAAATTAGCACAGAAACAAGGACAAATACAGCATATAGAAATGGTTAAGGCTCAGAATGTGTTGATTTAATGAAAAATATCAACAGCGATGACAGCCAGATCAACCTATGACCAGATATTAAGAAGAATAAAGAAAAGAGCTATTGCTTGGGGAAGACTGTTGAAATGTCAACAGATGTCCAAGAGAAGGTCAAACTAAGAATTCCAAGTTGTAGAGAATCTCTTCAAACTAGAAAGGGTCAGGCAAGCAGCCCTCACCTCGGTCTCCCCTTCGTGAACACATACCCGATCACCCTTTGTGCTCATACACATCACAGATAGCACAGATTCAAGTCCAGATTGCTTACACATCATCATGTAGCCTCAGTGACTCTACAGTCAGTACTTAAGTTCAAAAGATAAGTTGTATTTCTTGAACTGATTCAGCAGCAGGTATAAGAAAAACAGATGTCAGTTCTGTTTTCTATAGGCTTATTGTAAGTGTCCAGTAACGTGGCTGCCAAAGCACATCAGATGTGCTCTTTGAGAAAGTAGATATGCACACAATCTCTAGACTTAAAGCCGGCTGTGAGTGTGTGTGTTTGTGTAAAAGTATGAATGAAATTTGGGAAGTTGAGAAAGGTACCAAAAAGGAAATAAAACTTCTTTACCAGAGAGGGCTGTCTTAGGTGAATGTTTGGGCAAATTCCCATGTGGGTTCTTTACCCTTGTATGCACAGAGTTCTTTCTTCTCCCGTGCCAGCTAAGCCAGTACTGCCCAAAGTCTGTCTGCAGCCTGGCAGCCTCACATCCCCTGGAATACATGTGTCAGGAGGTGAGGGAAAGAAAGTCCTTGTTCCTATGCTCTGCTTTTGTTTCTCATGCACCTTAATACTAACGTGTTTACATAACAGTCATGTTGCTGAGCTGCTTTATTTAAAGATACCTAAATGGGTGCAGAGGTTGTGCTTGCTCATTGTCAGCTCTGCTCTATCCATTGACCTTACTAAATTCCTAGACAGTCTTTATTTACTATAGAAAATCCTGTCATTGGCTTTTTTTTCCAGCCTTGACCTTACAACCTGAGAATATGACTTTAGTTATATTTCTATAGCAAAATAAATCAGCCAGAATATTTAATAAACTTTGTTGAAAATAGGATATTTCCCACCAACAACACACAGGTATAAAACCATTTAATTAAAATTTTAATATTGTTTATTACATATTTTTGTCAAGAAGGAAAAATTTACCCTTCCCCCTGGGTTCTTCTCAGGCTGGTAAAATAATCAGATTCACATCAGACATATTAGTAAGAGGAAAAACCCAGTTTAATTATATACATGTGGAGAATCTATATACAGAGCTTGTGGGGTAGAGTAGTGGTATATATCTTGAGCTGAGGAATGGGATGGGAGCCTGGGGTATCAAGGAGAAAGGAGAGTGGCTCACATGATGAGGACATGTGACTCACAGAATGAAGACCAGATGTTTGTGATTAGGTGTTTCCCCAGCCATGTAGCTAGCGTTCTCTTCCCTCTTGCACTGTTGGTGGGATGTAAAATGGCCCAGCCCCTATGGAAAGCAAAGTAGATGTTGCTTGAAACACTAAAAATAGATCTGCCATATGACCCAGCAATTCCTCTCCTAGGTATCTACCTATCCAAAGAGCATAAAAACACTAATTTGAAAGGGAACCTGTGTTTATCGCAACACTATTTTATAGTAGCCAAGATATGGACACAACCCAAATGCCCCCAAACAGATGAAGGATCAGGAAGATGCCGTGTATATACAATGGAATACTACTCAGCAATCAAAAAGACAAACTTATGCCATCTGTGACAGCATGGATTAAGCTGAATGGGATTATGCTCAGCAAAATAAGCTTTAGCAGGGGAAAGATATACCTGATGGTGTCATTAATATGTGGAATACAGATAAACCAAACAAGGGTCAAAGACAAATTTTAAAACCAACTCTGGAAAGCTGACCATAGATCTGAGCCATCCAGGAGAGGAGGATGAAAAGGAGGGGAGGTGGTGCTGGGGAGGAAGAGGGAGAAAGGGGGGCACGATTGTGATGGAGGACTCTGTTGGTGGGAGAGCTACAGTGACCACCTGAGGGTCAGAATATCCTATACTGTCAAAATATTAACAAAGATGTAGGGTACTTCATTAAATAAATAAAAATAGATAAGGTTCTCTGATACAAAGACTGTTTCTGGTAATAACCCTTAATCTGGGTAAGACCATGTAGCGGCAGGATGGGGGCGCTGGAGGCAGGTTCGGGATGGTTCTGGGCAGACGGGTCAAGGAAGGAGAGTCTTGGAGCCCTCGGTGGCTTTTCATACTTTATTTAGTAGAGGTGGCCAGGTACATGGCAGGCAAGGGTGCTGGGGGGCTGGGAGGCTGGCAGGCTGCCCAGCCCCCGGCGCATCTCATCCTCTCGGCTGCTTTCTACTGCTGCTGTCGGTTCTCTCGGTCAGTCCTCACTGTTCTGTCTGTTGTTCCTCGCAGTTCTCACAGTTCTGGCGTCCTCATGACGCCGCCCATTTATGCCCGTGTCCAACTCAGGTGCGCCCACTTGCGCATGCCCACCCGGGAATGCTCGCAGCACCGCAGGTGTCCATCATCAGAGGTGGGAGGGTGGAAATACCTGATCAACCTTTACCCTACAGACCATCAGTTTCTATTCTTCCAGATAATTAAGTTTCTTTTGAGCCTGCAGGAAAAATAACTTTTCCCTATATCATTATAGGTTCTTGGCTAAGATCCTTCCCTGTAATAAAGGACAGATGAATAGAACCAAAAAAATTAATTGCATATATGCATGCTGGAGCCGCACAAGAATATGAGACTTAATAGGTGGTTGAACATTATATAACCTTCCCGAGCTAAGGGGAGCTCTGGGGTCTGGGGCTTCAGAACAGGAGAAGCAATTCACAGGTAGGTTAGAGGAGGCAGTGTCTGCTTTGCCACGCAGATAAGTCCCTCTGGTGAAAAAGTCATCTCTGGTCATAGCTCTCTTGCTGGTATGAGCTAATGTGAATTTCCCTTACAATTTCCATTGTTTTCAGAGCTCAAGGTATACAGTTTCTTAAAATAATCAGCCCAAAATAATTAATATTCCAAATATTTTGGGTGGCAAATTCTGCTACCTTCAACAGAAACAACGTATAGCTAACCTTACAGGAAGTGAAAGATGAGATGTTTGGGGCCAGTTTCAGTCTGTCAATCATCAACGTGTAGTTGGGCCACACCTGTGGTTCTGATGCCCGCAAGACACCCTTTGGCAGTAACCATTAGAAAACTTTGGAAAAATAAAGGTTTACGACTTATTCAACCTGGAAATTACGCACTCTACCTGGAACCACAAACCAAAGAAGGGATCAGGGAAGGGTGTGGGGTCGGGGAGGGGTACAGTGCACTTTAGGGCCTGGGATCTTGTTTTATTTAATTGGGGCTGAGAGTTCAGCCTAGAGTTTTCCAGGCTCACTCTTTATTGATGAACTTAAAAGAGTGGGAACTATAAAGCACAGAAAAAAAACCACCCAAAGGGCAGTTATTGAAATCAACCAAGATAGTGAAAACAAAGGAACCTTATTTCCCCCTGGGACCCGTGGTGTGTTGTTCGAGAAGGCTCTCTTTGAATGGGATTCCTAGGCCAGCCAGACACTTGCATTACCAAAAGAGAAAACCCAGGGCCTATTATACTACTTGAGTTTACGAATTGAGGCCACCTGGAAGTTGTGGAGTGTGGTGAACCATTCTTCTGTATTCCCTTTTCATTTATAGCCTCTTACCTATCCACTTTTTTCTTTTTGACCACATCTAGCCTATCAGCTTATCACTGTGGTGATTGCAGCAGCCGGAGGTGGGCTTCTCCTTATCCTAGGCATCGCACTGATTGTTACCTGTTGTCGGTGAGTGATGGGTGTTCACAGTCTATTTCTTTGCCTGTGTTATGAAAAGAGTAATTTTAAAGAATGTTCAGGTGGTTTAAAATATTAAATCAGATCATATGACTGAACCATTAAAAAAGAAGAAAGGGAGATCTATGGAGTGCCACGAGGGAAAGATAAGGACAGCAAGTTGGACTTTATTTCTTTTATTTTTAAAAAGAAAATCCCAAAGCAAAATCAATGGAAGAAAAAAGAAATAGATTGGACTTTATCAAAATGTACAGCTTCCGCTTCACAGAGCACTACCAAGAAAGTGGACCAAAAACCCACAGAATAGGAAAAATTATGTCTGATAAGGCACCCGTGTCAAAAATACAAAAGAAATCTTACAACTTAATAGTAAGACAAATAACCCAACTTGAAAATGGGCAAAGAAGTTGAATGGAGGGCTTCCTGATGGCCTGGGGGTTAAGTCTCAGCGCTATCACCACTACGGCCTGAGTTGGACACTGGGCCCGGGAGCTGACCCACCTGGCGCAGCAGACCTCTCCTGTCTCTCCCCTTCCCACTGTTCCCCTCAGCAGTGTATTTCAGTCCATCTGCCTGTTCTGCTCCTTATTCTGTCTCTGGTGAATCCTCTCAATCCCCTCCCTCTCCCACACCTCTGGCCTCCACCCCAGTTCTTCTACCAAAAAATAAATCTTTAAAAAAAATTAATAGACTTTTCTCAAAAGAAGTCATACAGATGGCCAGTAAGCACATGGAAGGGTTATCAACACCACTAGTTTTAAAGGAATGCAAATCAGAACTCCGTGAGATATCGCATTATATCTGCTGAGATGGCTACTAAATAACAAGCAAAAAATGAGAAAACAGTGTTGTTGACAGTGTGGAAAAACTGGGCCTCTTACCCACTGTTGGTAGAGATGTAAAATGGCTTACCACTTTGAGACAGTCTGCCACTTTCTCAGAAACTGAAACACAGAGTTGCCCTTTGGCCCATCCATGCCACTCTTAAGTATGTACCAAGAGAAATGAAAATGAAACATAATGCTCATAGCGGCATTATTCATAATAGCCAGAGGTAAAAATAACCCCAATATCCTTCACCTGATAAGTTTAACAAAATATGACCGGTGCATGCAGTGAAATGTTTTCCTCCATAAAGGGTTGAAACACTAACATACCTTAAAAATATGCTGAGTGAAGTAAGTCAGTCACAAAAGACCACTTATTATAGGATTACATTTATATGAAATGTCTAAAACAGGCAACTCTCATAGATACAGAAAGTAGATTAGCAGTTTGGTAGGACTGGGATGGTATGGGTAAGGGGCAGAACTAGGGAGTAATAATAGCTCAGGAGTTTGGGGTGATGAGGCTGTTCTGAAAACGCGATTGACGTGGTTGCACAACTTTGAATATACTAAGTCATTGAATTGTGCATTTTACATGGGCAATCAGGAAGCAAACAAAGATGAAGATAGGGTTGAAATACCTGAAATATTTCAGCAGTAGGGAAAAGTGGGAGGCACTTGGGATGAGCAGGCTCTCAGCAGGAACCTTGTCTGTAGGCCCCAGGAAACCAGCAGGATTGGGTTTCCTCGAAAAGGGAGAGAAAGGGAGGAGTTGGGTCCTCTCCCTGTGGTTATTTCTTCAGATAAAGGAAACGATGGCCTTTATTTACATGACAATAAATGGCAGGACTGATTCAGACAGGCCAGATGCAGAACTTAATAAAATAATATGTTTTCTCTTTTACATGAAGGATATTTTAAGATAGGCTCTAGCTCCAGTTAAAACTGCAAAGAACTATTTGCCCTGGGCCTCTCCGGTGGCACAGCAGGTTAAGCACTGCACTGTGAAGCATCCACAGCATGGTCCCCAGCCAGAGAGTGACCCACATGGGCAGCAGACCTCTCCGGCCTCGCCCGCTGCTCCCCTCAGCAGTGTGCTTCAGTCAGTCTGCCTGTTCTGCATCCTGCTCTGTCTCTGGTGGATCTTCTTACCCTCCCCCACACCTCTGGCCTGTTACCCAGTTCTTGTATGCATAAATAAATAAATCTTTAAAAAAAAAAAAAAGAACTATTTGCCCTGCCAGTCCAGGAATGCAGGCCTTGTAGTGTAACCCTTTCCTATGGAGGGAAAGAAATATTTTCCTTCTACCCATCTAGGTTCTTTCTCTGGTCTTGTAATTAAATTGGCATATGAGACAGATTAAAAGGAGAAAAACAAACAATGGTTTATATCAGAGGGCCTCAAAGACATGACTCTGAAGAGCAAGCTGGTTAATTCTGCCAGACTGAGATAACAATGGTAAAGGAACTTCAGGCTTCAAAGGGGGAGGAGGGTAATTCACTACAAGATCAGAAGAACAGGTGTTTGGTGATTACATGTCTGTTCTACCAAACACAGGTTATTAAAACAGAATTGATCTTTGGGCCAGGCCTATCTAATTTTTTTTATATATATAATTAATGGAGAGATAAAGGTTTTGCCCTTAAGTCTGCAGGGTTTTGATTGCCTTCAGCCCTATATACAGTCACGCATTGCTAGATGCTTGCTGAGAAACAGTCGCTAGGTGATTTCATCACTGAGCACACATAAGGAAGCATGATTACAAGCCTCGCTGGGGTAGCGTGCTACACACCTGGGCGTGGCGGCATTCCCTGCCGGGAGCCTTTTGGTCAAGGATCACTGTAATCCGCATGCCCAAGTGGCACATTCAGGGGCCTAGTCTCCACCTTTCACCTTCTTTTATAAAGTCGCCCTCAAATCACCAAAGATACACCGGGTGGAATAAAATCCTGAATATGACACTAGCACCCAGAGAACTAAAGCCTGGTGCTCAAGAGGCATGAGCTTCGTATTCGCTAAGTGTCCTGTACCTGGCAGTGTGGCCATTTCAGCAGGAGCCTCTCAGTGTCAGGACGTGGTTGTGAGTGCTCAGTCCCTCCTTAAATGGGATACCCCATTCTCCAGGGAGCAGCACAGCGGCGGTCTGTTCTCTACCTGCGAGAAGACCAACACCTAAGCCACACGCTGGATATTTGTTTTTTATGAGTCTGAGTCATTTTGTACCTTCCCAGAACATTTTTTATAGGTAGAAGGAAGAACTTCAGTTTATCTTATCCAGAACATATATAATTAAACTCTGCTCTCTAGTCCTACTAAAAGGTGAATAACCTGTTCCTCAAGCACTGCCAGTCAGTAAAATCTCACAAGCAGGGAACGTGCCCCAGTTCACAGAACTTCTGATTTGTAAAGTGGTGAAGGAGCACTGGCCGGGGAGTGGGGAGACCAGAACTTCAGTCGCGGCTTTAGTAGCAGCGAATGCCCCCAGGGAACGAGCCCCATCTCTTTGCCAGGCCAGAGTTGTGTGACCTCCAGAGCTCCTGTTTCAGTAAATCTCTGTGAGACTTAGAAGCTCCTATGTGAATTCTGATGCCCAAACAGGTTGAGACCCTCTGAGCTAAAAACTTTTCCAGTCTCCTCTGGCTCCAGCATTCTGTGAATTTCTGACTCTTGTTCTCTGGCCGCCTCCACAGTGCCAGGCTTCTGACCCCCGGGCCCCACAGGAGTCAGGTCGGCTCAGCTGCAGCTGTCTTCATCCTCTCTGCTCCTGATAACCTGGCTTTTGGGGTTGGAAGACTTTATTTTTGCACCCAGTTGCATTTTTACTTGTTTTGGGCAAGTCTTAAAATTAATAACATTCCTCTGTGGGCAGTGACAAAGAACTAAGTGGGAGCTTTCAGTCTAATCTCCTAATGAAATAACAGATGGTACTTGCAGATACCATTTGGAATTCGTTCATGTAACTTTTCAAATGTTTTTTACCTACAGAAAGAATAAAAATGATATAAGCAAACTCATCTTCAAAAGTGGGGATTTCCAAATGTCCCCATATGCTGAGTACCCCAAGAATCCTCGATCACAAGAATGGGGCCGAGAAGCTATTGAAATGCACGAGAACGGGAGTACCAAGAACCTTCTCCAGATGACGGATGTGTATTACTCGGTGTGTATCCCCATTCCCAGGGCACACCCATGCAGCAGTTCCCTCTAAAAGTCAAGGGGATTTGGCTTTGTTGTCGTATAGTTAGCCAGAGTTACCTAAGGGTTAAAGAGCATGATGGTGTGGACTGCTTACTTACATAATTTAAGATTCAGTTTACTTAGCATCTTTTTGCATGGTATTTATTAGTTTTGACATTGACATGGATTGTTCCACAGGGCACATTACCATTGTGAAGTTGTAGTAATACTCTTGTTCCTGAACTTGCTTGTAAGTTACAGGATTGGACAGTTGTAGAGAAGAAAGGTGGTGGTAGTTAGGCACTGGCCCTTTCCTTTTTATCTCTTGCCTGCCGTGCTTTACCTCCTCTGGCTATATATCAAAACTGCTGGGATTGGAAAAAATGCATAAAGCAAATGATTCATGTCACCCCCAACAGACACTTCCAAATAGGTTTGGATCATATACTAAGGAGTCTGAATTAATTTGCTCTGCCCGGTTCTTGGCTGCCTCATTGGGAAGGTTGGGAGACTGCCTTGAACTCTTGCTAATTCTGCTCCACATTGAATACTCGGAGCCATATTCCTGTGTGTTGCTCAGCTCACTTTACATCAACAAACAAAGACAGGATATCTCATGCCATTTGGAGCAATTTGAGACACAGTAATAAACAGGAAAGCTCACCATGGTAGGGACTTAATAGCACTGGGTAATCATGTAACAGAAACCACAGCCGTGCTGGTTGCTATGGGAATTGACTTTAAGAGTTTAGACTTTGGATGGGAGTGGGTCTGTTCCTGCTATGAAAGTTTTGATGCACTCTGGAAAATTACAATCTGGAGGATGAGTAAGAAGAAATAAGGAAGACAAACATAGACTCAAACATAGACTCAAGCTATTTCTGCAAAAGGGTTTTGCTTTTATCAAGAAATTTCTTTTTACTCCAGTACCTGCAGACACAACTAAGCAGGTGTGTTACCCAGATGTACCCACACACTGACCCCCTTTGCTTGATAGGGTCTCCTCCACGCAGTGTGGTGTGATGACATGGGAATGAACAGGACCCAACTTTGCTGTGTTTCCATGGTGTTAGCTAGAGAATTGCCTTAAATAAACTCAAGAGCTTAAATGAACCCTATCTTTATTTCAAAAATAGTAGTCTGAGTAGTCAGCCTGCTTCAACCCTGAGTAGGCAGGGCTTGAAGCTTCTTACTTCAAGCTGTCACCTGAGTGAGGGAATTGTCCCTCACAGTGGTCCTAGGTGAACATACAGGTTCATAGGATTCCGTTTCTAATACGGACTATCTAATGTTTTATTTCAACCAAGCAAGCGTTATCTCTTGGTGGTCCTGAATGAGGCCCTCCTTAAAGGAACCAGGTCATTCACAACAATGGTTTTTTTCTCATCAGGTAGATAGTTGCAACCCACTAAATTGTGCTGTGCTGGCAGATACCTGAGAGTCACTGCTGGCTTCCAGCTTTAGGTCCTAACTCCCTACAACCTGCGAAGGTCTGCCTCCATTCATGGCAGGGACAGATGCATTCTGCTAAATGCCAGCGAGAATTTAAGGTCATTGTGCTCCCCAGAGAAAGATATTTTTTTAAAGTCAAGATCATAAGGGGGTAATAATTTAATTCTGATAATAATCAAAATGGTAATTAGCCCAGGTTTCTTGCTGTGTTGGTCTAAAATCACTGGATTTCCCTTGTTTTTTTCTTTTTGCCTCTTCGAAAATATAGGCAAAGGTATCCCAGTTTTCATAAGGAGACAGACTTGATTGAGAAGTCCTTGCTCTGTGATGTATAACTACCTCCATCTTAAGTTTATTAAATAAATTAAGTAATTTAATTTAATTTATTAAATAATATTAAGTAGCCTCCTTTAAAAAAAAAACACCTATTAAATTTAAATCCAATGTAGGGGCAGGAGGGCATGGGGGCACGTTCTCTATGATCCGGGTAGGTCAAGGAGGCGTCCTGGAGCCCTCTTTGGCTTTTTCAGGCTTTTATTAATCCTTCTGCATCAGAGATGACCAGGAACATGGCCGGCAGGGGGGCCAGGAGGCTGGCAGGCCTCCTAGCCCCTGGCAAATCTTCACTCTCTGGGCCACTGCTCCTTCCACTGTCTCTCCTGCTTCTTTCTGCTTACTGCTGGCATCCCTGTGATGCCACCCTTAGATTCCCCTGTGTCTCAGCCCAGGTGCACCCACCCGCACATGCCCACATCCCACTCCAGGTGCCACCATCAGGAAAGCGTGCAGGACCGCAAGGGTATATCATGGACACTAATGGTGGGAGGGTGGAAAAACCTGATCGCTTTCATTTACCCCACACCCAAGAATAATAAATGAGTTTGTTCTCTTTGGCCACCAGCCCATGAGTGTGAGGAATCCTGAACTTGAACGAAATGGACTCTACCCAGCCTACACTGGACTGCCTGGCTCTCGGCATTCTTGCATTTTTCCTGGACAGTATAACCCATCTTTCATCAGCGATGAGAGCAGGAGAAGAGACTACTTTTAAGTGCAGAGAGAGAGGGGCCATTGCTCCGAGCTCGTCTCCTGAGACCGCTGTTGCTCAGAGGACCTCCCCCAGGAGGGCGCGCTGCATGCTGGCCATTCCCAGGACACTCGGAGCCGCACTTGAGTGGCAGCAAAGGTTGGGCAGGTGTGCGGAGAGTGACCATGGTGGAAAGGGGCGCACGGACCCTGAGGACATGGGGCTGCAGGCTGCTCATCTAGCACCTTCCTTGTTACTGTGAATGTGAATGTGGCGGCCAGGTGCGACCACAGCAGGCCTCTGGCTCGAGGCATGGCTGTTTGGGCAGATCACGAGGCATCACTGCAAGGCCCCTGTGTTTCCTTGGTTTGCACTTTAGTGAATTGGATAGAAAAGTCTCCTTTGGGACTTTTTTCAAGACTATTCCAGAAAGGACTCTTTTCCTCAGATACTTCCTTGAGCCTCAATTTGATGATTGATTTACAGCAAAATACAATCTTCTTTAGTTGTCTCCCTGCCTGGTATCCACACGGTAGACAACGGATGATGATGAAAATGTCCCTACAGTTTGAAGATGCTGTGGCTCAATCTACAGTGTTCCAGTCTTGTGTCTGGGTATTATTGTGCTAGTTTCCAAGCCAGTCCCTAGAATGAGAGTTGTAATTTATGAGGCACAGCACACAACTCATTTGTTTTATAGTCAGTGATGCATTGATTTCAGATGATGTTTCCCTTCATGGTTAAATCTCACTTTGTCAAACAAGCCTGAATCAGAGCAAGACAGCTTCCACCTGGTGCACGTTAGCGGCAGCCAGCTGCCATGGGGGGAGGCCTTCCAGGCATCTATAGCAAAGGCTGCGGTGGAAAATTTACAGGCATGGACAGTGGGGCACTCTTGTCCCTGGTGGCATCGCGTGGTGCAGGGGTGAGGTGGGGGGCCTCTGACCACCTAAGAGTAGAAATGGAATGCTGAATGCAGGCTGGGCCTGAGCTGATATTTCATTGCTTCTGGAAAGGCAATCTGATGCAACCCCAGTCACTGAGTGTGGTTAGAGGAGTGGACTGAAGACGTCAGTTAGATTTCCTGAAACACCAGTGCTTTCGGAAGCCTGGCAGATTTCTGAGGAAGGATGAGGAGCTGGAGTGGAGCCACTCATGAGTCTACTTACCCGCTAATGCAGCATTTGACAGGATCTACAGTCTTCATCCACAAGTCAGTGTGAACTGAATTTATTCTCTGAAGAAAGAACTTACGTCCTCTCATTCAGTAATGTATACCACTTTATATTACTACATAGCTCCCTCCAGAAACATTTATGATTTAAGTCAGCAGCAGCAAACTGAAGACTTCTGGCCAGGTCAGAGAATTGAGTTTACTTTGAGAAGGAAATTCCAGGTGTCTTATTTATTATGACTGTGACGCCATGAGGGTGAGGGGAGGGGGGATCTGCTCAGTCTCTACGGCTTGTGGAATTGTGACTGTTCCCATCACCTGCTCTCAACAACCTGGTTTAGGTGAGGTGAGCACAGAGGTAAAAGAGTTGTCCCCATTCCAAAGCTTGGGGCACCCAATTTTCTGGAAATGGTTCAGCCTTTGGAAGCAATTTTATCCTGGGCATTTGTTTCTTCACATTCTCTAATCTCTTCAGAAAGTTTCCAATCCCTTTCTTATGTTGTCTCCATCCTAACAGCTTTAAGTGTGAACCCCTGCCTCCCATCATCTCCACGAGTTCCCAGCACCTGCTGCAACAGTCGTGCCAGTCGGGAGCAGCCCTCTTATTCATTAAGTTGGAGTCAATACAATAGATATAAAAAGAATGTGGTTTTTATCGGTGGGTGCTGCCTTAAAATGACCGAGCATCATCTTTTTGAAATTTTGGGTTTTACATCTCTCTGTGGAACCAAAGAGCCATGTGTGCCTCCCGGCCTGGCGTCTTACTGGAGAGCTCTGAGCTCCTGCACTCAGCTCACCTGGGCTAGCAGCCGTGCGGTGGCCAGCTTCCTAGTTCTTGAGGCGGATCTGTGCTCACTCCAGGATCCAGACTACCAGGGCCTCTTCCCAGGCAGACGTGTCTGCCGCTTTCAGCTGGTATCACAGCTGACAAAGCACCTCCTAGTTCAAGGCCTGAAGCTATGAACGCCACAAAATCGAGTGTTCTGCCTCAAAAACGTTCTTGAGAAGAATCCACAGTCCAGAAAAGCATGTCCTGTGAGTACCAAGATGCTTTCCTATGAACGGGTTTTTGCACAGTTCAAGTTGATTAAGTGTTTTTGTCTTTTACTGTGAAAAAAGGAGCCACCTTGCAGGGTTGAGTTGATGTAGTACCTGCAGTTTCCAGGAGCCTTGTGTAGGCGGGGCGGGCGTGTCTCAGGAACATGAAGACCCGGGAAGGCATGAAAATAGCATGACTGTTACCCTTCCTGTGACAGTCAGAGAGAGGCCTCCACTCCAGCTGGGGTTTAATATCCCAGAGGGGCCTGTGAGGCAGAGGAGAAACAACCCTAAGGCGGCAGCAGCCCATGGACGGAGGGACAGGCTGAGGCACTGCTGGCAAGCAAGAACCCGCAGCTCTGGCACAGGGCTGGGCGTCGGCCCCCACCCAGCATGACATTCATGCAAAGAGAAATGCCACGGCCCTGTTTGGGGCCCCAAGGCCGGGGGAAGACAGGGTGTAAAGGAACACAACTGCCGTGGGACTCCTGGGCTTCTGTAGGGAAGACCAGGTGACCCAGGGCAGGACTTCTCACCACTGACCTCCAGCGTCTGTGGGTTTTGCTTAAACTCCAAAGGTCTGTGTCCTTTCCTCCCTGCCCTATCACTCAGCCCAGAGCACAGGAGACAAGTTAGGGTGCAGTAGTCACAGGCGGCACGGTTCATGTCCTGCCAGGGCCGGGCTCGGTGCAGGGTACGCGGCTCGCAAGGCCCTTGTGAGGCGGGTCTAGAGGTGCCTGTTTCTCAGACACACAACTTCCAGAGAGGATAAACGCCTTGCCTTGGAGAGCCGGCATTCAAACCCTTCTTCCTGGCTTGCTCGCCCCACTGTACCCCTGCCTCACCGTCCTGCCAAGGGCCACCCATCCTGGGTAAATGGCAAAGAGGACAAAAGGAAGTGGGCTTAAAAAAATGTTATTTTTTTAGAGACCCTAATATTAAGCAGTAACTAAACTAATGCCATTAAGTTAAAAAGTGGGGAGGAATCCTGTTTTGAAAAAGTCATTTCAGACTTCTCGTTCGTTGCTTGTATTTCTTGGACCCTGCAGTCATCATTAGGAAACTTGGGGCTGGCTTAGCTTAGCAAGAAGTGTACTGGTACGTGGCTCTGCATGTGGGAGGCGAGAACACGTTCAACTGAATGTCTTTAAGGCTGACAGTCCTTTGATAAAAGTTTATTCTCAGATTCAGTAAGTCACTTAGTGCCAAGATTTGTGGATAGTGTATTCAAGCCGGTTGGATAGCATTTGAGGTCAAAAACTACGGTGTGACTGTGAAGTTCTTGAAGATGTAACTCTTAAAGGCCCAAATGGGAGGGCAGCATCTTTGCAATACAAGCTGGTTGGCCCCGCCAAGAAAACAGCTTGAAAGGATGATGTTTATTCAGATGTGAATGTTCCCAGTGCAGACCCCTGGGAGCCATCCTCACTCGGGCAGGTGGCTCCCTCCATTCTATCCCCCCTGCACCCGGTGACTGTGACCTGAAGAAGCTGGAGTGAGCAGTCCCTGTGCTTCTGGCTTAGGCAGGCCCTGCTTAGTGCACCGCCAGCCAGGGTTCTGACCCATCGTTCTGAGATGCTTGCACTGACTTTGAAACTAGAACACTTCTTTGGGGAGAGGACAAATGCAAAGTTCAATATTTTGTGTCTTATTTAAAAATACCCTTAATACTGGAGATATTTTTTAAACTTTCATGGGGCTCAGAAGAGATGTTTCACTTCCTGACAAAGTGTCATTCTAAGGTTTGGGGAATAGAGATACAGTTTTGTATTTTGCTTTTGCTTTTCTCAGATTCCCAGAGAAGGAAATGGTTAAATTATAGAAAGATTGAAGTATGAAATATTGTTAATTTGTTGTGCTGAAGTATCTTTTCAATGGTGTTAGAATCTGTCCTATCTGCTTAGACTCAGAAAATCTTGTGAAACCAAAAGGAACAAGTCAGGCCTAAAAAGAGACTGGCTCTGTCCCCGAGCATTTTTAAAGAGGACATTTCAAAGAATTCACGTTAGATTCTGGTCTATCAGTTTTGGGAGACATCTACTGTCCTTCAGGTGCGGAGTTCCCAGGTGGGAAGGAGAGGGCCACACGGGGAGGCGGTGGGACCGACCTGCCTGAGGAACTGAGCCCACTCACTAATTCTGTCCTCCCTTGGTCTATTTCTTTAAAAAAGAAAGAAATTTCATCATGGGTTGCTGTGGGGTTTGTCAATGTTTGTGTTGCTGGATTTATGGTTAAATGAAACATGGCTGAACAATGAACTTTTTGAGTTTTCACATTGCCCCAGATTTCTCTTTACAAACTGTTAAATCTTGGCCTCTGGTCAATTGTGTTCAGTCCACATGGGAATGTTATTTAAAGTTGTGTTATAATTGCAACCTCCACTAATTATTCAGTACTGTAGCAGCAAAGTATTATTTGTAAGAATTTGGTTATTTTTATACTTATATCCACTATAAGTCTGGCGTTCTAGTCAGTAAAATGATGCAATAAAAATAAATATCATTTTCATTGTGTATTTTTCTCTTACTAACAAGCAAACCAGATGAGAGTGGGCGGTTAATGTCACAAGGACATCACTTAGGCAGGGGGCTACTGCATGGCAGATGTGGGATGGACCATTTCTGAATGGAATCATCCTCAGTGCCCAACACAGCTAGGGATTAAACCTTTCAAACAAACCTAGAAATGTGACTGTAAAATGAAAGTAGCAGAGAAGGAAGGGAAGTGTGGGAGAGCAAACACTGGGGCTCCAAGACCCTGAGGGTGGAGGGCTGTGGGTGCCTCCGTGGTGAGCATGGTGTGCTGACAGCATCTGATGAAGTGTCACGCTATACCTCTGAATATTACACAGTACAGTAATAATCTACATAAATTACTACATAATGACATCATGTATATATGATATATAATATATATTGCTATATTATATATGTGATGTATAATGTATATTACAATATATATAATATAGTCTATAATAAAATATAAAAGAAGAAATAAGCCTTTGATGATGGGTGAATGGATAAACGGACAGATTGACCTAAGTGATTAAAAAGTCTGATGTAGGGGTAACACCTGCTTCTGTTTACTTTCTACGCCATGCCAACTCTTAATAACTCAGAGGACAAAGGAAGTTAAGCGCCTCTGTGCGCTGTGGTAGAGAGAATGTGGGATTCTAGGATGGCACCGTGGACCTCACACAGTGGCCAGAGACTGTGAGTGCCTGGCTCTTAAGTGTTGTCTGTAGGCTGCTTCCTTCCGTGCCTTTTGTGATGCATGGAAGAGCCTCTCCGGTGCTTTATGCAGAAACCTTGGCGGTAGGAGAGGACTGTGAAGGCAGCTTAGGGCAGGATTAGGGCTGCAGCTCACCAAGCACTTCCCAGTGGAGAGGAGAGCTGTGCTCTCCCGACCAGCTGCCTCCCCACTCAGCTTTCTTGCCCACCGGTTAAGGGCCCCTGGCTGAGTCCCCACCCCTTTCTTCTTCCTGCTGAGCTCGGTCAGACTGTCCAAACATCCTAGTGTTTCCAGCCCCACTCTCCCTTGGGAACTGTTTAGGATCTGCAAATATAGGCGGACTGACAAGCTGGCCTCAGCGCCTGTCCTACGTGTGCGTGCAACTGAGCGATGTTGAGTCTCTGCCTCAGGGTTTGATTTGCCACAAAGTAAAGATCTGAAAGTATTTTGGACCCCTGGGCTTAAAGGACTTCAGCATGCATAGAGTCACTTCCCAGTTGCTTGGGAAACATGAAAGATAAGGGGCGGGCCACATGCATACATAGGCCGGTGTCCTCCTGTATTGAATATTGAGTAGCTAAGCAGCTATATAGCCCCAGAATTGGATTGTGGCAGCAGACAGCCACCACGTGCAACAAGCAAGAATTTCAGAGTAGAAAGAGGCAACAGAGATGCCAGGAGTAATTTATGTAGATTTTTACTGATGTCATAAAAATTTACAGCACCCTGGGAAGACCTGGGCTCTGGTACAGCTGTACCAGAACTAGCAATTTCATGGCCATTTCTCCTAGATCATGGTGTTAGACCTAAGAGTCTGCTCAGCTTTCTGAGTTCAGTGTCCCAAGCACTGAAGGGGGATCATAAGTATTGACTGGCAGAGTTGTCGTGAGGAGTAAAAGGAAGAGTTCATGTGAGAACAACCTGTGAACTACATTGATTTAATATCAGTTTTCATTCATAGAGCCCTCCTGTTACTGGAAGAAAGACAGTGATGGTTATTGTGCCGTTTCAATGCTCATTCACTAGTAACAGGTCATGAGCTACTTGGACTTACTGTCAAGGGTTCTTATCATGTCCCCTCTTTCTCTTGGTTTTCCCCATAATGTGAAGGAATAATGGGTTCAAAATCATAAAATCTGTAGGAGCAGGAATCAGGATAGTCCTGTTAAACAGGAGAAGCTCACTGCCTGGCACCTAGTGGGCATTCACTAAAAGAATGGCTCAACAGATGGACAGGTGAATCATCTAACAGAATCAATCTCAGTGAAAGGCCTTGGATATCTACTTTCCCTCCAAGCTACAGGTATAACTAAATACCTATGACATATAACTGAACAGGAACCCTGGGCAAAGATCTCAAAGATGCTCAAGAAGGCATGTACAGATTAACCATCTAAAACACTAGAAAGCCCTTCGTCACCTGATGATTTGTGGAACAACTCTACCATGTGAGACATGTTCTGGATTTGACTCCAGCGCATACGTCTGGGTTTCCCCATACCAGCCAGCCATTCTCAGACACTAGCAGGGTATCTGAGAATTCTCATGCTGTCTGTCTGAGAAGAGCGTCAACTCCCGACATTGAAGGGCTCGTCCCCACAGGATGTTCTCCATTTCAGACGCCAGTTGCAAGCCTAGGTTGTTACTTGTGCTCCTGACCGACCGACTGACTGAATCAGAGGTTCCCACCGTCCCCTCTTTGGGTTGGATTAATTTGCTAAAATAGCTTGGAGCTCAGGAATTCTGTTTCCTCACTAGATTACTGATTTATCACAGACTAT
The DNA here is from genome assembly GCA_019455555.1 of Galemys pyrenaicus. Taxonomy (NCBI): domain Eukaryota; kingdom Metazoa; phylum Chordata; class Mammalia; order Eulipotyphla; family Talpidae; genus Galemys; species Galemys pyrenaicus. Next base: position 110,039 of record JAGFMF010011415.1, read on the forward strand.
GAAACAATATGAATTAATAGTCAAATGAAGAGAGATATATGAGCAAAGGAGCTTTTCTCATGGAACAAGGGGCCCTGCATGGCAGCATATGGAAGCTTCTGGTTCCCCAGCCTGGAAGCTCTGTGAAGTCCTTTCCTCTTGGATTTTTTATAGAGACTTCATTGTATAGGTAGGCATGATGGATTAATTCATGGACCACTGTGACTGATTCAGTCTCTAACCCCTCTCGCCTCCCTGAAATCAGGGGGTGGGACTGAAAGTTCCAACACTTTTCATAGTGGCAACCAGCTGCAATCCTCAGGCATTTCCGAATGTCAGCTTTTTTAACACCCATTTTACTTTCATGGCTCAAGGGTGTCGTGGGAATGAGAACAAGAGATCAATATGAGAAAAGATACCCCCATCACTATCACTCAGGAAATTCCAAGGGTCTGGGGAGCTGTAAGTCAGGAACTGTGTGTGAAAGCCAAATACACTGTCTTTAAAGTGGTTCAGTGATAGGACACACCATTTAGTTCTGGACCTGAGATGAAGCAGACATCGATTAAGTGTGTGTGTATGATTAAAGCTGCTGTGTCATTTACACAAAACTAGAATGTTCCTCTGCCCTTCCCTCCTGCTTACTTCACAGCTGTTGTCAGTTCCCATTGTAAAGCATTGTCATGATGCTGGTATCATCAATATGACAAAGATTTTGAGCAATACAGTCAACAACTTCATAATCTATAGACGTTGCTCTATATTTAGTGTAGTGCTAATGAAGGAACAAGGTCCATCATTCCTACTCTCCACACCTATCACCCCAAAGCATGAGTATCTATATTTAGCATAGTGCTAATGAAGGAACAAGGTCCATCATTCCTACTCTCCACACCTATCACCCCAAAGCATGAGTATCCTGTCCCTTACTTCCTTATTGCCTATTCACATTTTACATTGAGGCTAGCTTATTTCCAGTGACCAAGAGGCTGGGGCATATTCATAATAACCTGGGAAAATAAGAGCAGGATTAACTTTATTCACAGTATCATAGAATATGAAACCTAGAAGACTTTTGAGTGAGGTTATCTGCACCAGAGGTTTACAGGTCTACCCATGGAGGGGTGCAGTCCCAGAGAAATCATCATTGAGCTGAGGCCAGATGCATGAAATAAGTAGTGAGTTTTTAAAAAAACTAAATTTACTCAATTTAAATGTGCTCTCACTAGTATGGGTAATATCCTTTCCATTTTTTCTGGTTGTAAAAATGTCCTTTAGAGCCTCCCTGGTGGTACAAGGGTTAAAGTTTCCATGCTATCAAGCTACCCCTAGCCACTGCAGCACAGAGTTAAATCCCCTGCCAGGGAGGTGACCCACATGGCGCAGCAGACCTCTCCTGTCTTGCTCCGCTGCTCCCCTCAGCAGTGTTGTTCAGTCAGTCTGCCTGTTCTGCTCCCCACTCTGTCTCTGGTGAATTTTCTCCTTTCTCGTACCTCTGGGCTACACCCCACTTCTTGTATGCATAAATAAATAAAAATAAATCTTTAAAAAGATAAAAGTCCTTTGTTTTGACGCTGTTAACCTCGATGAGAGAACAGTAATGTTAGGGGCAAGCAGAGATACATTTATTTGGGAATAGCAGAGAACTGTAATTTGGGTACACAGATCTAGGCAGAAACCTAAAAAAATGCCCTAAGGATCGATCGAGGTCAGGAGGCGAGGAGGTTCTTTAAAGGGAGAAAGAAAGATGAGTCATGGACCAGGTAAGATGAAGGAGCCACAAGGTAGAAATGGTCTGGTGGAGGGGTCACAGGTAAGAAAAATTCTCTTGTCAAACCGGATATTCCCATTCCTTTTGGCTTCTTGGAATGTGGGCAGTTTGGCTCAGTCCAAGGGCCAGATCCAGTTCAAAGAGAGTAGTAAAGCGACCTTTTCTGTGGTGACTTTCTCCAGCCCTGTTTTCTGTGGCTCCAGTCCCTTTTCACAAAACAATGGAGATAACAGATGGTGGTTTTCTTTATTTTCGGAACCCAGGCCTACCAGCAGCTCTATGTCAGGCCTTCCACATCACTGGCTTGGGACACATCGCTAGGTTGGGTTTTTTTTTTAAAGTTTTATATCTGGGAATCAGTGACATGGCCCAGCCCTACTATTTTACAGCAAAGGAAAATGTGACCCAACAAGGCTGAGCTAATTTTCCCAAAGTCTTGGAATGTCTCTCGTGTTTTGCAAGCACGTCATTCAGCAGGACGGAAGAGCGCAGGCTCTTCCAGAGACAGGTTGGCCACAAGTCCCCACTCCCATGCTCCCTTCAGGTAGGGACCTGACAAAGCCATGTTGCCTCTCAGGTCTTAGTTGTCATTGGTTTTTGGTTTTGCTTTTTCCATTTTTAAAACTAGATTGGGTTTAAGTTAGATAGAAAAAGGAAATCCTCTTCAACAGAGCAGAACCAGACTGGTCGCAGATTTCTTTATAGCAACCTATAAGGCAGTATCTACCAGGTTATCATTTAATCATGAGAGCAATGAGCAGAAATTGTCCAAAAGAAAAGATTTCAGATGCAAATGGCCAATAGGCATAAAATATTCAACATTACAGGGAAATGTAAATCAAACCCACAATGTGATACCACCTCACACCACATGAGAATGACCCACATTAAAAAAAAAACTGGAAACAACAAATGTTTAAGAGGATGGAAACTGGTCCAGTCACTATGGAAAGCTGTGTGGAGGTCCTCAGAACACTGAAAATGGATCTACCACATGACTCCGCAATTCCACTCCTAGGAATCGACCCAAAGGACACAAAAACACTAATTTGAAAAGAAACCTGCATGCCTATGTTTTTTGAAGCACTATTTGCAAAAGCCAAGAATGTAGAAACAACCCACATGCTCTAACACAGACAAATAACCAAAAATTTATGGTATATTTACACAATTGAATATTACCCAGCCATCAAAAAAGATGCCATTTGCAGCAACATGGATGGAGCTGGAAGGGATTATGCTAGCTGAAATTAGTCAGAAGGAAAAAGATAAATACTGGATGGTCTCATTTATATGGGGAATATAGAAAAACCAAACTAAAGGTCAAGAAAAAGACAACACTAGTAATCTGACCATAGATCTGAGGCATATAGCAAGGAAGAGGGTGAGATTAGGGGCAAGACAGGGGAGGGAAGAGCACAAAGGAACATGGTATCAGTTCACGGGTGATGTGGTGGCGAGAGAACTATGGGATTACACCTGAGAGGGGAAACCAATTGCACCACAAAAATGAACAATGATGTAAGAAATTAAAAAAAAAATTATTTCAGGGCACTCAGAACCCAAGAATGACTTCAAGAGGAAATCCTGTCAGCCAAGAGAAGAATCAAAAACACTAAAAGACACAAACAAAGGAAGTGAGAATTATGAGATTAAAGGAGTATTGGTTGTGATCGTGGGGGGAGAAAGAGTCAAAGGGAATTAGGTTTGGTGGTGGGAAAAGGCATATTTTTTCTTCTTCTTTTTTTTTTTTATTATATTTGACATCATTTGTAGTCCCCAGGGAGTACCCACCACCATTCCACCCGTGCACCATCACCCCAGTCCCTTGTGCACCCTCTGCCCTCATCCCCGTCTTTGCCCTCTCCTCCTTCCCCTCCCCACCATGGTCCCTTTGGTTTATCTTGGCTTTTTGGTCTTGTTGAGTTTTTTTGTTTACTTTTGGTTATAATTGCCCAATTCCTTGAGCTTATTCTTTGTTG
>JAGFMF010011415.1:116826-147423 GCA_019455555.1 Galemys pyrenaicus
GCTCTTCGATAATGACCTTATGGGATTTGTAGTCCTTGGATCTTGTAGGTCTGGAATGGGGGTCGAAGCTTATAACCTATTTGTATAATTCATTCAGGAAGGTCTTTCCCCCTAACAGAAGAATGGAATTTTATTTTTTCACAGTGGATAGATAAATCCATACTGTTTAAAGTTAAATAATAGACTTTTAAAATGAGCATAGCCTGTTAATATTTTTTACAATATTTGTTTCTTTTTCTTAGAGGACTATTCTTGAAAGTAATTTTTTTAAGTTTATTAATCATTTAGACTTTTTTTGAAGTTTAGTAATTTCAATTTAGTCCAGTTGATTTTTCTAATTCAGAAATAACACTGACTGCCTTGTTTCAATTGAAAAATAGCATCTGTAGTATGAGCTCATGCTTATAAAACTGTACCCGTCCCTCTACCTAACTCCATCCTCCGCCCTGCAGCAGCTGACATGCATGGGGAGGGGTCTTGCATGATGTCTGTCAAATGTTAACCCTGGTTACTAGATAGTGGGGGAGTTTTGCTTATTTCTTTGTGGTTTTCCATGCTGCTTGGATTTATTTTAACAGGCATGAGTCATCCTAACAAAAATAATAAAGTTATTAATTTATAATATATGTTTCTGAATCATTGAAAGTATGTATGTATATGTAAATACATAGGTATGGGATACAGCCACAGTCTACGGCGTGAAGTGTGTATACAGATACAGATAGGCGTAGACTATACAGTGGGGCGTGTACATGGCCTAGTGTGGTTCCTGGAATAATGTAGGTACTCAGAGTAGCTCTATTATGCCTGTTCTTTTCTTGGGGGAGAGAAATCCTGATCGTAAACCTCCTGAATTAGTTGGGGTCTTGGCTGCTGACCTGGGCGGCCACTCTGGCTTAGTAAAGGATGCTAGGCATCTCACAGAAACTCCAGGGGAGAGCTGGAAGATCCCCATTCAGGAAGAAGGACCAAACCCCACCCTGAAGGAGCAAGAAAACCACCTCCATTGTCCCATTGTTCAACACAGACCCTGAGGCTCCCGCCACTGCCCCAGGCATCTCAGTAAAGCAAAGCAAGCTTTCTCAGCTGACTTCTCTACAGAGGCAGGGAGGCCGAAACCCATTAACGTCACTGCTGTTGATTCCTACATTGCTACTATCACTCACCACCTGTAAACTCTTCAAGAGCATGGACCTCAGTCCTATTTATATGTTTGTTTTACTATCTACCTCTACTCTCTTTTGCTAGCACTTAATAGATGCCATCATAATTGGTATTTCTGGGGTGTTGTGTTTTACTGGACTAATGTATCACGTTCCACACAGCAAGGTTCAGGTAATACCTCTGTGGGCCTATCAGCAGAAATAACTTATCTTTACTAATCCAGGGTTGTGGTAATATGAGGGCAATAAGACATGGTAACCAGTTGACTCATAGAAAGTTAGAAGTAGAAAGGAACTCTAGCAACAATAGAGAGCATCACTATCCTCCCCCTAATGTCTCCAATAAGGAAACTGAAAATAGAGAGGGAGCATGTCTCTAAGTTTACAAAGCTACTTTACAGAAAGGTTGGGATTAGAGTCCAGAGTCTAAGCAATTTCATGATATCTAGGGTAGATGTTGTCATCAAAGAATGTCATAAGAGCAGATGAGCTAAAGAGATATATGGGAGAGGCGATGCTAGGCAATGCCAGCTATACTGACTGACAATATCACCAGTGATTCTGGGAGAAGGCCTGGTTGGAGATAAAGGCAGGAATGTGGGGGCAGGACAGCCTAGTGTGGGGATGAAACAGAAACAATGTGAAATTCCACCCCAGGGATGCCCTTTGTTAAGCCCCACCCCATCCCCCACCCCCATTTTCAATCTGTAAAGAAATAAAAATAAATTGCCTATAGAACTGATATCTGAATTGAGTTAAAGGGAGTAATGGTTACCTTGTAATATCGAACTCAGTACCAGGAAAGCATATTAAATATGGGTAGCACTAAAATCTGACATCCTTGTGGAAGTCAAGTCTTGCCCTTCTTGGAGGTTAAAAATCACCCCCTTCCCTCTGTCAGTCTTCAGGATGCTCTTGGATAGGCGTGAGCTCATATTTCAGTAAGGGAGGATCTATCCCCATTGATTCTGTTCTAGAACAGGGGTTGATAAACTACATCCAGTGGGCCAAATTCAGCCAACTGCCTGTTTATAGGACAACAAGCAAAGAGTTCTTGTTACATTTTGAAATCATTGGGTACAAAATTATAACTGTTACAGGGTAACCCTAATATAAAATGGGTTTCCCTGACTGGGTCCTCACCCATGCGCTCAGAAGACTTTTATAAGTCCCAACTTCAGGCACACGTGACAAAAGTTATTAAAGGGTTTTATTTTATAAAAGAAGGGGAATAAAGCAGAAATAACACCAAGGGAAAGAGAGGGAGACAAATCCACAAATATCCTACCATCTTCTGAGCAATGGCGTGTTGAGAGCTGGCTCCGAGTCAAGGGAGATGGCTCCGAAGGAAGAGAGAGCCCAAGGCTCACCTCTGGTTTTATAGCAGCCTGGCTGCTTAAGTCCACCCTCAGGTCCCAGTGATCCACTCTTCGATAATCATATTATCGGATTTGTGGTTCTGGAACACTGGTGGTCTGGAGTGGGGGTTGGAGTCCACACACCCATCTGTGTAATCCATTCAGGACTACCCTTCCCCCTAACATAAATACAGCATATTTATGATGTAGAAGAATTATGTAGGATCCAAATTTAACTTTTTAAAATTTTTAGAAAATATTTATTTATGCATACAAGAACTGGGGTACAGGCCAGAGGTATGGAGTGGGGAGTGAGAGGATTCACCAGAGACAGAGCGGGGAGCAGAACAGGCAGACTGACTGGAACACACTGCTGCGGGGAACAGCCAGGAGGCAGGAGAGGTCTGTGCGCCCTGTGGGTCCCCTCCCTGGCCGTGATCAAGCTGCTGCAGGTGCTACGGATGCTCCATATTGCTGAGACTTAACTCCTTGCGCCACCAGGGAGGCCCGGGATCTAAATTTTAGTGTCCGTAAACAAATTCTTCTTGGATCACAGCCACACTCACTTGTTTGCACGCTGTGTATGATCATTTTCATGCTACAACAGCAGAGCTGCATTGTCGTGGCAGATTACATGTGATACTCTCATCAATTCACACTGCCACTCGGCAGACCACACATTGCAGTGATGCAGGTAAAACTCAACAGGGTTTCCAATGTCATGCATATGGGCACGCCAGGACCGTTTTTTACTTTTTAAAATTACCAGTGCATTTCTTGTCAAATCAAAATAAGAAAAATAATTTTCAAATGTCAGCATTTAAGTCGTGGTATGGATGATTTTGAGATATAAAATGTGGATTATTTTGTTATTAAATTAGATGGCAAAGCATTGCTCATTGTCCATGACACGCCACTGAAATAATAGGTGCCGTTAAAATAACCAGACTTAGGGCCTCCCAGGTGGTGCAGTGGGTTAAGCAACGCACTGTGAAGCAAACCGCAGCCACTGCAGCACGAGCTCAATCCCTGACGCCAGCCAAGAAGGGGACCCACATGGCACAGCAGACCTCTCCTGCCTCCCCCACTGCTGCCCTCAGCAGTGTGTTTCAGTCAGTCTGCCTGTTATGCTCCCCGCTCTGTCTGGTGAATCCTCTCGCCTCCCACAACTCTGACCTGTTCTCCAGCTCTTGTATGCATAAATAAATCTTAAAAAAATAAAAATAAAAAAATAACCAGATTTAGACTATATCACAATACTTCCAAGTCTCAGGAAAGAAGCCATTCACAAAAAATAAATAAATGATAGAAAATTTAAAATGAAATGTCTCATTACAGCAGGCTTTCTTTAAAATTAAATAACAAATATGAGATTACAAAAAGCACATGGCCAAATGACTCATTTATTAGCCATGAAAGGAAAACAATTTAAGGATGAGTTAATTAAATTATATTTGAATGCAGCAGTCAAAGAAATGTGTCCAAATGAAAGAAATTTATTTAAGGCTATTTCAGCAAAACAATTGCTCACATTGTTGGAAACAGTATCAATAGTCCAAAAACAGGGGGTGAAATTTTGAGTGGTTTTCTTTGTCTCTTGATGAGTTGATAGAGATTAATAATACTCTCAGTTGTTGTTTATTTAAGGTGTCAATGACAAGTTTGAAGTAACTAAAGAATTAGCCTCTGTGGAAAAACTCTCAGAAAGAAAATTTTCATAACCAAATGGCATCCTTTAATTAGGTGATTATATTGTATGTGAATTATAGCTCCATAAGCTGTTTTATTTTTGACTTTTTAAATATAGTTTATATTATACGTATATTTTACATCATTTTCCTTTTTGTACGATGTATGCTTTCTCCCCTCAGGTATAGTCCCCATAGAATCCCCACCATCAATTCACCCATGCACCATCACCATAGTCCCTCATGTCTTCCCTCTCCTGTTTCGACCCCTCTCTCTCTGCTTCTCCCCTGAAGATTGTCTCTGAATTATAGTTGCCTGTTAGTTTTGTTTTTAATTTATAACTATTTTTTTTCTTGATCCTTTATTTGGTTCCCCTACATAAGGTTCCCGTTCAATATTTTTCTTTTACTTTCTGGCTTATTTCACTGAGCATAATTCCTTCCAGCTCTATCCATGTTGCTGTGAATGGCATGAATTTATCTTTTTTGATGGCTGAATAGTATTCTGTTTTGTATATATACACCTTTTCTTGATCCAGTCATCTGTTTAGGGGCTTTCGGTTGTTTCCATATCTTACCTATTGAAAATAGTGCTGCAATAAACATAGGGGTGCAGGTCCTTTTGAATTAATGTTTTTGTGTCCTTTGGATAGATTCCTAAGAGTGGAACCGCTGGGTCATATGGAACCTCCATTTTTATTTCCTTATTTTTTAAATATTTATGCATATAAGAACTGGGGTACAGGCCAGAGGTGTGGGGGGTGGGTGAGAGGATACACCAGAGTCAGAGTGGGGAACAGAGCAGGCAGATTAACTGAAGCACACTGATGAGGGGAGCAGCAGGCAAAGCAGAAGAGATCCCAGGTTGGGGATTGAACTCGTGCTGTGGCAGCTGCAATTGCTTCATAGTGCAGTGCTTTTAACCCATTGTGCCATCAGGGAGGCCCTGGAAGCTCCATTTTTAGTAATTGGAGGAAATTCCACACAACTTTCCATAGTGGATGAACTACTTTGCATTCCCACCAGCAGTGTAGGAGAGTTCCTTTTTCTCCACATCCTCGCCAACATTTATTGTTTCTTGTTTTTTTAGTATGTACCATTCTCACTGTGTAAGGTGGTGTCTTGTTGTGGTTTTGATTTGCATTTCCCTGATTACAAGTGATGTCGAATATTTTTTCATATACCTGTTGGCCATTTGCATTTCTTCTTTGGAGAAGTGTCTTTTTAGCTCCTCTGTCCATTTTTTGACAAGATTGTTTATTTTTGTTGAGATAGGTGAGCTCTTTGTAGATTTTTGTGATCAGTCCCTTATCACTTGTACTATATACAATAATTTTCTCCCAGTCAGTAGGGTATCTTTGTTTTGGTCAATGTCTCTTTTACTATACAGAAACTTTTTAGTTTGATGTGATCCTAGCTGTTCATCTTTTCTTTCACTTTCTTTGTTTTGGGGAATGTGTCTTTAAAGATGTTACTGAGACGTATGTCATGTAGTGTTTTTCCTATATTTTCTTCGATATATTTTATGGTTTCAGGTCTTATATTCATGTCTTTTATCCATTTGAGTGTTTTTTGTGCTTGGTGTAAAGTAATAGTGTAGGTTCATTCTTTTGCATGTAGCAGTCCAGTTTTCCCAGCACCATTGATTGAACAAACTGTCCTTGTTCCACTGCATATTCTTTGTTCCTTTGCCAGAAATTAGTTATCCATAAATCTGTGGGTTTATTTCTAGGGTTTCTATTATATTCCGTTGGTCTGTCTCTCTCCTATTGTTGTAGTACCATGCAGTTTTTTTTTTAAAGATTTATTTATTTGTGCACACAAGAGCTGAGGTACAGGCCAGAATCCAGGGAGGTGAGAGGATTCACCAGAGACAGGGCGGGGAGCAGAACAGGCAGACTGACTGAACAACACTGCTGAGGGGAGCAGCGGAGCAAGACAGGAGAGGTCTGCTGTGCCATGTGGGTCCCCTTTCTGGCTGGCGGCAGGAAACAAACTCGTGCTGCAGTGACTGCCATTTGCTTCATAGTGTGTTGCTTAACCCACTGCGCCAGGGAGGCCCACCATGCAGTTTTAATTATTATGACTTTGTAGTATAGTTTGAAGTTTGGGATGTGATATCTCCAGTCTCTTTTTTAGTCAGGAGAGCTTTGGCTATTCGAGGCTTTTTTGTGGTTCCATATGAATTTCATCAATATTTGTTCTATTTATTTGAAGAATGGCATTGAAATTTTTATTGGAATAGCATTGAATCTGTAAATTGCTTTTGGTAGGATGGCCATTTTGCTCATGTTAATTCTTCAAATCCATGAGCAGGGGGTGTCTTTCCATTTCTTTTGTCTTCTATTTCTTTTAACAATGTTTTATAAATTTCTTTGCATAGGTCCTTCTGTTTTGTTAGGCTTATTCCCAAGTATTTGATTTTGTTTGTTTGTTTGTTTCAATTATAAAAGGGTTGGGTTTCTTGATTTCTTCTTCTTCAGATTGTTTGCATATAGGAAGGCTACTGATTTTTGTGTGTGTATTTTATATCCTGCTACTTTACTAAACTGGTTGATTATTTTGATTAGTTTTTCTGTGGATTTTTTAGGGTTCTCTATGTATATCATCATATTGTTTGCAAATAGTGATAGTTTTACTTCTTTCCTTAATTTAATTCCTTGTATGTCTTTCTCTTGTCTTACTGCTCAAGCAAGGATTTCCAGTATTATTGAAAATGTAATGGTGAGGGGCTCCCTGGTGGGACAAGGGGTAAAGTCACAGCACTATGAAGCTGTCCCCAGCCACCGCAGCACAAGTTTAATCCCCAGCCAGGGAGCTGACCACATGGCATGGCAGACTACTCCTGTCTTGCCCACTGCTTCCCTCAGCAGTGTACTTCAGTCTATTTGCCTGTTCTGTTCCCATATCTGTCTCTGGTTAATCCTCTCACCCCCTGCACCTCTGGTCTGTACCCCAGTTCTTGTGTGCATAAATAAATAAATCTTTAAAAAAAAAAAAAAAGCAGTAGCGAGAGTGGACATCCTTGTCTTGTTCCTGAACTTAAAGGAAAGGCTTTCAGCTTTTCACCATTGAGAATGAGATTGGTTATGAGTTTATCATGTATGGCTTTTATTATGTTAAGGTATGTTCCTTCTATACCAAGAATTTTGAGGGCCTTCATCATAAATGGACACTGAGCTTTGTTGAATGCTTTCTCAACATCTATTGATATGATCACATGGTTTTTATTTTTCTTTGTGTTGATGTGTTGGATTACATTAATTGATCTTCCGATGCTGAACCATCCTTGTGCCCCTGAAATAAATCGTGGTCATTGTGTATTATCCTTTTGATGCATTTTTGAATTCTGTTAGTGAGAATTTTATTGAGGATTTTTGTTTCAGTGTTCGTTAGGTAGGTTGGCCTCCAGTTTTTTGGTGTGTGTTTGCATGTTAGTGTAATGTTGGCTTCATAAAATATATTTTGTAGTATTCCTTCTTTCTCAATTTTTTTGAAAGGGTTTGTGTAGGATAGGAACTGTTTTTTTCTGAACGTTTGGTAGAATTCATTTGTGAAGTTGTCTGGTCTGGTCTTTTGTTTTTAAGGAGGATTTTAATTACTGTTTCAATTTCCCTGCTTGTAATTGATCTGTTTAGGTGTTCTATTTCTTCTTTGTTTAGCTTTGAATGATCATGTGGTTCTAGGAATTTGTCCATCTCTTCTAGATTGTTGAACTTGTTTGCATGTACCTGTTTATAGTAATTTCTGATTATTCTTTTGATTTCTTCTGTTGTAATTTCTCCTTTCATTTGTGATCCTATTTATTTATCCTTTCTCTCATTTTTTATTTGTGAGCGTAGCTATGGGTTTGTCTATTTTGTTTATTTTTTCAAAGAACCAACTTTTGGTTTCATTGATCTTTTAGTTCGCAGTTTTAATTTATATTTCATTTATTTCTGCTTTGATTTTTTTATTATTCCCTTTCTTCTACCAGTTTTGGGGGGTTTTTTGGTTGTCTTTTTCCAGTTCTTTAAGGTGGTAGACTATGTTGTTTTTTGAGTTCTTTCTTGTTTCTTGATGTGAGCCTATATTGCTATATATTTTCCTCTTATAACTGTTTTTGCTGTGTGCAATACATTCTGGAATGTTTCCTCATTGTTGTTCATCTCAAGGTATTTTTTATTTTCTTCTTTGATCTTCTCATTAATCCAATGGTTTTCCAGTAGTGTGAGTTTCAATCTTCATGAGGCAGGAAGGTGCCTTGCTTTCTTTTCATGGTTTATATCTAGTTTGATGCCTTTTTAGTTTGAAGTCTATTTTATTGATATAAGTATAGCTGTCACTGCCTTCTTTTTTGGTCCATTTTCTTATAGAATTGTTTTCCAACCTTTTGCTTTCAATCTATGTTTCTTTTGTAGTTAAATATATTTCCTGTAGACAACCACAGATACTGTTTTTTAGTAAAGACTTCTACTCTGTGTCTTTTTATTGATGAGTTTAGTCCATTTACATTTTAGCATTAATACTGATACACTGGCATCTGTATTTGCCATTTTGTGATTCTATTCCTTACATTATTCTGTTCTTCCTATTCAATTCCTCTGTTGGTTTTGGTTTTAGGGCTTCTTGTAATATGTTTTTGGAGTGGAGATTTATTAGTAAGGAATTTCTGGAGATTCTGTTTGTCTGATAAGATTTTTATTTTTCCTTCTTGGGAGGAAGAAGAGCTTTGCTGGGTAGAGTATTCTGGGTTGGCATTTGTTGACTTGGAGTTTGTTAAATATGTCACTCCATTTTCTTCTTGCCTGTAGTGTTTCTTCAGAGAAGTCTGATGTTAGCCTGACAGGTTTTCCTTCATAGGTTATCTGTTTCTTTGCCCTTATTAGTTTTATTATTTTTTCCTTGTCTTGGATCACTGGATGTATTTACTATTATGTATGTTGCTGTAGTTTTCCTTTCATTGTGGTAATTTGGTGTTCTTTTAACTTCCTGTATGTCTATTGTCATTTCCTTCTTCATGCTTGGGACAATCTCTTCAATTATCTCCTTGAATAATTTCTTAGTTCCTTTGTCTCTCTCCTCACCTTCTGGGATCCCTATGACTCTTATCTTTCTGTTTCTCATGGTATCAGACAGGCAGGTGGGAGTTCTCATCTTTCTTCCCAGGGCATTGGGAGCTACCAGACTTGGGAGTTGGGGGTTCCTGCAGTTCCCACCTGGGTGCATATCCAGGTGCTCTTCTATTATGGAAGGTGTTGTTCTGAACTGTGATTTGCTCTAGGAGCCACTGCTTTTCTGTCCCTAACTACATAGGATGGGATCCAACATCTCAGCCTCTGTCATCAAGAAGCAGGCTGGGTGGGATATACTTCTCTGTTGAACTGCTAGGTCCCTCTAGGCAACTTCTGTTTATCAAAAGAATATTGGGAATCAAAGAGAATAGGAGTGAAAGAAGGGATACAAAGAAAGAGGAGGATGATATAGAAATGGAAAAGGAACAAATGTGAGAGAAGAAAGTGACTAGATGGGGTAAGAGGAAAGAGAGGAGGGAGAGGAGGGACTGTAATAGAAAGAGAAGAGAAAGGAGTGATTGTAACGTTAAAGGGGACAAAGAAGAAAAATAGAAGAATAAGAAAACAGAAATAGGAAAGACGGCCAGGGACAACAGACAATCAACTGACCGATAAACAAATACATAAACAGGTGGGGGGAGAATTGCTTCTCAGGACTGATAGCTCCCAGTGAGCTAGTCATTGCTGTTTTAGTCTGGTCTGCTGGGGAGCACAGTTGGGGGCTGAGTAGTATAGTCATCCCAGAGCCTCCTACCTCCCTGGTGGTGTACTGAGGAAAGGTGAAAAATGAGTACAAAAGGGTGCAGATTGAACTGCACCTGTGGGTGTGGGGTGATCAACACTCTTTTTGGGCCTGTGGGGTAGGGTGTTGGGGCTCCTGAGGCCTCTTCCCACTTGAGGGCTTGGGGTATCAAGAGGCCCCCCATGTAGGGACCAGCCCTAATAGTCTCCCCCTGATGTCCTTCCCACTGGTAAGGGCGACTGGTTAAAATGGTCCAGCCAGCTTCCAGGAGCTGGGGTGGGGGTAGGGGGGCAGAGAGGGAAGCACCACAACAAAGGGGCTCGGACCCAGCACTGTGTGCCTGGCAGATGCCCCATTTGATCACCTGTCAACGCCCAGACCTCTCAGATGTCTGAGGGTTCTCCAGTGTCTGGTCTCCAAGCTTTTTCTGCTTTTCTGCTAGATGAAACAAGCAGGCGGGCTTTGTGGGTAGGTGAGAGGAGAAGGGTTCTGATGATTTTCTCTCTTTCCTTCCCCTGTTGTTCCAACTTTCCTCTGTGTCCGGGTGAATCACTGGTGTCACCAAGTTTGTCTAGCGCATCCGGGACCTGCCGGGAACCTGCCATTACTTCTCCATATCAGTTGTTTTTGTGGGAACTCTTGACCCTAGTGTCTCTTTGCCCAATAAGGTGTTTTTTTAAAACAAGAATACTTTCAAAGAAGCTGACAAAATACTACCTCAGTATAAACTGAAGTAGAATCTGCTGCTTATAAGTACTATAACTTGTAGTTAGGTACTGCAACTATAACTGATGGCAGGAAAAATTTGTGCTGAGCACAAAAAAGCAATAGTTGGATTCATTTACGAAGCTTGTGGAAATATAAGTAATTTAAAACTTATAGTTATTCATTGTATTACTAATGAGAGAGAATTTTGTGGAAAATATTTGAATATATTTTATGTTATTAAACTAGTAGCGTCCGCAGTGCATACTTCATTTAGTATGAATGGACTTAATCATCATTGGTTCTGTGAATTTTTGTCAGATATAGAAACCAGTGTCCTGAGTAACCCGATAAACAGTTTGATGATTTAGCAGTAGCAAAGCTTTATTGTAAACTGTTGAGCACAAGGCCAAGATTAGTCTTTCTGTGTGAGAATTACTCTCAACCTCTGTTTATCAAGCAAGAGTGACTTTTGAAGTTATTTTTTTGCTGAAGACTTGGTAATACTTCTTAATGAATTTAATTTATAACTACAAAACAGCACTTACACATGAATTTATACTGTGGTAATTTTATAATTAATGCTGTCTGATCACATAATATTAAGCTGTTTTGTATAATGCCTGTGTAGTCAGAAGTTAAAATGAGAAGCAAGATCTTTATTTTCACACAAATTTGCAACAGAATATTTTCTAAACTTAAACTATAGGTTCAGCAGTGCTTTCTAGATTTTAATACAAGTGTGAAGAAAATTGCTGTATTTCAAAAATTATTGTGGTATGCAATTGAGGATCACCCACTAAGTGTCAGTTGGCTGTGATTAATTTACAATGTAATGGCATGCTAAAAATCAAACTTTAATAGGATTCTAGAAATTTCTTCCAAGCAATGAATATACTGAGTTAAAATTAAATACTCAATTAAACTTAAATATTGAAAGACTGAAGTCAGCTTTTGGCTCCTGTAGAGAAAAATATTTTCAAAGATAAAAAACATAAAAACTTCACTATAAATCAAAATTAATAGTTGAAAGTTTGTGACTAATTTTAATGGTAGGGGTCATTGATTTTCAACCTCAAGTAAAACATCAGCCTTTCCCCCAAAAGAAATTCTATTGTTCTTTTAGTAACCATCATTAAAAAAACAAAACAAAACACTTATTATAGATGTCATCAGTCATTTTTTTTTGAAATTTGTTTTCTCTCTTGTTAAAGTCTATATAGTATCCTCAATTTTGCCTTTTGACCTACATAATTAAAATATTTAATATCTAGCCCTATATAGAAAAAAGCTTGCTGATCCTGATCCAAAATCACAGTCCTGCCTGTTGTTTAGGTTCCTAGCTATCACGTGGGTCTAATAATAGTATACTTGCTTGATGCTTTTGAGTTAATAAATGTAAATTGTATAAAATATCGCTCAGTCGATTTTCCATTTATTTCTTTGGTACAAGTATTTTTACAATTATTTAGCCTCAACCATTTTTACTTCAAATTGTAATACAATTTGGCCATAAAAAGATTAAGTTATATCTGTCCTACATTTAAATATTCCATCATATGTTCACTCCTTATATTTCATCAACTCATCTAAGCCAGATTCTGTGCCAAATGCTAAAAATTCATGTACATCATGTTTTCCATGATGAAATAGCAAAAAATTTTTGCCATTTTTCAGAAAACTTGTACTTAGCAGGACTCATATAACTATTTATTTTTGAGGGGAGAGGAGAAGCTTGATACTTTCTTTGCCTCCAACTCTAATATTGATTGATAAATTTTATAAAGATGGTACTAAAGGACAAACTGTTCTTTCTGAATTAGCTAAATAGTTGACAATGTTCTTGAAGATTGTTATAAATTACCAGCTGCTTCTTTTATATTTGCCAAGCTTGGTGAACTTTGGGTTTTGACAGGTGGGAAGGATGACTATATTTACTGAGGATTTTGCAAATTGATATGTTATTTCCTAAGATGATATGCAATTCATATGTGTGACTGTTATCATCCACTATTTTAAAACCATCGTGTCTTCTTGGCACTTACAGACCATTATGAGGGCTAAGATATATATAATATAAAAATGGGAGTATTGTGTGAGTCGAAACCAAACTGTCAACCGGTTATTTTATCTTTTAAGACAAAATTGACTTACAGTCTATTAGTTAATACAGAGAGGAAATGTTTACAGCAAAAGTGCTTGTGTCAAAGAACTTACCATGAAACTATCTCGAACCATGTAGAAAGGGGGTCTATGAGAGGTACTTTTTAAGAATAAGTTGTTATTAACAGTAATAGCAATAGTTCTAAAACTCTCTTGAACTATGTAGAGTTACAGTCACTACAAAAGGTTAATGCAGGAAGAGGGAGGCCCCGGTTTAGTAAACATTTCCTTTGGGAAATTTCCCTGGAGAGGTTTCCAGCTAATCCATACCAGCTCATTTATTTAATGTCCTTTTTTTGAATAACAGCTTTACTGAGATATAATTTACATACCATACAATTTACTCATTTAAATTTGATGCACTATCACGACAACCAACTTAGAATATATCACTCTGGAAAGACACATGTACTTCTTAGCCATCATCCTCTAGCCCCTCCCCTCTCCCCCAAGCCTTAGATAGCTATAAATCCACTTTCTTTCTCTAAAGATTTACCTATTCTGTGGGTTCAGGGCAGAAAGAACACAAGGGACTGAGGTGATGGTGCACTGGTGAAGTGGTGGTGGGAAACCCATGGGGACCACAATTGATGTCAAATATATATAAATAAAGGAAAAAAGTAAAGATTTACCTGTCCTGGACATTTAATATAAATGCCTTCGTGAGATATGTGCTCTTGTGTGACTGGCTTGTTTCACTTAGAATATGGTCGAGGCTCACCCATGTCGTACCACACATCAGTACTTCATTACTTTTCACGGTGGAATAATCTCCCACTGTGTGAACATACCACATTTTACTTATTCATTCATTAGCTGATGGACATTGGATTCTTCCTACCTTTCGGCTACGATGAATAGTGAACATTCCTGTATGAGTTTTCTGTGAACATGTTTGTGTCTCTTAAATATGCCTAGAAACCAGATTGCTGAGTAAATGGTAACTCTAACTTTGGGGGAGTTGCCATCCTGTTTTTCAGTGCAGCATTTCATATCCTCACCAGCAGTATATGAGGTTGTTATTTCACCATGTCCTCACCAACACCTGGATTTGTCTGTCTATCTGATTACAGTATCCCACTAACTAAAGAGTAATATACAGCTCACCTGCTTTCCTGGGGATGGGGTACTGGAAATAAATATATCCCTCACTACCCCACACTGGGACCATTTCCACTGAAACTGAAGGATGAGAGAGATTGTGTCCTACTGGTGATTTGTTTTTCATTTCACAAACCCACACATTTAAACCACCCTCTAGGAAGGTATCATTGGGAGATATGGAGTTGTTTTTCAAGGGACTACAAAGACAAGGCAGGTTATTACACAGCATCTTGACTCAGTAGGAGCTAAGACAGAATCCAGGGTGGGATGCTGAGAGAATTAGCTCTGAGACACCAGCACCCAGCCCCACCTCCCACCTCTCACCCTCCATCCCATGATGTGTGGGCACTGGCAAGAGGAAGCAGGGTGGCTGAAGAGAAATCTCCATAAAGGAAGGAGGACTCCCTAGACCTCCCACACCCAAGCCCTGTGGGGAAGCAGGCTCACATCTGGGTAGGAGATCAGATGGGAGGATGATTCTGTGTGACCACTGCTGCTTACAATGGAGGTGAGTTAGGGACATTTGCCCTGGAAGAAAGTAGGCCAACCAAGGGCTATTTATAGAGTACCCATTGGGTCCTGGCCCCTGTTGGGTATTCTGTTTACAGATGCACTGTCAAATTGTTTCAAGGCGAGATGTTCTTGGAGGTGTTCTTGTTCCACGTGCTGCCACGACACCCTGAGTGTGTCCTTTGTACCGCTCTGCATATTTGTCACATCAATAGCTGAATTTAGTTCAATGTTACATCCCTAGAACCTAGAACAGCTACTGGTATTTGTAATAAGACATTTGGTGAATGAAGGAAGGACACAAAACGGAACACGGCTGGTGGGATCCAACTGGAGTACTTCACTGTGTTATTTTAGTTTATTCATACTTAGTAAAATTTTGTAAGTATTGAAAATTTCCTTTGCTGTCAACATAAGCTAAGTTTTAATGACTAGCTAAAATTCCTCTTACAAACTCACCAAATTTGTCTTGATCAAGTCCTAACTTTTAGACATTTACATAGTTTTACATGTCTTTCTATGAAATACAGTAGTGATACACCCTTGTACAAAGGCCTTTGAGCAAAGATCTGGCTATTTCCTGGGGGTAAATTCCAATAAGCGAATTGCTGAGTCAGGGAGTAAATCATTTTTAGAGCTCTGTAATGTATATTGCTAAATTGCCCTTCCTCTAAGGTTGTTTCCCATACACTGCTGCCAGCACTAAGTATTGTCTTCTTTTCACCCTTGCCAAGGAACTAAGTTCACATCATTGTATCTAGTGTGAAGCAACTTGTGGCATGTTTGAGTACATGTCAAAATATTATTTCAAAATTATCATGAAGAGAAGTTGCTAAAAAAGTCAAATTTAAGATCCCTTCTTGGAAGAAACTTTCTGTAGGTGACTAGGAATAAAAGCAACCAATAAAAATGTCCAAGTAAGGATTTCTGGGATGGTTACAAGCTGAGTGTGAGCCTTGAGAGCTAAGGTAATGTTTTTACACTCTCCCCAGACTGACAGTCCTGGAGGAGGGGGAGGCGGACTTCTCAGGAATAGATTGTTGATGACAGTCTATCCCAAAGTAACTCAGAGTCTGGCTCCAACTCAGACATAGTTCAGTTTTCTCCTTTACCTGGGTGTTGTGACAGTCCTCAGGGTGCTGGTCCTTCTCAGTTAACTTCCCTGTTTGCCTCCCCCACTCTTGTACTTATGAAGGTCCTGGTTCTCAACATTCATCCAACGGTGAGTGCTAACCCAGTGTTTCCCAAACTTTAGTCAACTGTGTACCACCCTCAATTCTTGACAAACCATGGATCATGTCTACTCCTTCTTCCACAATATTTTTCCTCTAGTCAACTTTTTAAGATTTAAATGGATTTACTTTTAAAATACCACCACCTTAAAGTAAAAAAAAAACAAAAAATCCTAGGCGCTCACTATAAGATAGTGTTACTGCAATCATAGTCGATAGCATTACTTGCCAAACATACTGTTTCTGGATCCTGCACTCTCTTTTTTTGTAAAGGGAAATATGCAAACATTGAACAACAAAGAGACATAAGCGTACATGAGATTTTTCTCTAGATCTAATCAGAATGATGCAATAAGTGTGGAAAGACAGTTGTTCTCCCCTCCAAATGAACCGGTGCTACCTACTGATGTACCCATGTACCGCTTCAATCATCCCGTGTGCCGCTAGCGACGGTTCCCTCACCAGGCCTCACGCAGAGGGCCCGGAGTCCCGCTAGAGCACAGATCGCTGATTCAAAAGGTCAGCACTGGGACTGGAAGATGCATTTCTCGAGTCACACTGTGCTGCTGGTCCTGGGAACACACTCTGAGAACAGCACCACTGCCTCTTGGTCTCCTCTTATTCTAGGAATAACGAGGTGTCCAGGTGCAGAGCAGGACAGCACCCACAACCCCCAGACAGGTGCAAACCACCCACCATGGGTGGGGGACATTTTCCTTATAAAGACTGCAGACCCAATCCTAAGAGAAGTTTTTTCTCTAAAACTACTCACTTCCTCCATGAAGAAACCCAAATTACAATTTGTGACTCCAAGAGAGCTTTCTGACCATAGTCAAACCTTTCTCTAATTCCACACAGAGTAGGTGAGAAGTCAAACAATTCCTGGGGGAAAGTCCTTCCCTGTAACTTCTCCAAGAGCTTCATTCCAGGAAATAGATGATTAAATGAAATCAAGACCATCAAGTTTTTCTCGTTGAGTTTTCTTTTTTTTAGAACTGACTAAACACACGGGGGTAAGTAGATAACCAACTGTGGAGCAAACTCCAAAGGCAATACCTACCACCTCTGAAGATCAGAAGTGTTTTAGACAGGCCTCCAGTGACTGAAAGTCTACGTGTTAGAATTTGAACCTTCCTCTGATCATTTGCCTGTGAGAAGAGAGACTCTCAAGAAGGTAACACAGCCATTGTACTGCCTCCCACAAAACAAGCCACATTAAATTGTCTGTGTTTGCTTCTGGACTTATTTTTATAAAGGCATACATTTTACACAACTACACATGTAATACACACCCTCCTCTTTGACACACGGTCCCAGTAAAATAAGCAAATCCCTCCAAGTCTTTCCCCTGAGATGCACTTGTGCTGGTCATCATCAAAGATAGCATTTTTTAATCCTCAGTTGCTGAATATTTCCGATTGTTTTAATGTTTTTATAATAAACATGATAGAGTAGTGAGTATACAAGTACATACAATTTTCCTTTCATTTGAAAGGATTTCCGGAAGATTAAGTCCCAGAAATAAATTTCTCGGTTTTCTGGCTCTTAAATTACTACTATGCTGAACTGCCTTTTGATGGGACATAACATCTGTAAGCATATTAAATCGCCTACATCCTCACCAGGATTGAATATTATCAATGTAAATATTTTTGAATGATGTGAAACTTTTCACTCTTTTAATAGTAGTGTCTTCAAAATGAGTGAAAAATTGAGTATTTTCCCACATTTATACTAATTTTATTTACTTTTTTTGTGAGTAATTTAATTATGACAACTATAATAGTTACAATAACTGGATGCTTAAGGAATATATGCTTGGTCATTCAGCTTATGAAAATAGATCTCTCATATGTATCTGATTTTCAGCCACAGTTTCTGATACATAGGCCCCAAAGTCCTTAGAAAGCCTAAAGTTAAGAGCAATAAAGTATCTTTTGTTATGTGGATGAGGTGACTTTAGGGAAAACACCCAAGACTGGGGCCGGCTGTCAGGAAAACCACAGGCACTGAAAGCCCAGGCCTGTGTCTTACTGTGCATGTCGTGCTTCATACCTACAGCGAGCTGCATGATTTCCATCCATCCGTCCCTTCCTTCCATAAATGTCTGTTGCACTCCTGTTGCATGCCACTTGTTCAGGGTGTCAGGAGTGAACAAAGCAGGAAGGTTCCAATGGAAACAGACAGCGAGCGTGTAAACCAACAAAGAGACAAAGTAATTGTGGTGAGGATTTTAGAGAAAATGAACAAGATGGATTGGCAGGTATGTTGAGCAGTTCCTTTAGATGGTGCCCAAAAGACACCATCTTTCTCCTGTTTAAATGTTCCCATGACTTCCTGTTGTACTTAAAACAAAATCCACACTCCCAGTAGCGTCAGTTCAGCCTGCCAGTCTGACATCACCGCCTCCCAAATGATGGTACTGCTCAAACCTCCTAAGCTTCTACTCGCTGTCATCTCTGCTATGAATGACCTTCTGATGTTGTTTGAAAGTCAGACTCCTCCTCAATATCAGGTCTCAGTCCAGATGTCAGCTCCCACGGGAAGTTTCTACTGAGCATCCTACTTAAAGAAGCATCTTCTATCCCACAAGTCACCATTCGATGATGTTTTGTTTTCTTCATAGCTTTTAACACTTTCTGAAATTATTTTGTTTAATTTTGTTTCCTGCCTAAGCGTCAGTCAGAAGAGACCTGCACCATCTCATTCTGTGCATCCACACATGCATGTACGCTCCGTGGGGCCTGATAGATGCACAGTTGCTTCCCTCTCTGGCGTCCATTGCAAAGCTGCCTGAACTTTATTCCTCTGATGTGTCCATTAGCTGCGAAGTTAATTTCAGTAGGTTTGAATGCCAGGACTGCCAGTGTTACTAAACAGTTGAGTTGGGAATATTGCTTTCCCACAAGCCATTTCTTTCCTTTTTTTTTAAGGTTTATTTATTTATGCACACAAGAGCTAGGGTACAGGCCAGAGTCGCGGGAGGTGAGAGGATTCACCAGAGACAGAGTAGGGAGCAGAACAGGCAGACTGACTGAAACACACTGCTAGGGGGAGCAGCAGGCAGGGCAGGAGAGGTCTGCTATGTTATGTGGGTCCCCTCCCCGGCTGGTGGCAGGGATCAAACTCCAAACTTGTGCTGCAGTGGTGTGGTTTGCTTCATAGTGCGTTGCTTAACCCACTGCACCCAGGGAGGCCCCCCACAAGCCATTTCTTTGGGAACCATTTCCTAAATTAGAGAGGAAAATGTCGGGGTATCATTACTAACATTAAAAACTAAGCACCCAGGGCCCGCCCTGGTGGCGCAGTGGGTTAAGCAACGCACTATGAAGCAAACTGCAGCCACTGCAGCACAAGTTCCATCCCTACTGCTGGTCGGGGAGGGGACCCACATGGCACAGCAGACCTCTCCTTCTCACCTGCTGCTCCCCTCAGCAGGGTGTTTCAGTGGATCTGCCTGTTCTGTTCCCCACTCTGTCTCTCGTGGATCCTCTCACCTCCCCCCTACACTTCTGGCCTGTACCCCAGTTCTTGTATGAATAAAATAAATAAATAAAAGATTTAAAAACTAAGCACCCATTCCTTGCCCAGCAGGGAGTTAGGGAGGCTTGACTAGATAATGGGAATTGATAAGGTTGCTGTGGGAACCAGGTGTAAGCCTGGTCACCTTGACCATGAATGTGGAGGCAGGGCCAGGACACAGTCTGTGTCAAAGGTCAATGCCCAAGGACACACATCTCAGCAGATAATAGGTTGTAAAAGAAAGCCTCAACCCTTCTTGAAATGCAGGCCCTCCTTGCCCCTGCTCTCCTGGACGCTATTTCAGTAACTCAGTCTTTTCTATTCTCCCTCTGTCTCTGGTGAATTCTTTCACCCCCCACCCCTTACCTCTGGCTTCACCCTGCTATTTCTTCCCACTACATGTGGCAGCGACAATGGCCACCAGCATTTGGTCTGGTAGATAACATAGTACCTCTGAATCTTGGTTCTCTTCGGCTCCATTCTCTGGGACCTGCCTAACCCCTTTCTTGTGGCTCCCCACCAGAAGGTGCCTTAGGGGTGAGCAACTTTCAGGTCTCAGCCACCCTTGCCCACAAGGGGATGTGTAATTTTTGTAGTTTGACTGGGAATATTGATTTGAAATCCTTTCTTCTCTCTCTCTGCACACCAATAAAGACATCACACTAAGAGTAAGCATTTTTGCCTTAATGTGCTCGTATTGAGTCCTAGGTCAAGTAGGGCAAGCTAGGGATAGAACTGGGGACAACTGGAGAGATAAAGGAGCTTCAGAGATAAGGAAAACCAGAGGGATAAGAGAAGATGCAGAAGTAAGGAGAATAAATTGCAAAGGAACTAATCAAATTTCCGGGATTAAGGACAACAGGACAGTGCTGAACAAGGATTATAAAGACAAAGTATGCTAATATAAGGGCTGGGACAGAGACTTGGTTCTGGGCACAGAGACATCAGGACAGTGTGTGACACCACTGAGAACCAACCAGTCACAAAGAGACTGGTGGAGCTTTAGAATAATTAGGGAAAAAAAGTCTATATTCCCTGAGGCACAACTCCACTTAGGGGGTGGCCTTGCCCCTCCCTGGCCTGGTTCCACCGGCCTAGGAGCTGGGAGTCCCACTTTATTTCTGTTCCTTTTCTCCTCAATAACTTTTTCTTTCTCTAAGCAAATCTGCCTCTTCTTGCCTGCTTGCCTGTGCGTCTGCGAAGTTCCTTCTGTGGCTTCATGAGACACCAACCCGTGATGGTCTAGTGGCTGGGACTCAGTGCTGCCCCTGGAGCCTGGGATCCATTCCTGCCTGGAAGACTAGGCCTGAAAACCTGAAATTTCAATATGGCCAAACCCTTCAAATGTGCAGAATGAGTTTTCCCCCGTAACAGTTTGGGGGCCCTATATACCCCTCAGTCACGTGGTTACCATACTTTCAAGATTGCCTTGTTGCCCACTGACAAGAAATATAAAAGAGAGAAAGAAAGGAAATAAAATGGAGCTATCTAATCTAGGTAAAACCAAAACAGAATCTGGAAGCCTTGAGGGCCAGGAACAGGCCCGCCTCCACATGCTCAGCCCCCAACTCCCCCAACATGACCATTAGGAAGAAACAGAAATAAAACCAGGCGCCACTGTAACTCAACTAATCCACCGCATGAGTCTTTGCTCAATTTGTGTATTATTGCACCGATCGGAATTTAACTGACGTCTAGCCTACTATGTATCTCAGACCTGAGTGTGAAATAGCCTGCCTTTTTGTGTGAGTATATAAATCCTGCACCCCATGCCCCCAGCCCTGGGAAACTACAAACATGATTCTTGGGTTTAGGTGTTCCAGACTATGGTCCTAAAGCCCCAAACAGGGGCCTCTTTTTCTGTTCCAACTTAACCAGATTTGGGTTTCTTGTTCAACACCATACTTTCCCAGGAAGAACCAGGCAAGAGTCGGGAAGACACGGTTTAGCAGGCCTCCATCCCTTCCTGAACAATCTTCCTTGTATGGTCAGTGGGAAAGAAGGGCAGAAACCCATGGTAAATATTGACACTGCAATAATATGGTGGCAGGCGTTGATAACAGGGCTCTGTGGGTATGACACCCTTGATAGCTTGACCCACGACAAAATGGAGCGGTGGAAACATTCTGGCTTAGGAGACAGAATTTCTGAGGTTCCTGGCTAGTCTTTTATAAAGGGAATATGGTAGTTTGGAATTTCATGTAAGATGTCAGGAAGTGAAAACATATTCATGATACATACATTAAAAAACTATTGGCAATTCAAAAATAAGACAACAGAAAAAATGGACAAATTATTTGACAAATATTTTACAAAAGAAGAAATATGAGAGATTAATAAACACGTAAAAGATCTGCAACATCATTTGTCATCAAGACATATAAATTAAAATCAAAGTAAGATATAACTACCAACCTTTGGAATATAAGACTGATCACAGGGGTGGTGCAAGGGGTTAAGTCTCAGCACTATAAAGCTGTCCGCAGCCACTGTAGCACAAGTTCAATCCCGGGCCAACCAGGAAGCTGACCCCATGTGGCACAACAGACCTCTCCTGCCTCGCCCACTGCTCCCCTCAGCAGTGTGTTTCAGTCAGTCTGCCTGTTCTCCCCACTCTATCTCTGGCTAATCCTCTCATTCCTCCTCCCCCACTCCTCTGGCCTGCACCCCAACTTTTATATGCATAAGTAAATAAAATAAATCTTTTTTAAAAAAAGACTGACCATAGCCAAGTATTAGCAAGGATGGGTAACAACTGGAATTCTTATGTATGGCTAATGGGGATGTAAAAATGTTATAACAACTTGGGAAGAGTCTGACAAACTATTAAAAGTTCAACATATACCTCTTTTGGGATGCAGCCATTCTATACCTTAGTATTCACCCAAGAGAAACAAAGCACATATCCATAGAAAGACTTGTACATGGATACAAGTACCTTTCATAACCTATATTTTTAATAGTCAAAAACTTGAATCAACTCAAATGTCTGTCAACAGATGGATAAATCATGATCTAGCTAACATAGCCATACTATATCAATGGAAGACTATTCAGAAATAAGAAACATACATGCAACAGGGTTGAACCTCAATGTTGTTGTATAGAGTCAAAGAAGTCTGATCAAACCATTAAAAACTTTTGAGGGTTATAGGAATGTTTACTCTCTTGATTATCATGATATTTTCATGGGTATGTACATATACCAAAACTTAGTATTCATAAATTATATCTCAATAAACTTGCATTTTTCCTCCTTGACCTGTCTACCTTCAAATCTTCAGTGAAGGTTAAATGCTCCAGTCTGATGTTAACTATGTTTGAGAGATGTCATTAGGAGCTATGTCCAGGTAGAAAGGTAAGTATAGAGCCTTGGAAGCTTAGAGATGTGATTACAGGGATGCTTGAAGTTACCTTCAGAGAGGCCCAGTGTGGTGGTCCATGGAAAAGGTGGCAAAGGCTAAGTATGCAGTCTGTATTCCCTGCACTTGAATGGGAGTCAGTGGAACATGGGCCATGCTATTGGGTGTTTACAAGAATCGTGACTTCCTGAAAGGTGGGAACTTAGGGATGTTTGGGATATATAGGTTAAATACACACACAGACACACACACAGTCTCCCAAAGACACTTGAATTGTCCTGACTTATTTTAGACTGTGAGAAGGAATATAAAGTCAGTTCCCCTCCTTCATCTTAAGACATCAGAAGATGGCATGGGCCATGCTGATCATGCTGTCTGGCGATGGTCCAGGTATGAAGAACCCTCCTGAGATGTCAGGATGCTCCACAAGCTGGCCCCTGCTGGATCACCATTGTTCTGGCTGACATTATAGTTACCACTCTGGAAAAGGCATGGTCAAGTGCTAACTGGAAATTCACCTATGGGGGTGGTTGTAAACTTGGCTGTCCTGCTAAACAAAATAATTGGTTGCTATGCATATTGATAATGAATTACTGATTGGCAAGATAAATTACTGACTGGCAAATAATGTAACCCAAAATTCTCTGAAGCTGATATTCTAAGACCACCGATACCAAAAAATTAAAAAGTAAGAGTTGTAATCGAAATGTGGTTGTTTAATAATAATAACAACTCAAAAGCCAGTTATTAAATACTTTCCAGACCTAAACATCTATTATAGGAAACTAGCCCGGGGAACGGAGAAGTGACCTCTGTGGCTTGGCCCATTATGAAAGGCTCTGTGTTTCCTTGGCGATGAATGAGTCCATAAGCCCTTCGTACCCTGCTCCCCCTTTTTCCTTGCTATTGTTTTACTTAAAACATAATTGTTTATAGAAAAACTCCCTAGTAACAAAAACATTACTAATTAGTTTTAGGTTCAGGATATAATGAGGTTAAGTGGCTCCTTTTGAAGATTAAAATAGACTTAGATATGATTTAAGTTTTAACTTTAGTATTTCCCTTTTATTGGGGACCTGTAGTTCTTTAGGTACTGACTTTAGTCTGACCCTAGAACTTGTGACTAGTACTGCATCTTATGCGCAAAGTAAAAATAAAATTATTAGTTGTGATTACACAAAGTTGCTGTGCCTACCTTGACATTGATGAATAAACTGAATAACCACAGAAACTAGGATACTAATAGAAACATGATTGTTTTATACATAGGCTTTATTTTGAAATTATATAGGTTATAAATCTTGGCTAAAGGTCATAAGACCCTAAGCTATTCTTAAGAAAAATGTAGTGACTATTACTTCTCTGCTCTATGCACATGCTGATGTAATCCCACTGCTTGCTTGTAATGTATAAATAAAGACCTGCTGAAGCTATCAGCAGAAGATACTTGCACCCTAAAAGGAGTGTCTGTATTTTCTCACTCCCCCAATTCCTTCATAGGCACTGACACCTCTTCCTGTGGGGATCCTGGCCTTAGCGGAGCTAGTCTTTGGCAAGAAGAGACCATTTGGTATATGACCAAACCGTCACTGGCAATTAATTGCTTTTGCTGGCTTGACGTCAGTTAATACCTGAACTTTGAACCTGAAAGAGAGTAAAAACTAAAGACAGAGGGCCCAGGAGTCATTTCCTGTCCGACTCAGCGCCCCAGAAAGAAGATCAAAAATGAAAATCTTCACTCACCTCGCTGTTCTTGCCCTCCTTCTTAAAGCCGCAGGTAAGGAACATTTTGAAAGCTTTCATTCTTTTAGCCATGTGTGTTATCTGTGAGATAGAATCATGGCCTTCAGCAGCCACACTGCACAGCCCAGCTAACAGGGCACTCTCGTGTGGATGAAGTTTCTTCTCCAGTTCAGCTCACAGATACAAGGCATTTCTGTCTGTGACGAAGGAAGACAAAGCAGTGGTAGAGGCCAGTGGACTAAGAGTTGGGGTTCGGCACACCAGAGGATTGCTTCTGTGAGCTCCTGAGGCCAGACAAGGACATGGCGGCCGCCTCAAGGACGCACACCCTGTGTAGCGTGCTGGTCTCTCCCAAGATTCGCAGGGGCCCGCCTTTCACAATGGATTTGAGGATACAGGACATAAAGAGTAATTGTAATTTTGAGTGAGCCTCAGAAATGTACGTCCTATTCAGAATAAAGGGTTATCTGGGGAGTGTGTGGGGATGGTGGGGAGAAGTTTGCCTATATTTATTTGTGAGATGAGGTTCATGGATGGAAATCTGCTAGAAGCTGTCTGTGCAAAGGCAGCTTAGCAGATCTGTATTTGATGAGGCAGGAATGTGAAATAGAGAAATTGAACTTCTTTTAGAGAAATGGAATGGGCAGCATCAGGCCCTGATTCTCTGAGAGCTGTTTCGAGCTCCTGTTAGAGGCTGGTGGGGAAGGCTGGCCTCACGGCTGAGGCAGAAGGCTCCAGCTGCCAGTCATCTCCGGGCCCACTCTCAGGTTCCATCCAGTACAAGGGTGAGCACTATGTGACTCTGGAGCTACCGTGGGAAAAGCCGACAGCATGAAGCAGGACACTTGGGCTGGGAAGTCATAGGACGAGGGACAGAGGTCTGGTGTCTGGAATCCTTGAGTCTCAAGGTAGCCTGGAGGAGTGCAGGGGAGCTTTTTTGCGCCAGAGAACCCAAGGGGTAGGCAAAGGATAGCCCCTAGAACAACTGCTTTGGAGTGAGGTACCAGGAATTCAAATACCACCTCGCAGCTGGGGGCTGTCGCTGAACCTCAGTTTCTCCCACTAGTAATTGAGGGGGAAATCCCTATACTGAGTGGCTAAGAGGATTAAATGAAACAAAGTGTACGGTGTGCAGGGGGTGCTACCTAACACAGGGAGGCCTTAGTAGATGCTTGAGACAAACTTTCCCAAGTGACAAGTTGCTAGAGAAAAGCTTGAGCCTGAGTTAGGGGCAGGAACTAGAGAGCCCCAGGGCTGGCAGATGGCCACCAACTCCCCTGAAGTGAGCTGCTCTGAGCAAGGAGAAGACCACGGCGCATCCGAACTGTCAGAACCCACCACTACCAGCTCTCACTCTGCAGTCGGGCGCTGCCTTCCCAGCGGGTCGGTGTGGCAGACAGTGACGAAACTGAGAAAGAAACACTGGGCTTTCTTTGAATGATAACCTAGGTACAGAAATGTTGAAGAGAGAAGTAATTGTTATTCCTGGGGCAGAGAAACGGTTCCCCAGCTGCTGGCTGGGCTGCTCTCCTCCTGTTCCTGCTGCTGTTCTCATTTAGTAAGAGCTAACCCGCTGACCAACTCTGCCAAGGCAGAGATGTGCGCACCATGGAAGAGCCCACCCGTGCTCAGCAGACTTGAGGGGTCAGACCAGAGGCAAACCCTTATTCCCATGTCGAAGGGGCCTCTGATGTCAGCCCCGGGGAGCAAAGCAGGTTCTGCACTGCGTGAGAGCCTGATGACCGCTGGAGGCCAAGGAGAATGGCCCACCGGCCCCAGCAGTGTGTGGGCGTGGAGAAGTTCCTGAGGAGAGGTGGAGTCAGGAAGGCAGGCACCCTGAGCAGGGAACAGAAAGATGACTCCTTTATTCTCCCTTGCTAAACCTCCACTCACCCTCCTAATGGGAAATAGGAGGGATATTTTAGGGTTTGTGTTTTTTTTAAAGATTTATTTATTTATGCATACAAGAGCTGGGGGACAAGCCAGAGAAGCTGGGGTGGGGGTGAGAGGATCCACAAGAGACAGAGTGGGGAAAAGAACAGGCAGATCCACTGAAACACCCTGCTGAGGGGAGCAGCGGTGAGACAGGAGAGGTCTGCTGCACCATGTGGATCTCCTCCATGGCTGTGGCCGGGGGATCAAACTCTGCTGTGCTTAGGATGCTTCAGGGTGTGGTGCTCAACTGCTGTGCCGCCAGGGAGGCCCAGGAAGGAGGTCTCTTTGTGGGACTCGTTTGCTTTGTATTGGAAGACACTTTGGAACCATAAACTATAAAACCAGAACTATAAACACGGAAGAGGTGACTGAGATCAGTTGAGGCTTACTTGATATTTTTCTTCATGTCCATGTTTTACTTTAATTTTTAAACTTATAAACTTTTGTTTTGCATTTCCTTTGTTACACAAATAATGTAGACCCATTGTAACACATTTAAGCTACACAGACGTGTACAAAGTAAAAGGTCATGTCTGATCTGCTTCCCACCCACCTACCTACCCCCATCCTAGCAACCAGATATACAGCACTGATAATTTGGTGCACCTTAAGGTTTGCTCTTGAAAATATAGTTTCTTTTTCATTAGAGTAAGGATTTTGCAGGTATGTGAAAAATCTGTTTTAAAAATGAGTTCCCACTCATAATCCCAGCCACCGAGGGCAGGACACATATACCTTTATACAATGCCCAGTGCCTTGCCAGGCACCTTAGAGCGATTCCCACTTCATAAATACTGGAAAAAAAAAATGTGCAGGTGACATTCAAAGTCCCCTTAACAGACAAAGCTTTCCAGGGTGTTTTCTCTGACAGACAAGGCTGCTTTAGTCTCCAGAATCGGAAAAACAGCATTCATGACATTAACGAATTTAAATCTGGAAAAAAGGCATTTTCTTGTAACCTGGGAGTGGGTTAGGAGTGTTCTCTGGAGGGAGGCAGGTCGGGG
Source organism: Galemys pyrenaicus (assembly GCA_019455555.1). Taxonomy (NCBI): domain Eukaryota; kingdom Metazoa; phylum Chordata; class Mammalia; order Eulipotyphla; family Talpidae; genus Galemys; species Galemys pyrenaicus. The sequence goes on from JAGFMF010011415.1 coordinate 144,112, forward strand.
AATATCTTTTCCCATTGAAACCTCTGGTTTGTACACTGAAGGACCTGGTGTTACTTGTGTTGTTCATAAGCTCAAAGATCCAAGGAAGGAAAAAGATGGAAGCTATTTTTTGCTATGCTGATAACTTAATGTATTTCTACAAGTATAGATTGAACACAATAGATTCTTTCACAATTCCTACTAGGTATGAATACAAGTTGTTGTGAACCCAGAATACCAACTTGCTGAAATTTGTACAACTGCCAGACAAATCTCACACGTGTATACACACACAGAAACATCTCATTTTCAGTTTTTTTCATTAAGAAAAACATTATAGCTATTCACAACAATGAATGAGTCACTTTTATTAAAACTGATTGGAAATTCTTGAATACAATCTCTTAGAAATTTGAAACCGGGCCCGCCCTGGTGGCGCAGTGGGTTAAGCAACGCACCATGAAGCAAACCGCAGCCACTGCAGCACGAGTTCGATCCCTGCTGCCGGCCAGGGAGGTGACCCACATGGCATAGCAGACCTCCTGCCTCGCCCGCTGCTCCCCTCAGCAGTGTGTTTCTGTCGATCTGCCTGTTCTGCATCCTGCTCTGTGTGGTGGATTCTCTCACCACCCCCACACCTCTGGCCTGTACCCCAGTGCTTATATGCATAAATAAATAAATCTTTAAAAAAAAAAAAAAGAAATTTGAAACCCAAGTAACCCAAGTCAACTCTTTGTCCTAGTCTCAAAGACCTGCCAATTAGTTATGTGATTATCTACAGAAACACGTTGGCTATTTCCCATCAACAGAAAATGAACATTTCTGAAGCATGGGATTCAAGGCCTGGTGGGCTAGGACTGTTTGCACCCATAACCTGCCACTTTGCTTCTGTCCATTGTTTTCTGCGACTAAGAAAGATCAGCCCTGGCCACACTTGCTGCTGCTCCAGTGACGAGGACAACATGGGGGTGACTTCTACTTTCACTGCTTTTTTCAAATCCCTGATTTTTCCTGATTTTCTTTTCCTGTACTTGTTCCTCTGTACTTTTTATCTCTTTCATTAAGTGGATAACGACTCCCTAACCAAGCATAGTTAAGAAATTGGCAATACATAAGCCTGGCTCTGTCTCTGGGCAAATTCCTTAATTGCTCTGAGAGTTGACGAAGTCTTCAATCAAATGTGGATGTTCATATCTATTTTACAAGTACTGTTGGGCACAAGGTAAGTCTTTGATAAATGAGAAGTGGCTGTAGTACCAGGCAAAACCAAGGCATATCTGTTCCTCAAATTATTTAGAGGGGAAAAAAAAAAAAACCTATGTTGTCCAATTTTAAGGGTTTGTACCACCCACACACATAAAAGCAAATTAATCAAACTCTAGTGTGATGAAAGATTTTTAATTGGTGAGAGGTTCAAAGGGAACAAAAGAGAAAAGAGGAGTAGGAGAAAGAAGGATTACAAATACAGACTCCCGATTTTGATTAAAATCTCAAAGTAACCGTTCCCTCTTGGACCAAAGTTCAGCTAGACAGGCAGGACTCAAAGTGGAGCTGGCAAGAGAACAATTCGAAGGTACCTCCTAACACAAGCAAGAAGTTGGGCGGGGGCCAGAGTTGGGAGAAAAGGAGCGAACCACAGTTTAAAATGTACATTCATGCTGAATCCACAAGAGGGTCAAGATGGCGGCCACAGCCGCTCAAGGGAGCTGGGTCATGGTGCCTGCCCAAGCACTAACGCCAGCAAGGACCAAGAGAAGCCTCTGCCCGCACGTCTCCTGTTCCTTCTCCTACTCAAAGATAACTGGGTGGTTCCTGCCTTCTTCCCAGGCGCCCCCACTCACGAAGTCAGGTTCATACTTTGCCGGCGTTCTAACGCTCGGCAGATACAGACGGTGGTGGGGAGATGGCCCTCATTCCGGCAGCCCTGGCTCCAATCTGCCTTCTCTGGCAGCAGGAACAGGAGTGACCACCATCCAGCAGATGGGCTGTTTTCTTGCCCCTGGAAGAGTAATGCTCTCCTCAGCACATGTGCCAGACTATGCAGCCAGACTCTTTTCAAGAAGACGAACTGGAGGTTCTGTCAAGCAGGGGCCCAGAGACCCATGGGGGAATTAGGATTATCTTCAGCAGTTCTCTGTATCTGAGGGTTTAGGGATTGCTTCCTCACCAAAACTTTTTCTCTTGATATATTTTAATTGATTGTCAAGGTGAAAGTTCTTAGGTACCTACTAAGGGTTCTAGTAAATCAATGGGCTTCCAAAAAGTTGGAAAAAAATATCAATTTTGATGACTACTATAAGCCCAAGGTCAAAAAGATTATCTATTCATCTAACTTTTTAAAAACATCGTGTTTAGAATTACTATTTTTATGTGTGTTTGAAATTATTCTACAGTAATAGAAAAAATAGATGTTTAATATACAATTAATGACGTATGTTTTAGTCATAATTCTTAAGTCACATCCTTTTTCTTCCCTCATATTACATATTTATCAACAGCTAAAATGGCTTGTAATGGAAAATTGGGGCAATTGCCTTAAACTTTAAAAAGTTAAAAGGTGCCCTCTTCCAGACAGTAACAGCGCCACCTGGTGGCTTTGTTCTAAAAATTGTTTGTTTATGCATACAAGAACTGGGGTATGGGCCAGAGAGGAGGGATGCTGGGGCTTGAGAGGATTCACCAGAGACAGAGTGGGAAGCAGAATAGGTGGATCTACTGAAATACACTACTGAGGGGATCAGTGGGTGCTGAGGGGAGCAGTGGGTGAGACAGCTATGCCATGCAGGTTAGCTCCGTGGCCCAGGATGGAACTTCCAGCCAGCAGTGGCTGGCAGCAGCTAGATGGCACTGAGATTTATCCTCATGGAGGATATGGTGGTGTTTTCAACTGTCCACGCTGAGGGATGTCAGACCCAGACTGTGGGTCTTGCAACTACAGACAGAAACAATACTACCTTTTGTTGCTCGTCTTAACGATAACCTTCCCCCTTTTTGAGTGGTTTATTTTATTTATTGTGCAGTTTTTTGTGTTCATCATATATTTTCATTTTTAAGAAAAGATATTTTTCAGAAAAGAATGAATTGGGTACCAGTTAGTTAATTATATAATAGACTACCATTACAGTCATTGTTCTATCTTCTGAAACATCTTTGTTCTTCACCTGCTGACAACACAATGAAACGGTCTATTCCCAACCCAGAAAATACCAACTCGAGCCCCGCTCCCACGCCCGATGCCTCGAGCAAACCGACGGACGCAAGCACGAGCCCCACTCCCACGTCCGATGCCTCGAGCAAACCGACGGACACGAGCCCCACTCCCACGCCCGCTGC
>JAGFMF010011415.1:147496-164928 GCA_019455555.1 Galemys pyrenaicus
CCGCTGCCTCGAGCAAACCGACGGACGCAAGCACGAGCCCCACTCCCACGCCCGATGCCTCAGGAAAACCGACGGACACGAGCCCCACTCCCACGCCCGATGCCTCAGGAAAACCGACAGACACGAGCACGAGCCCCACTCCCCCCAGTAAGTATAATTTTCTTAAAGACTCCTCACTAAGGAGACTTGGCATTGTGGAAGATAGTAGGAAGTGAGTTCTACTGGGGTAGGGAAGTGGGTATAGAGGCCCTATGTTTCCCTAGGATGTGAACCATTGAGAGGGAAAACTTTGTCAGAAAAGCTAATAGTGAGAGAAAATGAAACAGGGGCAGAGAAGGGCTCTGAGGCCAGAGAGCACCCCCAAAAGCCCCAAAAGGCCAAAAAGCCACAAACCAGAATCAAAGGCTATAGCAACAGGGGCTATAGCCTAACAGAGGACAGTGCCTGATACAGGTCACTGTCTATGGGTCTCACCTGCATGCACAATTGTAAGAGACCTCAGGCTACAGGAACAACCATGGGGTGTATTTATAAACAGTGGGGATGGGGGGAGGGACAAAATTGCTTAGGTATCCACAAGAGGCAGGCTGCTTAATCCAGACAACATCAGTCTTGTTAGTCACCAGGAGTGCTGGGCAGCACTGGCCAGTAGCGATGACCACTACTTGCCCTGCAGAGGCGGTGTCAGAGACACCCAATGTTAACAGTTTTTGTTAGTTCTTGGCTTATACCAACAATGAACAGCAATTTGAGACACCAGGCCCAGGGCCTTTGGTGCTCCTTTCAGTCAGTGTCAGAGACAGAACTGAGGCCCAGTCTCAGCAGAGTCCTTCAGCCTCTCTCCCCTCCTAAGAGGGCGGCTGCTGGACACTTCTCTCCTTTTTTCAGAGGCTGGAACCATCTTCTCTTCCTCAGGGCTCTCCTCTTCCTCTGCAGGGGCTCTTCGAGGCTGCCACTTCTCCGGAACTCTTCTTCCTCTGGGCTGCTGCTTCTTCACACTCTTCTCCGTCTGTTCCTCCAGTGCTTTCTCCCTGCATCTGTCTCTGTGTGGCCGATGGTCTGTGTGTTCTGTGTTCAAGGCTCCCTCTGACCCTGGCTTATATCCACTTTCAGGGTGCCCCCCCCAACAGTCTGATTGGACCATTTTTCAATCCTGCTCCTGACTGGTCTGGTCCATAATCCAGGAAATGCACTTTACATAAAAGAGCTCTGCGCCATTGGCCAGAGGACAAAATTATTGAAGCAGAAACCACTTGCCTCCTTTTGGAGACCTTGGTCTCAAGCAGCGATCATCAAGCTTTATCAGTTAAGGCTAGTAAATATTTTAGGTTCTGAGAGCCATGAAATGGTTTTTGTTGCTGCTATTCCACTTTGCCATTTTATTTTTTATAATAGTTTTACTGAGATATAATTCACATACTGTGCAATTCACCCATTTCAAATATACATGTCAGTGCCTTTTACTATGCTGACAAGTTGTGTAGTCATCACCAAAATTAATTCTAGAACATTTTTCATCATCCCAAAAGAAACCCTGTGCCCATCAGTAAATAGTTCTTCTGTCCTGCTTCCTAGCTCCTCACTACCGGTCATCTGTTTTCTCTCTATGGAATTCTTGATTCTCAATAATTTCTGTTTATATGGCCTTTTGTATTTAGCTGGTTTGTTGTTGTTGTTTGTTTCTTTGTGTCCAGCATGTTATTTTGGGGGTTTGTCCACATTGTAGTGTATGTCATGCCTTCATTCATTTTTATTACTGAACAGTATTCCTTTGTGTAGGTCTACTGTTCCTTGCTTGATAGTGACACTTTTTGGTGACTCTGATTTATGCTGCTATGAACATACATGTATAGGTTTTTATAAACATATACACTTTGCCATTTTAATATGAAAGAACCATAGTCAAAAGATAAATGAATGAGCCTTGCTGTATACAAAAACAGTAGATGTTCATGAGTCAACCTCTGGTCTAAAAGAATCCTCAAACCTAGATTTAAAGGGTCTAGACAAACCTTTCTCAGATAGGGAAATTAAGGCCTAGAGAAGGCTTAAGGTTCTTGAGCCAGGTGATGACTCCCTCTATCTTCATCTTTGGGCCTCCCTAATATTTTTTCAACAGATGTAAGCAAGGGGGAATTAAGCAAATAGAGCCAGAGCCTGTACCTGGGACCTGACTCCCATCTTTTGTGTTTGGAGGGTCCACTCTGAAGATGCTGTCAAATAGGATTCAATTCCACAATCAGCTCCCCTGGAATCAGGAAAGTCAGCCTTTCTATGCCAGTTCTGCTACTCAAGACAATCTTGTGTGTTCTGGTCCTGCCTCTACTGTGGGGTAGGGGGCAAATCACTTCTCTCTTAGCTTCAGCTTACTCATCTATAATAAGGTGTGACTGAACCAAATCCCTTTTAGCTGTACATCTGCAACTTTATTCCAGGCATAAAGAACAAGCTAACAAGTCTGTCCTTGAATGCTAGGGAACAAGCATACAAGGAGTTCTTTTTATGGTGTATCCAGAATAATGCTGCATTCAATGTCTTCCCCAGGATTTTCCAAGTCATCCTTGCACTGTGGCTGAGACTTTTTAAAAAGCCCTCTACCTCAGTTAGAATACCATGCACACTTTGGCAGAGGGGTCACCTTTGCTATGGTTTGAGTTATTGCCCTATAAATGCCTTCTTAAGTTCCATGCAGCCTGTTTTGTTAACACTTTAACATTTTTTAATAAGTTCTTTACTTAAATAGCTTTCGATCCACAGTAAATTTTGAGGAAGGTACTGAGATGTCACATGTACCCCCTGGCCTCACTCATGCACAGTCTTAGGATCCACATCCCTTACCAGAGAGGTGCATCTGTTACAGCTGATGAACCCCTATCAACACATCATAATCGCCCAAATCCCAGTTTGCCGCTGTTGTGGCTGTGCACGCTTTAGCTTTGGACAAATGCATGATGACATGTGTCCATCACAATAGCATCATACGCAATATGGCATCACATACAATGCTCTAAATATGCTCTGTGCTCCACCTTGTCATCTCTCTTCCCCTTCAAGCCCTGACCGGGACTGATCTTTTCACTGTTGCCATGGTGTAGCCTTTGTCAGAATGTCATTGGTTAGAATCATGCTAATGTAGCTTTCTGAGATTTATTTTCCCTCTTAGTAATACACATCAAAGTTTCCTCCGTCCCCTGGCATGGCTTGATGGCGCCTTTCTTTTTATTGTGTGTCCATTCAACACTCTGCTTCATAGCTGTATCACAGTTTGTGTTCTCCGTCATCTACTAAAGGGCATCCTGGTTGCTTTCAAGTTTGGGCAGCTTTGCATGAGACTGATCTGCATATTGCATGCTTTTGTGCGGAAATAAATTTTACCCCCTTTAGATGAATACTGAGGAGGGTGCCTGTTGGATCATATGTTTGGTTTTGTGAGAAGATGCCAAATTGTCTCCCAACCCAGCTGTGCCCTTTTGCATTCTGACCAGCAACGAATGAGCATCCCTTTGCTCCACCGCCTCCCTAGAACGGTTTTGTTTTTTTTGCTTAAAGTAAATCAGGCCAAGTTATGGGGGAAAAGCTCAGAGTAGAAGTATATGCAGTAAAAACTCAACCTCCTTCCCATCCTAACTCAGTTCCTGAGTTTCCTGTGTCTCCCTACAGAGATAGTTTAGCAAATACAAGTACACATATTTGTGTGTTTGTGTGTATTCTTCCCTTTTTATAGTCACAAAAGAAGACCTGTTATACACATGGTTTTATATATATATATAGATGTGTCACAGTATATATATATATTTATGCATATGTGTATATATGGATATATATGTGCATGTATCCATATGTATACACACATACATATAAAATAGCATTTAAAATATCAATGATTTTTGCCTACAAATTCATAAAAATCTTAAGACAACTCTGAAGAAGTGTCAGACACTGGATCTATTCTGAAATCAAAGCTCAGAATGATTTCATTTGACAGAAATGAAAATGGCCAGCCAAGTTCACCATTTTGGTTTTTGGGTTTTTTGTTTTTCACAATGTGTGCTTTCTTTTCTAGGTGTAATCCCCATAGAATTTCCCGTGCACATCACCAAAGTCCCTTGTGCTCTTCCCATCTTGGCCTTGATCCCATTCCCTCCTTCTTCCCTGCCCATGACTCTGATTTGTAGTTGTCTGTTTATTTTTATTTTGTTTTGTTGTGGTTTTATTATTTTTCCCCCTTGATCTGCTATACTCCTACTGTAAGTGAGACTCTCTGGTATTTTTCTTTTACCTTCTGACTTATTTCACTGCAAGCTCACCTTTTGACTATTGATTTGACCTCCTCCCTGGACCCCATCATTTCTCAGGAGATAAAGAGGATGCTGTGGCCTGCCTCGCCAGGGGTCCTGGCCAGTGGTGTGGAAGCCGCTGTGGGTCCACTCAGGGACCCACAGTGTGGAGTGCCACATGTCACTCCCTCTGAAAGTTTTCACCAAGTTGATCTTCATTCTCCTCTTACAGTCCCTTTCCTTTCTTCACGGGCCTGTAAGCCACATATATTCACCATAACATCTAGTTTCTTCTTAGAACTTCTTTCCCAAGCCTCCCTATCAGATAGTAGCTCACACCTCCCCTAAGAATATGTTTCTCTACAGTGGTTTTGGAGAGCAGTGCCTAGTGTAGACCTCAGTGTTCTGGAAGGCCCTTGAGATCTAAAGATTCCTGACTCTCGAGGATGACTGCTCCCTCTCTCTGCACAGACCCTCGCCCATCAACCTCTGACCTTTACACCTGACAGACATTTGAATCCAGAATTTTAGCAAATAACTTCCCAGAGACAGAAGAAAAAATATATATTTATTTCCAACTCTCCTAAGGGTATGCTGTGGAATGGCACAACCAGGAAAGTGCCCAGAAAAGAGGCATGGGGATTTAAAAGTATGTTTCTGGGTGTTAGTTTTGTTGTTGTTGTTCTGTAGATTTTTAATCTGTTTCTGCTTTCTCTCAGTTGCCAGTGATCCTTGCAAAAGCAATCCTTGTCGCGACGGTTTGTGTGTTAATTTGAACAGTACATACTATTGCCAGTGTCCACTTGACTATTACTACAATGATTCCACATGCACTAAAGGTGAGCTACAAGGGATGAACCATGCAGAGCTGCATCTCATGCTTAAAGTGAAATCTAAAACTCAAAATAATGGCAAAAGAGTTTCCTGTATCCTAGAAGTAGAGGGACATTTGGAAGCAACAAAGGCCAGTCAAGTAGAAGAAAAGACCCCTGCCTTTGTCCTAGTGGGAGAGGAAACAGATATGTAAGGTAGTCCTGAAAACCTGGGGGTGGATGTGTGCCTTCACTCTACCTGCCCATGGGGACATAGTGAGAATCAGTGGTCACATAGCTCCTGAAAAAGTGCTAAGTTAGCACAAATATAAAGTGTCTGTTACTTGGGGACACTGATGCAAAATAAGGTGATATACCAAGGAGCACGCAGCCAGACAGGCCTGGAGGCTGGTCTCTGATCTCGGTTCAGTTCTGTCTCAGGATTTACTTGCTCCATCACAGCAAACCTCCATTTTCAGACTTAACAGCCCCTCAGGTCTAGAAGCGGACCTTTGGAGCAGATCAACATGCCCTTGCATAACATTCTTTTGGTTAAATCAGTAGAGTGCTGTGATGGCCCAAGGTTGTTACTGGAGTTATAAATGTCTGTCTGTTCATGAATGAGCTATATTCTCCCTTGCCAGAGCCACCTAATTGAACAGAAAACAAGTGTACTGAATTGGTCACAGGGAGAAGAGATAGTCCAGAAGCCAAAAGATGGTTCTGTCTTCAGCAATAATTTCATTTCTGGGGATCCACTCTGACCCCAAATACAGAAATGCTTCTGCATGAAGATGTTCATTACAACCTTTCCTTTTAAATAGGGAGAAATGCTAAGTCTAGCAACAAAAAATGACTATATCAATGAAGGAAACAAACTCCATAGACTGTTATGCAGCCTTTCAAAATGATAGTTGTGGATTAGGTAATGATTTTGAAAAATATTTATTGTGTGATAATAAAAAAAGACTCATGACACAACTTTGGAATTATGGCAATGTGAACTCTGCATGAAAAAAAAAAACTGGAAAAAATATACCAAATGAAAATGGTTGAGTTAGATTGGGTATGGTTTGGGGTAAAACATTTTAAATGTTTCCAAAATTTCTGTAATGTCTTCCTGTAAGGTTTAGAATTTTAAAAAATATGTTTTAAATAAAATGGAAATGATCCTTTTTATATAATACAGAAATATTCTGTTTGAATTTCAGGAGATCTATTCCCTGGAACAATTGTAGTCAAAGTCAATGAAACAGATGACTTGGAAAATGAGCATTCTGTGGCCTATCAACATTTATATGCTACAGTTACTGATTTTGTAAGTATCCCCAATCTTCCTTCCTGTGTACGTCTCTTTGTTCTGACCCTGAGCTTCTGAGCAAGGCTGGCATTCAGGTGGTCACAACTTATAGCTGTTGTGGATCAAACGGTGACATGCACCACCCCCCCCCCCCCCCCCCCCCCCCCCCCCCCCCCCNACGTCTCTTTGTTCTGACCCTGAGCTTCTGAGCAAGGCTGGCATTCAGGTGGTCACAACTTATAGCTGTTGTGGATCAAACGGTGACATGCACCACCCACCCCCCCCTCCCACCCCCACCCCCCGGTGGTGAACAGCTGCTATTCACCAAGGAGCCCCTGGGGTACCGCTCCTCCCCTGGGACCCTTGGGTCTCTCTGTGACCTGTACTGGAGGGCTGTCTCCTGACCTGGCAGAGGGCCTGTGAAAGCATGACCCCACCCCCACCCCCAGCCATACCATGCTCACTGTTATATAAGCTATTGCTATATTTTTGGCTAGACTGATTAATTTAATGGTGCTTGAGAATACAGTATTCCCACAGAATTGAAAAGAATTTTTCCCCCTTTTTCTATTCAAATCTGCATGAATGTTCATACTAATCTGGCTCTTTTTTTCAAGACCAGAAGAACTCTATCTGATTAACATCTGTTATAGTTCCCCGCTGTAAGAAATGTCAAATGAAGAGTAGTTTCATCTCAGCTATAATTTCTGTGTGTGTCTTGAAGGTCAAAATGGCATAATTTTAATCAACTGTCTTTAGTCATTTTATTCAGTCTCATACCATTTTGGCATTTTTGAACAATAAACCTTTAGTCACTGTCTTTTCTGTCTGCTCGTCCCCAAAAACTAGTTGCTCTATGGGTGGGTCAGAATTTCGTTGACAGGAGAGCAATGATGGTGGCTGAGCTGAAAGCTCTGCGGTTATTAAATAAAGCAGTTTAGATGGGCGTGCCATTCTGATTGGGGACTGAAGCTACTTCTCATTTTGGGAAAAAAAGCAGGACCTGGAAGGAACAATTTTGTGTGAATATGCAGTTTAACTTGAGGTTCTACAAGGCCACTTAATAGGTACATGGGGTGTGCACAATTTAAGTACGTGGAGTGGTATGGTGGGTGCCCTCTGCCGATCCTTCTGGGGCCTCTGGGCATAGCTGCCATTGGTCTTGTTTTGGCTCATTTGAAAAGGGAGCAGAGTCACTTGGGAGGAGAGTGAAGAACAGAACCTCGACCTCCCCAGATTCCAGTACTGGCTTTGTCTTGCTACTGAGTTTTCTCTCTTGTTGTCATGCTTTAGATTTAATTATAGGTGTTGACTCTTGTTGCTTCTTGGGTAATGACTGTGAGTCTACTTTTGCCCTTTTTTTTAAAGTTGTAGTTGACATGGAGCATTTACTTAGTTTCTGTGAATAACATAATGATTTGGTATTTGTATATATTGTGAAATGATCACCACAATAAGCCTAGTTAACATGAGTCATATAGAAAAAAAATTTTTTTTCTTGTGGTGGGAACTTTCATCTCTTAGCAACTTTCAAATATACAGCACAGTATTACTGCAGTCACTGTGCTGTGCATTATGTCCCATAACTCATTTATTTTAAAACTGGACATTTGTACCTTTTGACCCTTTTCATCTATTTCACTGCTGCTTCTAGCAACCACCAATCTGTTCTCTATCTATGGGTTCATTTTTTTAAAAACTTGAGTCAATACAAGAGAAACCATGCAGTATTTCTCCTTTTCTATTTGACTTATTTCAGATAGCATAATATCCTCAAGTTTCATTCATGTTTCAAATGGCAAGTTTTCCTTCTTCATGGTTGAATAATATTCCACTACATGCTCCATCTTCTTTGTTCATTCATCTATCAAAGAACACTTAGCTTATTTCCACGTCTTGGGTATAGTAGTAATGCTGCAGTAAACATGGAAGTGCAACTTTCATTTCATTTTGATTATTGTGAGCACGTGTATCTACAGGAAAGGGATAGAGGTCTGCATTCTGGAACCAGTTTAGGGATTTGATCTCAGTCTGGTCTTGAGGGCCCCAGGGACACCAGTAATGGGATAGAGCATTCTTAACATTTTCAGGAGGCTTTTAATCCAAAAGGGATATACTGGAACTCCTATGCAACTCTCAGAGATGAGAAAATAGAAACAGTAGAAACCACTGAATCCAAGTAGATAGTCCACACAGTGATGTAGAGTTTCCCTGGTGTGTGCTGTGCCTAGAATTTTCTGCAAACTGTATCTAATTCTCAAAACAGGGGAAACAGTAACTTGATGGCTATTTTGCTAATGAAGCCATTGAGGATTCAGAAAGTTAAGTAACCCACAGAAGGTCACACCGCTTAAGAGTAAAGAGACTGGGATTTGCCCAGAGCTGTTTGTCCTCTCTTGTGCAGTTGAGTGTGGGCCTATTTGGATACATCCTGCCTTCTTGCCCAGCCTTGCACCCTCCAGAGTTAGAGGTGTATATGCCAACATCCTCAAAGGGTGACCCAAAGGAAGGAAAATAAAGGATGAGCTTCTCTTATGTCAGATGCTATTTGTACAATCTCTTCTTTGGGACTAAGAAAATTAAATAAGTGATGGTCAGCAGAGAGCTGGAAAGGGTGTTCAGGGTCACCAGGTGAATGGTTCCTGAGGAACCCCTGGCGGTTTACCGAAACACCCGCTATTCCTAATATTCGAAAGATTGTAAAAGTATGAACATTCTGGCTGTAAGGCTACCCACAAAGCATCAAAGTTACTAGAATTTTATGATAATTAAGAAAAAGTGCTTTGACATCTTTTAAAAATAAGATTGATTGCCGTGATCTTTTAAAGTGAGGGATCCTCGGGCCTCCCTGGTGGCACAGTGGGTTAAGCAGCGCACCATGAAGCAAACCGCAGCCACTGCAGCAGGAGTTCGATCCCTGCTGCTGGCCAGGGAGGGGACCCACATGGCATGGCAGACCTCTCCTGCTGTGCCGGCTGCTCCCCTCAGCAATGTACTTCTGTTGATCTGCCTGTTCTGCTCCCTGCTCTCTGTGGTGAATCCTCTCACCCCCCACACCTCTGGCCTGTACCCTAGTGCTTGTATGCATAAATAAATAAATCTTTAAAAAAAAATAAAGTGAGGGATCCTTATAGGAAGAAAGACAGTAAAAAGTCATGGACTAAGAAGTTCGCAGCAACCCAATTCAGCACTCCTCTAGTAAATTTGGAGGGCATGCCGTGTGCAAGGTCATGGTATCTCTCACATGTCATCCATTCATTCATCAGTCAACCTGTGTTTGTTCAGCATTTCCTGGGGGTTGCCCTGTGCAAAGAGCTGTGGGGTGGGGTGGGGTGGGGTGGGGTGGGGTGGGGACAGGGCAGGTGGGGATTTTGTCATAAGAAAGAGAAAACCCCTCCTTGACATCAAAGAACTTACATGGTAATTAGAACCCTCCCAACACCCCCAACACACACATCTTCACCCCACCTTCAGCCTACCCTTACCAGAGGTCCCAGTTTCTATCCAGCCACCTCCCTGCAGGTCTCTAGTGCTGTGTCTGCTCTTAGAACAGACTGGAGCCTAACAAGATCATCCTGTGCTAGAGCCCCTTCCGCTCACAGCCATGCATCTTATAGTCCATCTCATTTTATACGTATTTGAGCTCTCTGTGGTGGGACTTAACTGCTATTTCAATTTTCCAGTGAGAGAAAGTGAGGCTCAAAAATTTAAATTATGTAAAACCTGCAAGTGGAGAAATCTGACATTAGGCGTTCTTCCCAGTGCACCTGCTCCTTCTGAGCCACACTGCTTCTGAACATCCGTGTTTTCCATTCCCTGTCCAGACGATTTACCGAAATGCTGTGGGCCTCTTTCCTTATGTGGACCTCTGTGGGTCTCTGCAACCCAAAGACATGTTGTTGTTTGTAAGCTTCCAAAGTGGATGGTATCTCTGTGGCTTTGCCATCTCCCTTCTTCATGCCGTGGTTCCTGCTAAACAGGTCACAGAACTGAACTGCCCTCCTCTGCGATCTCTTGGTCCCCTGGCACAATGCCTGGTGTAAGGTAGACCGGTCAATGAGTTTCTTGGGTGATGCATGCATGAAGTCTGCATATAGACAAGTCTGATGCAAAACTTCACAGCGACTTTGAAAAGACAAGCTTAAACAGGTAGTCACCACCAAGTGCTTTAAGTTCCCACCTTTTTCCTGGATAATGCTGACTTACATCAGAATCTTTCAATTTTAGAGCAAAAATTACTGAAGGGGGTTAAAACTCATTTCAAGAATAAATAGTTTGCTGTGGTAAACCATATATATTCATAAATGAGTTCAGAAAATGTGTTTAGGTTGAAATCTAGAATCAGTGGCAGTTTTTTCCTCTTTGTAGTTATTAAATTTGTTCTTCTTCACAGTTTAAAGAAGCATTTAAAGACCAAAAATATGGACAGACCCTCATTGTTAAAGTCAGGTAAGTCTGCCAGGGGTTGATGGGGTATGTGGGAGACACTTGTATATTTTTGCCTAATTCAATCTTCTCTAGAGTTCCTGCATAATATGAAGGCCCTTTGTGGCAAGTGGCAAGTCAAGAGAAGGTGGCCGGCCCTGTCATTGCAAGGTCACTGCCTGGGTTAGCAGGCATGACTGCGGACCCAGCAACATTTTTTCTGCCATCGGCTACTCAGTGACTTGCACACAAGGTGCAGGGGTCACCTGGGCCAGCTTGCTTTGATTCCTTTGCTAGAAACCATGCCTCGCCACCGCCTGGATTGGGGCCAGGAGGACAGTGAATGACCCATGCTCATGTGCTCCCTCAGATCATGTTGGGGGGTGTGGGTGATAAGGAGACAAGAACACCCCAATCACACTCCTGGCTATTGAAGGACCTGTAGTAAGCTGTATGGAAAGTAAGAACAAGCCTTTATTGTGCTAATTAACATGCAGTGGCCACTGGGGGCGCTATTTAGGGCGCCAAAGAGGCGGATTCTACAGTGAGCAATTCCATCTTGGCCTTTCCTGCATAATCACTACACCGTGATGCAGACCAAGGGAAGACGGCTTTAAGGTGAATGGAACTGTTCAGACAAAGCTGCTCTAAAGTGTATATCTTTTATGATGTTACTGTTGCAACTATTTCATAGCAGCCTTTCCCAACTCCTTTGGGGGTTAAGCTTATATACGTAGAATCAGAGAAGCCCTCCTAAAGCTTTGAGCTTGGCAGTGAATGAGGAGCAGTCCACGGAGGCATGGTGCTCGAGGTGAGGGACTGGGCCCCAGAGGCTGGAAGGCTGGAGGTACACAGCAGATGGCAGCTTCAGGCCATAGGGTTTGGTTTAGTGAACAACAGGAGCTCAGGTGTCAGGGATGATGGAATTAAAACAGGAACAGTAAGGTGTGGTGGCATCGGCCAAATCTGTATTCCTGGCTTTGGCACCTTCTCACCATGTCACTGTTTCTTAACCACTCTGAGCTTTGTCACCTCATCTGTGTCACTGCATTGATCTGATTGACGTCCCCGGAACCTTGGCAAGAGTCAGTGAGATAATATTTGAAAGATGCTGAGCACAAAATGCCAGGCACTTATTTGAACATGTTAGTTCTGTCTCCCTTCCAGAATGTGGTACTCCGCGAGTGTGAAGGAGCTGGCTCTGGGGTCCTTTGGTGGGTTGCCTAAAACAGTGGCTCCCTTTTTTGTTCTTAAAGGAGCTATTTAAGGGAGCCAGGGATGTTCAGAGGCAACTTTCCCTGTAAACTCGGTGTTCTAGAGATGAACAGCTTTCTTGACTCAGGGCTGTGATGGGGAGAATGGACCTCGGCCTCACCTGGGAAGGTGTTTCTGAGATCCCAGTCCAGTGTTCTCTCTCTAAATTTCCAAACTCTTTATCCACAGCACCACTGCTCAGTATTTCTCTAACTCCCAGCCTCTCTCTTTTTTTTTCAAAATTTTAGTTTTTGCACAGAAGAACTGGGGTGTAGACCAGAGGTGCGGGGAGCGGGATGAGAGGATTCACCTGAGGATTCAGTTGAATGCTCGCAGCACCGCAGGTGTCCATCATCACATTGGTGGGAGGGTGGAAAGAACTGATCAACATTTACCCTACAACATCCCACTCTGAAGCTGCCTTCTGACTTCTGGTCCTTCTGGGAGTGCCCCCAGGATGGTTGACTGCTTTTTGACAGAAATTAACAGCTTACTGTTTCAGGTGTAGCTTGTTCTGCTTCTCTTTAGCTCCAGACTCCTAGAGCCTAAAAATGATTGCCCACATTTTTCTAAGAACGCTCCAAGAAGACATTGTGTTGATCTTAGATTTCCTCTGAATGTGCAAAGAATAGAAAGTTCCAGGTTTATAAATTACCATTTAACCCAGGCCTCCACATTTGGGTCCCTTGTGCACAGAGGACAGTAGAGTTGGAAGATGTGGGAGTCTGGGAGACTTGAAGGTCAGTTCAATTCATCAACTGATGCATTCATTTCATTTTTAGCCTATCTCCTTCAGCAAGATCCCAAATGCGTGCTGCTCGTGAGAGGAATGTTGACGTGACTGTAGTAAACATTTTTGTACAAGGTTCAATAAAGGAGGAGCAAGTGACAGAAACAATTAAAAAGGCAGTGAAAGACTCGCCTGTCTTTGCAGATTATGCTAGTAAGTTTTAAGTAATTTTATTCAAAGTTTACCTAAAGAGTTGCCTACCGTTTGTAAACTTTTCCACCTAGGTAACTGACTCTATAGATGTCTCCAAGTTTCCCTTTTCCAATCCATCCTTCTTCCCTTTGTTTTCTCACTTTAATTTTTTACTACTTTCCAACCATCTCCCAAGACATCAAACTGGATAGTTTGTTTTTCTTCTTGAAAGTTAATCCTGGATAAATGGCCTCTGGACAGGGAAAGATGAAGAAAAGAGAAACAAGGGGACTTTATACTAAGTTATGACTTTCCAAATGATTATAGAAAATTTTACCTATACAGTTTCTCCTTTAGGCCAACACACAAACCCTCATCATAACTTTAACAGTTCACTTTTGTTGTGTCAAAACACCCCAAAATTTAGTGGTCAAAGCCAACAACCGTCACATATTCTGATTGACCCGTCACAAATTTTGTGGATCAGAATTTGGGTTGGGCTTAGCCAGTTGTTCTGCTGCTCCTGACTCAGCTGGGCTCACTGAAGTTATCTGTCACTAAGCAAGATGGCTCAGCTGGATGGTTTGTCTCTGCTCCATATGGCCTCCTCCTCTGGTGGGCTAGTCCTTTTGGGTTTCAGGAACAATGCACAGGTTTCTCAAGTCTTTACTTACATCACATTTACAACATCCTAATGCTAAAGCCATTCACATCATCAAGAGTATGGCAAGGTCCTACCAAAGAGTGTGGATACAGGGAATCATGAATAATTCGCCACATACAGCAGGCACTGACTACAGCAGTCATCAGAAGTACTCATCTCAGAAGTGACCATTAGGGCCAGCCTCTGGGGAAACTATGCAGCTGGTCCTCAATCCTGGCTGCCACACCCCTTCATGCTGGGCCTCCACTTTCATTATCCTAAACCCCTTCCTACTGCCCTCGTCCTTTTTCCCCTCCTAAGATTAAGATTTCATGTGTAGTCCCTTAAATCTTTGTTTGTTAATGATGATAACCTTCCTGGCCAAGTTTGCAAAATAATTTCTCTTTTGGAAAATATAGACAACTACTGTTCATTTATAACCTTCTGCTTCTTCGGGACTCTCATTATTTTCTTAGGCCCTGGGACATAAAATCTCTGGGGTAAAATGCTGTCAGAAAAGATGGGGGCTCCTCTGCACTGTATACCCTCTTTGGGCTGTGGCCCCCCTACCAATGTCCACTTAACTCTCTTCCATCTAAGGGTTATGTCGTCACAGAAGGGACAAGGGACAGGAGCCACTTTGTTTTTCTCATGTCATCATCAACAGCACCCTACCCAGGCCTGACCTGGCCTGGCCTTTCCATGAACCCCTGCTAGCGTGGAAAACACACACACACACACACGCACAAACACACACTCCCCTCCATTCTTTTCTGTTTTATTTTTTTCATTTTAACCCTTTGTTCTTTATTATTGGATTTGGTGTTGTTTTGGATTTTGTTTGTGGCAAGCCTAAGCTCTTTTGGGGCTTCTCGGTCACATTTTTAATATTCATCTCTGGTGACAGGAATATTTTCTGTGGTTTGTTTATATCTCTCACCTGAGAGTTGCCTATGCAAAACCTGACAGTTTGTTACCTGACCTTCTCTTCCACTTTTATTTTTTTAAAACAGCTTATGGGGATCATTTGCCTCTACACAGCCAGAATTACATTTTCAGGGTTTCCTACCTTCTTGAACAATTTTCATCTTCTAGAGTTCCAGAAAGTCCCATTCCTTTCCGAATATTTCAATATTTACTCCTCCAAGTCACATTCCCCTCTCTGGGTGTCACTTGGTGTTTGTCTTCCAAGAGACTGATGACTTCAACCTGCCAGTCACTTTCTGTTCAGGATTAGGATTTGTTCCAAGTAGTGATTTGTGCCTTCAAAACTCCCATCTCTTGGAAGATAGAATGTTGGCAAGGAAAGACAAGACCTTATCATACACTCTGCTTTGGGCTCCATGAGGCTGCTTGTAAGAGTGCAGACGCTAAGGGTCCCCTCAGCACTGACCGACCACTCAGTGTGGTGCCAGCTGAGACTGAGTCGTGCATTCTTCTTGACAAAGCTGGTGTCCTTGGTGCAGTTCGCTCATTTGCTCTCCCAAGTAATTGGCTCCAAGTTCCAGCATTCTCGAAACCCTTTGACCTCAGCTTTGAGATTGCTCTTTCTTGCCAACTCCTCTCATCATCACTTCACTGTGAGATCAGATATGCATCCTCAGACACATTAAGAAATTTCCAAATATCAGTTAGAGATACTCCAGGAGCACGAGCTACTCAGAGTCTAAGTGAGAACTATAGAACTCCAGGAAACACCTTTTTCTGCTCTGCAGATTCTGCTACAAAGGGAGTTTCTCTTGTGTCAAGTGGAGTCTCTTTCTCTAGATTCCTAATTGCAAGTATTTATCAGTGACACGTGATGAAGAAAGGTTAGTTACAGGTCTGGGAGGTTCTATCTGCTCCTATTCTCTTACCCTAATGTGTGCTCAGATTGATCATCTTATCTCTAGTGCCTTCTAACCTACTTTTTAAAAAAATATTTATGCCTATAAGAGCTGGGTTGTAGGCCAGAAGTGTGGGGTGGGGGAAATGTTGAGAGGATTCAACACAGACAGAGCGGGGAGCAGAACAGGCGGATCTACTGAAACACACTGCTGAGGGGAGCAGCAGGTGAGGCAAGAGAGATCTGCTGAGCCATGTGGGTCACCTCCCTGGCTGGGCATTGAACTCATGCTACATTGCTTTATAATGCTGACACTTAATCCCTTGTGCCACCAGGAAGGCCTCCGGTCTACATTTAGACTAAAGTCTTTAAAAAATTGCTTCATGACCAGGGATTATGCTCAGTGAAATAAGCCAGAAGGAAAAGGAAAATATCGAATAGTTTCACTTATAGGAGGAATATAGGGGAACCATACAAGGGATTAAAAAAATAATAACAGTAAAAAGCACAGCAAAACAAAATGAAAATAAACAGACAACTATACTCTGCAGGGGAGGGAGAGGGAGAGGAATCAAAATGAGGGCAGGAAGAGCACATGGGACTATGGTGATGGTGCTCGGGTGAATTGTGATGGAAATTCTATGGGGACTGCACCTGAGAGGAGAAAGCAAACATTGTAAAAAAAAGAACAATGATGTAAATATATATAAGTAATTTTTAAAAAGATTTATTGATTTATGCATACAAGAGCTGGGGTACAGGTCAGAGTTGCGGGAGGTGAGATGATTCACCAGAGACAGAGTGGGGAGCAGAACAGGCAGACTGACTGGAACACACTGCTGAGGGGAGCAGCGGGGCAAGGCAGGAGAAGTCTGCTGTGCC
This sequence comes from Galemys pyrenaicus, assembly GCA_019455555.1. Taxonomy (NCBI): domain Eukaryota; kingdom Metazoa; phylum Chordata; class Mammalia; order Eulipotyphla; family Talpidae; genus Galemys; species Galemys pyrenaicus. Next base: position 163,837 of record JAGFMF010011415.1, read on the forward strand.
ATGTGGGTTCCCTCCCTGGCCGGCAGCAGGGATCGAACTCGTGCTGCAGTGGAGGTCCTATATATAAATAATTTTTAAAAATCATTTCCAATCAGATAAAATGGGAAAGTCACTATTGCTTTACATTTACATTTCTTTGATTGTCCCAATAAATGTAAACATTTGTTTATTGGGGTGAAAAAAGGTGCTTCATGACCTTGCTTCTTTCTGCTCAAAATGTATTCTCATGACTTAGAGGAGAAAGGTCCTTGTATTTTGCCTGGTATTCAAACTCTGCCAAACCTATGACTAGCCAAAAGAGTGATTGTTTGTTGAGGCCTCTATAGTGGGCTCTTACAGTTACATTAGCTCGTTCACTTCTTATAACGACCATGTGAAACCAGAATTACTAGTCCTGTTTTATAGATGGAGAGAACCTGGACTCAGCATAAGACAAATGAGTCCCGGCAACCAAAAACTGGCAGACAAGAACCCTCCTCAGCAGACTGCCTCTCCCCTCTCACGCACACCTCCACCAGGCCTTGATAAGGATTCTCTGCTTCTTATACGCTTTGTCACTCCATTTAGACTTTGCCTGTCTTTGACTGTTCAGATCTTCCCGACCTTTCACAACTTAACACGATTCCCATCTCCTCCATGATAATATCTTTAGTTACTTGGATCCCTGAATTACCATTGTATTCAAATCTGGAATATGAGTTGCTTGACGTGAATTTCTATGGGTTCGAATGTGTAGCTTTATAAAAACAGGGCCCCCAAATATGTAGCTACTGTGTTCCTTGTGCAACCTAGCATAGAGCTAGGTACAAAAGACATCTTGAACTTGAACATACTTGTACTCCATTGGATTGAATTTATTTGGATTGACTATGAGAAGGAAATAGTCGTGGAAGTCTGGATTGAAAAGTTCAGTTTTAGGGCCTCCCTGGTGGCACAGTGGGTTGAGCAATGCCCTATGAAGCAAACCATAGCCACTATAGCACGAGTTCAATACCTGCTGCCGGCCAGAGAGGGGACCCACATGGTGCAGCAGACCTCTCCTGCTGTGCCCGCTGCTCCCCTCAGCAGTGTACTTCCATTGATCTGCCTGTT
>JAGFMF010011415.1:169397-183149 GCA_019455555.1 Galemys pyrenaicus
CCCCCCTGGCCGGCAGCAGGGATCGAACTCGTGCTGCAGTGGCTGCGATTTGCTTCATAGTGCGTTGCTTAACCCACTGCGCCACCAGGGGAGGCCCAAAAAAACAAGCTACTTTTAAGAACAACATTTAGTTTGTATCTTATAGTAAGGCAAAATAGGTATTTTTCTACAATGAGTAAGAAAAACAGATTTATGTTCCTAAAATATTTCCATTTTGACATTTACTCTTCCCCAAAGACTCACTAAGGTCACAAAGCTAGGACTGGGGATGTGATGTGCCCTTTGTCAGTGAGGGGCCAGAACATTCTGGTCCTAGGGCAAGGCTCGCTCCTGCTTTCCAGGTGGCCTGACTGGCCAGGGTCTCCCATGTCCTCAGGAGCCATCTCCAGCCTTCCCCATGTTCCTCAGCTCCTCCTCCCTGCTGCACAGGCGGGCCCTGAGCCCGCTACAGAGTCACGGTCTCAGAACACATCCAGATGGTCATTCCTTACCCATTTGAAAGGAAAGGAAATCTCTCCTCGCTCAGGTCACCTGAGACAGCCCGCAGGGTCACAGTGGGAACGGGTCTTGCTTTTATGGTATTCCCAGTGTGGCTGAGGTCTGGTGACTGTACCGTGGCTCCAGCAGTCCAGGGCACCTCAAGGCAGGGCACGCCTGTGAGTGCGAGGGCGGAAGGATGGAGAGCAGAGCCCACTGGGGCAGGTGCTTCCGTTTGGCTTTGAATGCACTGGGGTGCATCTGTAGACACTGGCTTTGCTTAAACGGAAACTTGTATCACAAATTATGTCTTCTCTTTGACTCCTATTTTCTCCCCTTAAATAATTCAAAGGCAGACTTAAGACAGTAAACATTACTAGCAAAATTTGAATGGGGCCTGCTGACGTAAGTAGTCGTGGTAGATCAGTGTCAATATTCTGGTTTAATGGCTACACAGAGCTTATGGAGTGAGTGTCCTTTAAATTTAGGGAATCCACACTGAATGAGGTAATAGAGTGATGGTTAATGGGGCATCAGGTCTACAAGTTATTCTTAAATGATTGAGAAATATTAACAATTGGTGTGGCAAGTCGATGAGTGTATGGGAGTTCTGTGTGGGGTTTTTCCCCCCCAGGAAGTGACATGTAAATTGAAATTATTTCAACATTTTAAAACATTTGAAAATGGATAATAACATTTGCTTCAAGGATTTTTCTGCAATTTCAGATCCTAATCATGTGCCTGATTTTATAGCTCAAAGAAAAAAACGAAGAATACTGAAGAACAGAGGTTGATTAATGATGGCTTTTCGAATCTGAGGCTGCAGCAAATGGGCGTTTCCAACCCTGCAGCAGATGGGAACATCTTTCCCAAAGTCAGGACCAATGCTCCCAGATACGGAAGGCCCCAAAACCCCTATGAAAACGCGAGGCATATGCCCAACCCTGACTACTAGGTGAGTGTCGGGCTTTCCCTCCGGCCTTCCTCAGCACAGTCCCAGGGGCAGAACAGGCACCGGGCTACTGTGTCTTCCCCAAGTCCTGGTTGCCTGGCTGGTTTTTTTTTTAAGATGTTATTTATGTACACAAGAGCTGAGTATAGGCCACAGGTGCAGGGAAGAGAGAGGATTCACCAGAGGCAGAGTGGGGAGCAGAACAGGCAGACGGACTGAAATACACTGCTGGGGGAGCAGCAAGTGAGGCAGGAGAGGTCTGCTGTGCCCTGTGGGTCACCTCCCTGTAGATGCTTCTGAGTGTGGTGCTTAACCCCTTGCACCACCAGGGAGACCCCTGCCCAACTGGCTTTAAAAATTTTTTTCTAATGAAAAGAAAAGATCTGGAGAGGTTCTCTGCTATTATTATGGGGCCCAACAGGTGCTCCCATAGGATGTCCATATCGGTCCCCAATACTGACCTGCTATGTGACTGTAGACTCCTGATGTAATTTCTCGGGCCTTTTGTTTCCTCAGCTGAAGAAAAGAGAAAGTTAATTTAGATGCCCCTAAGGTCTCTTTAAATCACAGACTTCTATGGAGCAACCTCAGTGGTTGTGATGACAGTCCCCAGGCTGTGGATAGTTTTCAAATAATTAATTCAATCAATGAGCTAATAAGTTAATTTAAATAATAGACAAAAATGGTAACTTGTGGATGTAAATAATATATTTCTGTTAGATTTTTTTTAAAGAATTCTTTCTTTCTTTCTCTCTGTTTCTCTCTAATAGTAAAAAGTTGGAACCATATATGGCCCACAACTCAATGTATAAGCTTTTATTTTAAGTTGTTAAAAGCCTGTTGAAGAAGTAAGCAGCTGTGAAGATCTGGCCTTTGGTATTCTTCCATGGAACACCTAGCCTTTCTGAATGGAGTTGTAAATGTTGGCAATGAATGCAATCTGTTTGCTAATCAATTACCTATGTAATTACATGTACATAAATGCTATGAACATTTTTATAGTTAATTTCTCTAGTCAGTGTACAATGGGGTGGGGACAACAATAACTGTTTCTAGAGGAAGGCCTTCCCAAGATCACTCACTCCTGAGAGAATGTTGCTATAGTTAAGTGACCAGATTCTTAAAGACACTTAGACATCAGGAGGGAAGAGACACCACTTTCTAGCTCATTCTCTGACAAGTTAATATACAGATGCTACTTCTTCCCCTTAGAGGTAGGAATTCTAGTTACTCTTGAACTACCAGAAGCTTGTACGCTGACCTCACTCCAAGAAGACAGGAAAGAAGCATTATCTCTCAACTTTTTCAGAGGTGGGGCTGGGAACCCAAGACCTTTTTGATGTTGACTGAAAAGCCTGAGCTAGAAATACCCATCATGGGGTTCATTCCAGATTTTTTGAGGCACCATTATGTGGGAGAGGCAGAAGAAAAAATATGAGCAAGAGTAGAAGCAGGGGTGAAAGGAAGCTAGGCTGAGAGGATGAGTGGAGAGAAGGCACCTGGGTCCACCTTCTTCTCAGATCCCCCTGTTCATCAAATAAGAGGCCACCTCCTCTAAATCACGGCCTTCCCAAGACTCAAGGCTGAGGAAAAGAAGTGAACAAAACCCCACAGAAGCAAGAATTTTAAGCGACTGAAATTGCACCCATTCTGTCTGACTGATGGTGAGAGAGGAAGCTTGTGCCCTGGATCCAGATGTCCAGTCTAGCGATGCAGATTCCAGAGGGGACTTCACTGAGGCCACGGCCTTCTCTGGAGAGAGACTTAGCTGTGACATCAGTACCTGCCAACCCAAGAACAGAGCTGCCATGTGTACCACAGGCTTTTTAAAATGCTAATAGTGTCCTTGTTTATGACTAATGTCTTGTCCCCTTATTATTTTTATTTTTTCTTGATTATTAACTAAGGAAGCTTATAAATAAAGATTCTTTAGCAGATGTTGTCCTTCCTGTCCTTTGGGGCTTTGGGCCATGCTCATGGCAGAAAGTCTCACTTTCGGCAGCGACCATCACACACAGAACACTGAATTGATTGACATCTGCTGTCCAGGGGTGGGCCTTGGTTGCTACAAGCCAATCTGCAGAATCCCATCCCTTGTGATTGACTGTCTCAGCGCTTGGCATAAGTGGATGCAACTAGAATAAAGCCCAACTTTTGTAGGAGGCTTGGAGGAAGGACTCTCTTCTGGAGACTGGTCTTGAGGTTGGGAGCCCTCAAACTGCTTTAGTTTGTTGAGGACAACGTTGACACTGGAGGAGGCCAGGGCCAAGAAACCACAGGAAAATGGAGCTGGAGTTCTGCTGTGACCTCACTTGGAGCCTCTGCCTTGCTGTACCCAGTTTGAGTTGTTTCTGCTAAAAGCATCTTCACTGACACCACTTGCATTTACTCATGTTTTCTCAAAGCTAGGTGTTGAGTGGAATAAAAGAAACATTCTTTTGAGCCGTTAATGCTCACAGTAAAAACAATCAATCAGCTAATAGGAGAATTAGCCATCAATCAGCTAATAGGAGAATTAATGCAAATGCAACTTAAAATTGGTTTACCACTGTAACTTGTTAGCACAAACTTTCTTCTTTTTAAAGTCGTACTGGCTTATAACATTATATAGGTTGCAGATGTACATCAATACAGACTTTATTTCTTACCTACATTTTGCCTCTTCTATGCTTGAAGATGGCTCTGGATCTAGTGGGCTATTTGAACCTCTTTTCTAAAGAGTCCCACTTCCGTTGCGCCCCTTTGCATCAGAGCAAACCAGTTTCCATTGCTTCTCAAATGGTCATCGAAACTCCAGGCTTCATGGACCAGAGTATTATCCATTCTTCAGAGACTTTAGTTGCTATTGTTTGTATAAAAAGAATGCTCTAAATATGTCTATGTGTAATGTTTATGAAAATGGCTTTTGTTCTCAAAGTTCATTCTTAAATGATGTGTCTACAATTCATGTGTCTCTGTTCTCCAAATGTTGCAAATATTTTTTTAAGATTTATTTATGCATACAAGAACTGGGGTGCAGGCCAGAGGTGTGGGGGAGGTGAAAGGATTCACCAGAGACAGAGTGGGGAGCAGAACAGGTGGATAAACTAAAACACACTGCTGAGGGGAGCAGCAGGTGAGACATGAGAGGTCTGCTGTACGATGTGGGCCACCTCCCTGGCCGGGGATTGCACACGTGCTGCAGCTGCTGCAGATGCTTCATAGTGCTGCGACTTGACCCCTTGTGCCACGAGGGAGGCCCTGTGCAAAGACTTTCTGACTAATTGTCCTGCAGCCTTGGGAGACTTTTACTAAGAGGTAAATTTGACCATGATGCTCCTTGCTTAAGTCTTTGGGGGTTTTCTGCAGAGACTGTGTTCATAGACTCAAGCCAGGCTTCTGGGACTCATCTCTCCTTGTCATCTGGCTGTTGCCACCAATCTTTCCTGCTTTCCTTCCCACCTCCCGCACCTGCAGCACTAACATGCTGGGCCACACCTGCTGCTCACGAAACTTGCCACCTCTTTATAACTTCACTTTTATGCTCACGTTGTTGTCTACACAGGGATACCGCCTTTCCTTTGATGGTCAATAAACACTTCCAGCTGTGGAAATGAGCTAACCCATAGTCTCTTCTGACCACCTCCCCTAAGCCTCCCTTCTGCTCACAGCACACTCAAGTAGAAGTGCCACCTACTCATATCCCAGCTGGGTCTGTAAACTGTTCCCCAGGAAAGAGGTTGTGCTGGCTTCCTTCTCAAATCAGTACCATGGTGGATAAGCATATTAAATAATTGTGAAACAGGAGTATAAAGTAGGGTTATTCCAGCTCAGTCTTTTTTAAAAAAAAAAAGATTTATTCATTTATGCATACAAGAGCTGGGGTACAGGCCAGAGGTGTGGGAGGCGAGAGGATTCACCAGAGACAGAGCGGGGAGCAGAACAGGCAGATGCGATGAAACACACTGCTGAGGGGAGCGGCGGCCAAGGCAGGAGAGGTCTGCTGCGCCATGTGGGTCCCCTCCCTGGCCGGGGATGAACTCGCCCTGCTGTGCTGCAATGCTTCACAGTGCAGTGCTCAACCCGCTGCACCAGCAGGGAGTCCCCCAGCTCGGTCTTGAAGAGTATATTCATTATCTTGACTATGGTGATGGTTTCAGGAGTATATCAAAACTTGTCATACATTTTTTCTTTTTTAAATTGTATTTTTATTGAGATAAGTTTACAACACTGTGTATGGTTTAGGTATAGGCTCCACCTCTTCAGATGTATGTCTCCACACCAAGCCCACCACCAGGTACCCAGAGTCCCCCACCACAGTCGTTGGAATCCCTCTAACCTTTGCTCTCCAGTCCCCCCACCTCAATTTTACTATCAAATTTCTAGTTCTAGGTTGTTTGGGTTTGGTTAAAAGGTTTATTTCCTAACTGTATTGGGCACTGAGGATGATTCAATCTAGAAATGACACATCCCCACATCTGCCACACAGTAGCTCACTGAGTAGTCCCATGGCTTAAGTGATGTAATAACCAGGCACTCTGACCTGGTTTGCTTGTTATTAAGAGAAAAGTACACAATGAACATGATGCTTATTGTATCATTTACTGACTAGAATGCCAAACTTAAAGTGGATTTAGGTGTAAAAATAACAATTCTTACAAATACTTTGCTGCTACAGTACTGAATACTCAGTGGAAGTTGCAATTATACAACTTTAACATCCTCATAATGGATTTAACCCTGTCAACCAGGGCCTGAGGTCCACCAGGGTCTCCATTTTTGCGGTCAGATATCTGGGGGCTTGTTTTGCTTCCTTATGTTGCTTCTTTATTGTCACACATAAGTGAAATTATCTGGTATTTGCTTTTCTCCTTTTGACTTGCTTTGCTCAGCACAGTCCCCTCCAGTTCCAGCCATACTGAGCAAACGGCCTGAGTTCATTAAGAAAAAAAAATATAGTAATATGTATATAGATTACACATATATAGTATAATAGTACGTGTGTATATACTTTATATGTGTACTACACACACACACACACAGTCTACCGCGGCTCTCGCTGCTTCCTGGCCGCTGGGCAAATTCCACGGCCGGTAGATGGCGCTGTCTCCTGTATCTTGCGGTGGGCCGGCTCTTTGACTGAAAATTTCTTGTTTTGTCATTAACTTTTAATGTACCAATTCTAAACGATTTCCCCGTGACTTTTTCTTGGTCTCTTTAGTCCATGTGCCATGGACATATGACTGTTATTCAGCTCACTCGTCTTGCAATATTTGTATCATTATTAACTACTGCACCATAAGAGATGATGACCTGTTTGCTTTGTCTTATAATACCTTAAGTATTAAAATAATGTTAATATATTAATGGTGCATAAAATTTGATACAATTGCTAGGATAACCAAAGTTTTAGTTAATGGCAATTTTCCAGAATAAAAGAGGAGATAAATCCATTTTCATCAGTTTTTCAGTTAAGACTATAAAAAGAAAACAGCCCTGATGGGTGGTTTCTGTCTTTCATCAGCTTTTATGAGGTCAGCAGACTGGTTGGGATTTTTAGAAAATGAGTTAGGGGAGAGCCTTGGGGTACAGTATGGGGACTTCTCAAACATGTGTCTGGAAAACGTGTGCTCTTTTTTCAAAGAGAAGTTTGGGGCCAACCACCAAGGACCTCATGTTCCTACAGGCCCAGGAACATATTTTCTGAGCCCACAATCATGACATGTGGCCCAATAAAAGAATTCTTTCCTGCTTCCAGATGGGAGAGCCAGTTCGGAAAGCAGTAGCGATGTTAATATGTTATGAAGTACTTAATATGTGCCAGGCACAATTCTGAGTTCTTCACATATATTAACTGCCTTATTTCTGATGATAATTATGAAGTAGGTACTGTTTATTATCTTTATTCAATAGTTGGGGAAATAGAGGCAAGAAGCACCCAAAGTCTCTCAGGTAGTAACTGGCACAGCAGCAAGTCCCAGAGACTGCCGCTTCGTGCCAAAATACTAATGAACAGAAGATGTTTCAATGGTCAGGGGGGTTAATAAGACATATATTTGAGCCTGAGTGTGTTCTATTAATGCATACCTAGTGCCAGACAGAAAATGAGCTTTTGGAACTTACAGGTTAATGAACTGTCATTACCAAAAGTGAAAACTGATATTCTTATTTAGGTAGCTATTCAAATTTCAGAGAAAGTGTTCTCTCTATTAAAGCCTGCTACTGCCCACTTGTTAAGCCAGGCGTGGTTTTCCTCTTTGTTTGGAGGGCTCCGGTTTCTCCCTCTCTATTGTAATGGTTCTCTTTCTCTGACCAGCTGCGGTGGTGGAGGGATCCTTGAAGCGTCTTTCCTTTTGGTGGATGAGACAAATTCCTGATGGGTCCAAGTCAAAAACAAATCCCCAGTGGGACTGACATGGAATGCCCAGTGCCGCCTCCACGCCAACTGTATCAAGCAGCCCCATCTCTGCCCTGGAGCTTCCTGGGGTAGGTTCTCTGTCTTATTTCTCTGGTATGTAGAACGTTCTCAACCAAACTTACAGAATGAAAGAATGAAGTTCCATCTTAGCGGAAAGAACACTCTAGAATATGGAAGCAAAGCAATAAGGTTAGGGCAAAGCAAGAGGTGACTTCAGATTAGGCCAGGAAGTACCTCTTGGCCAGCTCTAAGGGTCTTGACCATTTTCTTAGTGAGAAGAGCCGCCGTATGCAACGGCCTCTAAACAATACGTAATTCTCACCCCACAACAACATGTCTGTCATTTTAAACAAACCTTTTACATTTCTATTATTATCCTAAGTCTCAACTTGGGAAAAATGCCTCAGATGTCTATAAAATAGACATTGGATAATGGCCCCCACCTGAATATTACGGTCCAGAGAGATCTGTTTTTACTGCTGGCTGTGCCTGCTGAAGCCCCTGCTCTCCTGAGTGGTGACTCTGGTTCCTCCCTATTGTGGCTCCAACATTTTTAGGCAGGACTCTGAAGGTCACGCTGTACTCATCTGTACCAACCTAGTGGAAATGATACACTTCATTTCTTCCCTCATCATTTGGGCTTAGAACCCAGTCACACCCAACAGAGCACGAGACAATGGAGGATAGCAGAGCTACACGTTCAGGAAGACGAGGAAACGGGGCTTGCGAACAGCTGTGCAGCCTGGTTCTCTCCTTCCTTTCACCTTACAGCATTGTTAAGACTAGGAATAAACACCACTTTTCTAACCCTAAGCTAGAACAGTATCGGGCAGACATAGGCACTCAGTAAGTAAGTTGTTCCACAGTCGCCCTAAGTGCTCCCTCTCGGGGAGTTACGATTAAGTCAGAAACAGTCATGCCACAAGCCAGCAACCTCAAACTCAGTGCTGCCAATGGAGCAAAGACCAAGCCCTTTGCGAACCAGAGGAAAACATTCTGCAAACCTCAGTTCTTGAAGTCTTGGGCTGGATGTGGAAGGATGAGTCAGAGTTCGCTAGGCAGCAAAGATCAGGGCTAGGGCCTGCTATGGAGAAGAAATGCCATGTGGAAAGGCGCACCTGTATTTGTGAGGGCTGGCGTAGGGTCCAGCTGGGAAGGGTCTTGGGTGGAGCTACTCTACTCATCTTTCAAATTACACCACATAGGTTTTCTGCCTCCTTTTTCTAAAGAGAAGGCTGAGCAGCTATAATTAGTAAGGCCTTGACTCAAGCCCGGCTTCTGAGGTACAGTGACTTGCAGGTGCCCTTAGAGGGCTCTTCGGAGCAAGGTGCATGGCTAACTCGAGTTATAACTTGTGGCTGTTCTGCCTCAGGTCCGACTTGGCTCTGCCCTTCAGTTGCACTTGAGAAAGTGGTTTGGGTGACCTCGTTCAGGAGCTATGGCTCCCTACTGCTCCTCGGTTAACTACATTTTGACCTACTGATCTAAGGTGAAAGGCCCTATGTGTGCTCTGTCAATGATGATTTCATTGGGGCTTGGGAGTGAATGCTGTCGGGACAGCTGTAAAGTACGAAAGGCCTGCTGGGAGCCTGCCGGGCCGCCTGTATTGCACAATACAGTTGTCATCCTAAACCATTTTAGAAAGTGCTAGGCATATTTAGCTAATATTTATTGAATGCCTATTATGTACCAGATATTTTCAAATAGATTTGTTAGTTTAACCTGTGGATATTTTGTGAAATAAGCGCAAATAAGGCCTCAGATGATATGGTCCTTTAGAAAATATTAAGATACTGTATTTCTTTTAAATATGTGCAGACTATGTTCAGATTATGTCACAGTCACATTTAAGCTCAGAAAGCTCATTCAAAATGAGGCGAGTGTGATAAGATAGAAAGAACAGAGGAGACTGGAACTGAGAGATCTTGCCTGTCACTTATAATCTTTTCCCTCACCCCTACTATCCAAGTGGGGAGAATAAGGTCTGTTTCACAGCTGTGATCTGTATGAACTTTAGACCCAACTGGGTGCCTGCTTTGGGGCTCGCTGAGTGTGGTGACTTTTAAAATTGTGCTTCTCTGTGCCTGTGGAGTTATTGCAAAATGTAATGGCCTCTGAGTCAGGGGACTCTCACACCTGTGCAGTGTGGGTCTTCTCACACCTGTGCAGTGTGGGTCTGCTCACACCTGTGCTGGCAGCTCTGGCTCCTCCTGTGTCTTCCTGAATTCACTAAAGCCAGCCGGGAGCCTTGGAAGTCTGTTCAGGGGAGACCCAGTGGGTACCGCACGCATCACGCTTATCTTCTGAGCTCTGAAAAGTTGGAGCAGTCAGTAAACTGAAGCTGTAGATTAGGAACCATCAAGAAGGCACTTGGCTACACGAAGAAGCATTTGCTGTGATTGATCATTGAGTGACCGGAGTGGGTTAGCCAAGGAGTGGATGGGGCTCTGTGGACTGTGGTTTAAAGAGGAGAGTGGTCATTTTCGGGGTGCACCTCAAGACAGGAGCTCGCAATCTTCTCTCACAGAGAACATGTTCGAACAGGTTTGCAACCTTTGTGAAAGGCCAGTGGCTTTTTGAAGGACAGTTTTTAGTTGGTAGAACAGGTTATATAAACCAGAGTTTGCTGCCAAGTGCCAAGTGTGTTTGACTTCACAAGTGGTAATTACAGAGCCAGCTCTGGCCTGCACTAGATCCTCATGTTCCAACTGAGCAAACTGAGGTTCAGAAGGGGGCAGGCAGTTGCATGGGTGTTCAGTTGATGGCACTGAGGACTAGAACTCAGTTCCTCTGACTGAGTCCAGATTTCTAGTTTTCCTCCACTAGTCATTGAACAGAAAGACCCCCTGCCCACAGCCTGAAGTTGGGTCCCAGACTCAGGCTGATGTCCTCTTGCAGGGCTGTTGGCACTTAGCTTCTTGCCGTCTCCATTGGTGAGCAGCTGCTAAGCCTCCATCCCCCAGCTCACCACCAAACCTGGCCTCCAGGCAGGGACAGAAGTCAGAACTTGCCCTGCCTTTTAGAAGGCTGCTAGCTTCTAGCTAAGCACAGTCCAAAGGATCATTGAAAGATCTAAGACAAGGCAGAGAGACAAGAATGAATTAGGGGGTGGTAAGGAAGGGAAAAGAATATCAGTGAACAAAGAAGAAAACAGTGGTACTCCACAGGTGGAGGGAGAATGCTGACTTACCTTCCACGACCCCCTTCTTCTGCTCTTCAGGTGTATCTGTCCTTGCGTGTCTGTGGTGTGCTGTGCCACCACGCCAGCCTGTGGCATTTCCCCCCAGGCCACAGAGCACAGATCCTGTCCTGTGTCCCTTCACTCCTTTTTCCTGACATTCATTCTAGAAATTTCAAGACATAATTAATTTAAAAGATTGTGTGTGTGCTTATATTCTTCATTGCACTTTTTACTCAAAAAAAATCTAAGTCCTTTAGGTGGTGGGAGATAACTTTTGGGAAGACAGGAACAGATTGTGGTGGATTCACGAGTATGGAAAAGGGCTATTAAAAGAAGGACTCCAGGGCCCTGCCCTGGTGGTGCAGTGGGTTAAGCAACACACTACAAAGCAAAACGCAGCCACTGCAACACAAGTTCGATCCCTGCCACGGCCAGGGAGGGGACCCACATGGCACAGCAGACCTCTCCTGCCTCGCCCACTGCTCCCCTCAGCAGTGTGTCTCAGTCCATCTGCCTGTTCCGCTCCCCGCTCTGTCTCTGGTGGGTCCTCTCGCCTCCTGCACCTCTGGCCTGTGCCGCAGCTCTTGTGTGCATGGATAAATAAGTCTTTAGGAAAAAAAACAATTTCAGCGAAACACGACATCTGGACGGCTTAAGCTACATTAGTGCATGCGAAAGCAACAACAAAGGGAAGCTCATCTCCTACTGTCGGAGGTTTCTGTCAAGGCCTATTTAGCGTCCATCTCTCCGTGTGGGGTTCCACCCCCACACTTGGCCTACCCATAATGCGCAAGCCTAACCTAGGCACAAACACAACACAGCACGCATTACTGAGATCCACTGCGCGCAATGTAGAAGGCAACTTTCACCAAAACGGAGCCCTGTGTCCTCGCCGTGGCCTCCTATGCTCGCCACTGTGCGGCTGTGGCTTTCGATCTGTCTGCAGAGGCTCTGTGGCTGTCAGCTCCCAGCACTGGCTCGGGATTATGTTTTCCCACCCAGGACCATGGCACACAGGGGGAGAACAACCTATAAAGAATATTTTCCTAGAAAAAGGAACATAATTTGGCGCTAAAAAAATAAAAGTTAACATTAACATTACATTTTTAGGTATAGGTTTTGTAGGCCTATCAATTGCTGCGAAGGAAGTTTGTAGTGTTCTGTCACCAGGGTCATTCTTGCACTGTGACAAGTCCCAGACACGATTAAAAGCACAGCAAATTATGCTTATTACCTAAACTGAGATGAATACTGTAGGGTTCTGTTCAGCTGCCATTCCCCACCCCTCAACTCCCCTATATATTTAATTGTAACCATATATCGGAAAAAAATCTTTGACCTGGATTATAAATTGAATTGCACAATATGACAATTCACTGTGGGAGTGAGACAGCACGTATATTGGACTTGTGTAATAGAAAAAATTTAGCTAACTTGATTTTAAAGTGTTTCTTTTTTCATTACGGTAAGATACACAGAAAATTTACCATTATATACATTAGTATACTCACAATACTTAATGAATGCATTTAACTATCACCACCATCCTCATTTCCAGAATTTTTCTTTTTTTAAAGATTTATTTTTATGCATACAAGAGCTGGGGTACAGGCCAGAGGTGTGGGGTGGGGGTGAGAAGACTCACCAGAGGCAGAGCGGGGAACAGAACAGGCAGACTGACTGAAACACACTTCTGAGGGGAGCAGCGGGAGAGACAGTAGAAGTCTGCTGCACCATGTGGGTCAGCTCCCGGGCCGGGATTAAACTCAGGCCTTGTGGTGACAGCGCTGAGACTTAACCCCCAGGCCACCAGGGAAGCCCTAAATTGGTGTCATTTTGAACGAATGAGAAACATAATACTTCTCTGGGTTATTCATACTCAGACTGAGCCTCAGACCCACTCTAACTAGCAGCCTCTTTCAGTGCAGCATCTCAGCAGTAGGCCTATCAATTGCTGCAAAAGATCAGAACTAAGAGGAAGTATCCCAGTGGCTGTGAGAAGTACTTCCCTGTCCCTCTTACTGTGGGGTAATCAGTGAACCCTGACTTTGCTATTAGAGGAAGTCAAAGCATCTGAATGGCATTTTTACACCTCCAGCATTGTAAAAAGGCATGAAGGGTTCTTGAAAAGAAAAAAGTGCCACAAACCAGAAAGTAAAAGCTTCAGAGAAAAGGAATCTCCAAGCTACTACTGAGAATGGATCACAGAAGAATGTGGTTGCGCTTGGGATTCAGAGGTTTAGGGCAGGTCTGAGCAGGTGGGAAACGGCCAGGTGGGACAGGATGAGGGCAGACTTGACGGCAGTGCTTTCCAGGTGCAGCCCAGATACAGTCTGCCAGTCCACAAAGCTGGGAGCTGGGGTGGGACCAGCGATTCTCTGAAGATCAGACACCACAGGGCCTCACCATAACTCAAGTTGTACTTGTCAATGCAATATTTGCTGTTAACTTTCTTTCCATTTAATCCACGTTTCACATCCCTCCAATTTTTTTTTTAAGATTTATTTATTTATGCATACAAGCACTGGGGTAAAGGCCAGAGGTGGGGGGGTGAGAGGATTCACCAGACAGAGCAGGGGGCAGAACAGGCAGATCTACTGAAACACTGCTGAGGGGAGCAGTGGGCACAACAGGAGAGGTCTGCTGCACCATGTGGGTCCCCTCCCTGGCCGGCAGCAGGGATCAAACTTGTGCTGCAGTGGCTGTGGTTTGCTTCATAGTGCGTTGCTTAACCCACTGCGCCAC
>JAGFMF010011415.1:183458-320537 GCA_019455555.1 Galemys pyrenaicus
CCCTCCCTGGCCGGCAGCAGGGATCGAACTCGTGCTGCAGTGGCTGCGGCTTGCTTCATAGTGTGTTGCTTAACCCACTGCGCCACCAGGGAGGCCCTGCAGCATCACTTTTACTGGAAAATGGAGAAAAGCATGACTTCTGCATTGGAACAAACAAGGGGTTGTTGTGGAGTGAGATATTTACAGCAGTTTAAGGATGAAATGTTGGTCTTCAGTGAAATTTGGAGTTTTATCTTTTGGCACACTCTGCTACAAGATAAGATTACTTCCCAGACATCAGTGCAACACCTCAGTGCATCTGGTGAATCTGGGAAGCAGATAAAGGTTAAGCTTCAAACTCCCTGGAGCCATCCTTCTGACTGGTTCCCACCAGCAAAGGTGAGATCATTTTGCTCTTTGTTTTTAAATGAAATGCATCAAGCATATTTATTTAATATATAACATTTATTAATCTATAATATTTTAAAGATTTATTTTAATTTTTATTATATCATCAGTCACCTTTGTATAGTTATTCTTCTTAGGTGTGGCTCTCCCCTCAATATTCTACTTGGGAACCATCCCGCTCCCCTGCAGCTCCCTCCTCTGCTCTTATCACTCAACCCATCCCTCACTGAACACCCTCGATGGTGGTGGGCCCATGAGCTTTGTTCCTTTCCCAGAACCATGTCCTTTTTCCAGGCAAGGACCGCACTTCTGAACAGCAGCACACCAGGCTGCTCAGATCCCCAGGAGCAACGACTGGGAAGCAGGCTGCAAAGCAGAGCGCCTCAGGAAGCTCCTGCAGGTAGGCATACAGAGTGGCTCTCCAGACTCCATGATTTTGGAACTTCTTTGGAGTAGGACAGTGTCCCATTTTTTCCAGACCAGGGTGGTCTCTGGGTTCCATGCTTCCTCATCCACTGTTTGCTCCATCCGTTCTGATGACTGTCATATGATGCTCCTTCTGAGCCTTACAATTCTGGTGTTTGGAATCTAACCCCAGTCAGTGTTGATGAGGAAGTTCCCCGGTGGGGAAAGATTCTAGCTGGTCGCCAGTCCAGCTTGTGGCCAGTCCAGCTCTTGTCAACTTCTTTTGTGTTTTCCAGTCCTGCTCTGGGTTCCCAGTCACAGCGCTGATGTTTTCCTCCCCCATTTGCAAAGGAGGAAGCCTCACTCAGGTTGCAGACATCTCAGGCCGGGGTTTGGGTCACCAGCCTGGGAGATACTGTAGATGGAGCTCAGCTCCTGTGAGAAGCTGCTATGCCGCCCTTCCAGCGTCAGGTGGTCTTACCTCTTGAGGTGGGTGCTGTTTGACTGTTTGCATCCCCTCAACCCCCACAGCGGGCCCCCCTCGGCCTCCGACGATGATTGTGTCCAGGATTTTGCTGTGTCCCTCTCCTCTGGAGGCGAGACCCTTGAGGACTGCAGAGGGACTGCAGAATTAAATGCCTCACACAGATCTCGGTGAAGTGTGGGGGAGGGAGGGGTGTGAGAAGGCCCGGAGGGGGCCAGCCTCCAGGTGAACTCCGGCCTCCAGCACAGTGCTCTTTACAATGTTTGTAGTCAAGCCGAGTTGAACTTTTAAAAGAAGTATCCCAGCTCCCTCACTCTAGTAATTTAACCCCTCCAAGCGTCTCTTCCCGTCCTAACAGTAGGGAGGATTACGAGTTAAAATGATAAAAGCACTCAGGACAGTGTCAGGTGGCGGGAGTGCTTTCCGTGGGCGTTAGGCACCCTATTACTGCCCTCTTGCCCACAAATCTGTCCAGCCCTAAGGCACTCATCCCCGCCCAGCCTGACACTTTACGGCTGTTTCGAGAACGCTCTGAAGAAAGTGTCGAGCGTCTGAGCAACTGCTTCTTAGTCTATTTTCAAGTAACTTTAAGCAATCGGCCAGTGTGTCAAGGTAAGAAAGGGCGATGGCGGCATACTGGCAGACCCGAACCCCCAAAGGGGCTTGAGAGAAAGGTGGGTTTTGAAGTGTCCCCCCACTTCCCCGCGCCCTCCTCATTCACGCGCTCCGTTCGGCGTCCCGAGAGCGAGAGGCAGGGCTGCGGCTCAGAGGGACGCGAGAGCAGGGCGGCCCCCCGAAGTCTGGCAACCCGGGCTCGCCCTCCCGCGGCGCCCCACGCGAGACCCTGCCCCGCAACTGCCAACCCTCCCTCTCTTAACCCCCCCCCCCGCCCCGCGCGCGGGAAGCGGCTCCCACCTGGGCGCCTCGGGGCTCGGCTTCCCCGCGGGTCCCCGAGCGGGCGGAGCCGCCGGGCTGGGAGCGCGCCCCGCCCCGCCCCGCCCCGCCCGCAGTAACCGCCGGCGGCTGCGGGGCGGGGGCCGGGACGGGGAGCGAGGGGAGGAGAGAGGCGCGGAGGAGAGTGGAGCCTGGCGGGCCGGAGGCAGGAAGGGACGGGGCGCAGGCGACGCGCAGCTTGGGACACGCTCGGGAGCCTCCGCGGCCGCGCGGAGCCGGCCCGACCCTGCCCCAGGCGCCCCGGCCGGTCCCGAGGGCGACGCCCCGGCGGCCGCGAGGCAGCGCAGCGGCGGGCCCGGGGCTCGGCGTCGAGGGATGGTGGCGGCGGGACGCGGGCCAGCGCCGCCGCCACCGCCTCCCGCCCGGCCGCGGGCGCTGTGAGCCCCGGCCGCGCGCCGGGCATGCGGCTGCGGCCCCCGGCCCTCGCCCCCGCGCCCGTGTGTGCCCCGCGCCCCGCGGAGGCCGGGCGCCCCCGCCATGCCGCGGGCGCCCGCGTCCCTGTGCGCCTGCCTGCTCGGGCTCTGCGCGCTCGCGCCCGCGCTCCCAGGTAAGCCGCGCCGGACTGTTCCGCTCGGCCGTCGGGAAGCGCCCGCGGGGCCGGCGGAGGCGTTGCCTCGGGGGCACGCGCTGGCCGGGCGTCCAGGTGGGGCTCGCCCGCGCGCGGCGCACCCCAGCCCGGCCCCGCGGGCCGCCGCCGGCCTCGGACCGTCCCCGCCCGGAGGAGCCTTCGCCCCGCTGTAAACAGCCGGGCCCGCCTGCTGCCCGAGCCGCCTGTCCCGAGTCGGGGCCGGGGCTCTGCGCTCCCTGGCACAAAGCGGCCCTGGTGGCCGCCGGGGGCGGGCAGGCTGCTGGGAGGCATCGAGTGATGCCGCGGTGGCCGGGTCGCGGGGCGCCGAAGGGCAGCAGGAGAAAGGAGACCCCGAGTCTCCGCTGAAGCCACAGGTTGGGGCCGCGGTGACTCCGGCGGGCTGATCTCCTGGAACCGCGGGGGCTCAGGACCCAGAACGAAGCCTGGAGTTTCCAAGCGCCACGGCCAACTACCTTCTTCTAAAGACGTAGCCCCCACCCACGCCACACCCCCTTTCCAACCCCTAGACGCCGCAGACCAGAGTGGGGAGACTCGCGTCCTAAGCTACGATCCCACCTGGGACTGCCGGTCGGATGACCCTCTGCTTGGCTTCATCCCATTTATAAACACTCCGTGTCTCCTGTTCTCTTAACTCGGGAACTTTCTGGCAGAGGAGGGCTGCGGGTGTGCAGTTGCTTTAGCTTGGTACTGCCCGGGCTGGCGACTTTTCGGGGAGGGCGACTTTTCGGGGAGGGCTGGACGTGGCAGTTAGGTTCCAGAGGAAGGATGCTCTGCTTGGCGCTGGGGCTGGCCGCCACAAGAGATGCCCCCTGCCCTTAAAGAAAAGAAAAGGGAAAGAAAAAAACAACCCAAACAGGAAGCGCCAGACTTTCTCCTTCCTGTGGGAAATAATTGTGTGTTGGGGTGCTCCATTCACTTTCAAGTCCAAGATGCTTGATTGCTCTAATTGCTCCAGCCGAGTGCTGGGTCCAGGAGGGAGCGCAGGTCTGTCCTGCTTACCTTAGGCGCACACGTGAGGTGGGGGTTTATGTATGAGCAGAGGAGGGGCCGAGGGGTCTGGACAGACAAAAGCCTCCTTTAGGCCCTAATGGAAGCTTAATGCTGCAGCAAGGTGTTTGTTTGTTTTTAATGGGAAAATAATCACTTCAGAGACTGGAGTAGGTCACTTGTTACCAAATCCTTCTAGCAGCCAGTACCCATGTTTTCGTGGGTGCCCAGGGAAGTACAAAGAGCAAGAAGGTGTAATCCGTGTGGCACACAGGCGCATGTCCTCTGCTTCATAAGAATTAGCCTTTAATTTGTCATCGTCTTTTATTTGGGTGGGAAAACTTATTTTTAAAAATTTTATAGTGATAATAGAAGGTAGTTTTTAAAATTTTGGGGGGCAAAATCTGGCAAGCCTATATAAATGCCCCTCTTCTCTCTTTTTCCTTTGTTGTATTCTGTTGTTAATGTTCTGTGAATCCCAAAAGTTTGGAAACTTCTAAGGAGATGACTTCTAAATTCCTTTACAGCCTGACATTCTGTGTTTCTAATAAAAACTCAAATATTTCCTGTTGCAAGGAATTCTTTTATTTTCCATTTGCGTTGTGATTCTATTTTTCTAAGTTTAAATACATCCTTACCGTGCTCTATATTTTTTGAATGAGCCCAAGAGAGCCTCTTTGCCCACACTCCTTGTTCACTGACCTACAAGCTTTTTGGTCCAGTGCTCTTTGTCCTACATGACTCAGCTTAGGTAAGGAGAAAAAAAAAACACAGAGCCATGCTGGCTTGTTTCCTTCTTTAGAGTTTTCTTTTCTTCTGTCTTTGCTTTAGAGCTCAGCCAGTAGTCAGCACCCCCCAGCCCCTCCAGGTGCAGCCGAGCAGTGGTAGAGCAAGCCCATCACTGGCCCCTAGACCTAACCATCTCCCTCTTAGTGCCCTGGAGCTTCTTATTAATGTTAAAAGGGGCTGACTCACATCTGTGTGATTTCTCCTGGTTTTCCCAGTGTTGCTGAGCTAACTTCAAATACTCAGTTTTTCTTTTCTCTTCCTTCCTTTTTCTTCTTGAAGTACTGCAAATACTTTCTCCAGCATTTGTTTCTATCTGGCTACTAGGAACTGATGTGAAAGAGAAACGTTTGTAAAAGTCGATCTGCAGAGCAGTTCCTGCCTGGTGGCCCTTAGACCCGTTGCCAGTCTCCTGTCTTGCTGTCAGCAGCAGGTTCATCTCTGCGGACACCAGGAGAAAACAGACGTTGAGTTTCAGGGAGCTCATTCCAGAGGTGTGCCTGGCAGCCTGAAAGCCTCCCCTGCCCGCGGTTATCTCCTGCTCTCCTTATCCAGTGGCTAAGAACCTCTGAGTAGGACCTTGGGCAGAGCATTCTCAGGAAACCAGGGAAGAGTGCTCTCTGCAGTGAAGTCTTTCCATACCACCCTAACTCTCCGAGGAGGAAGGAAGAGCATGGTGTCCATCCCATTGCAGGATTAGAATCACGTTTGCCATCATAGTTTATCTAAAACACACACACACACACACACACACACACACACACGAAAAACTAGTGTTCTTCTAGTGAATGCCCTGCAAGTTAGAATGCTCTACCTCCTAAGGGAGCCCTTTGTTCTGTTTAGTGGACTCCTGTTGGCAGTGTTCTTACTCCCCTCCCTGCCCCCATTTTTCATGGTCTATGAGGGGCTGTTGGAATTTGGCCATGGGTCTGCAGCGCTCTTCAGGTAACCAGACTTAGGGTTAGAAATGCCCATGAAGTGCAACAATGACATACATACAGGGGCTAGGTTTTCAGACTGCTCTTCACCCTCCGTACTTACATTTTACTCCATCCTTGAATTAGGGGGGCTTTTATAATAAGGATTGAGGCAGAAGAGGGCAGGGTCTAATTAGCTCTAATTAGTATTCCTCTCCTGCTTGTTCTCCATGCTTATTTAGCTACTGAGGCAACAGAGAATGAAAATATCTAAGTAGCTGGCAGAGACTCTTTGTGCCTGCCCGCCCTGGTAACTACTTTTTCCCCCCCTTAGTCTGTTTATGGAAATATTCTGAGAAGTTTTAACGATATCAGTAATGTGGAACAATTACGCAGTAATTAAATGATAGTGTCCCTTTCATGTGGCCTTGTGCTGCTGGGTTAATGGGATGGGGCTCTTTTCACAGGTATTTTTAGTTGGCCGGAACT
The DNA here is from genome assembly GCA_019455555.1 of Galemys pyrenaicus. NCBI lineage: Eukaryota > Metazoa > Chordata > Mammalia > Eulipotyphla > Talpidae > Galemys > Galemys pyrenaicus. The sequence goes on from JAGFMF010011415.1 coordinate 189,457, forward strand.
GAGGACTTTAGAAAGCAGATTGCTGTGGTTTGTTTTCTTTCTTTCCAGTTGGAATGGGATTAATGGCCTTTGTAAATGTAAAGGGACACTTTATTTATGGGCAACCATTTGTTTCTAGGCCTCTTGCCTCTATTGAGTGAGAGGTATGCGTCCCTCACTTCCCGGTGCCCACCAGAAGTGCATTTCAGGGCTGCTTGCTTGTCTGTGTAGAGTGGGAACCTGCTCCTGCTCTCATCCCCTTTAATTACTCCAAAGGCTCACTCAGTGTGCGCCTCTTAAAGCTCAAGTCAGAACTTGTTACTCTGCCTACAGCCCTCCAATAACTCCAAGAAAGAGGCCTGAGAGCTCTCCATGAATTACATGTGCGCTGACCCCGACTTCTCTGACTTGCTCTCTCTACCTGCACACCCCTGCACACCTCCCATGCTCCCTCCAACTACAGGCCCTTCCCTCACCCACACTCTCCTCCCAGTCTCTTCTAGGTTGTCTGCTAACTAAAACTGCAGCCTCCTATTGCCACATTCTTGTTTTATTTATTCCTTGAGTTTTCTCCTTAGCACTCGTCATCATCAAATATACAAATATATGGTTTATTGTGTGCCTTCCCTAGTGAAGATCCTCCCCCAATCAGGACACAAGCTTCTGAGAGCAGGGACCATTGTCACTATATCCATCATGCCTAGAACAGTGCCTGACTCATATTTGTTGAATGAATGGATGAAAATTGAGTCTTGGTAGTGTGTGTGCACGTATGCACAGTTCTTGTCCTATTTGCGCCTCTTTGCTGCTTTATACAACTAGCATTGAAGTCATGGGCTGTGCATGTAGTTTATTAGAAACACTGAAAGAGCACCCATTTGAATATGTCAAAAACTTTTTGAGGTGAAATCAACTATGGAGGCCATTTAGTACACTCCTCCCCTTCAATTATTTGCATGAGAATGCTGAAGCCTGGAAAGGTTAAATAATCAGCCCAACCAAGGTCCTGTAGCCATAATAACAGAACACCTGCTTGGATCTTTCCTGCCTAGGATATCCTCACCTCATCCCAATATTCCTGCCCAAACATCTCCTCCTCTCTGAAGCCCTGGGTGGAGCGGAGTTGGCCTCTCCTTCCCTCGCTCCTATAGCTTACTCTATCAGAGGGGCTCTCTGGGATCTACCTTACCTGTTACATGGCGAGTTGGCCAGGTCTCATTTACCTTTCTCCCCCTAATACAGCCATAATGGTTGGTGCTCGGGAGTTGATTCCTACCTCCTGGTTTCAGTCACCTTGAAAACAAACTCAGTTTTCTAAAATTTAGAGTAGTTTTTGACTTACAGAAAAATTGAGATGATTGTACAGAGTGCCCACATATTCCACATTTAGTTTTACCTATTATTAACATTTCATTAGTGTGGCACATTTATTACAATTAATGAGCCACACTGATATATTATTATTTTATTCCTATTACCTTACTATTACTATTACCTATTACTATTTTATTCCTATTACCTTAGTTTTTACCTAGTATCCTTTTTCTTTCCCAGGATCCCATCCAGAATAACACATTACATTGAGTTGACATGTTCCCCGAAGTTCCTCTGTGCTGTGACAGTTCCCTTAGTCTGTCTTTGTGATGACTGATTGTTTTGAGGGGGTATTTTGTAGACTGTCCTTTCCGTGAGAGTTGTCTGTTGTTTTTCTTTATGATTATTCTGGAGTTATGGGCTTGGGGAGGAAAACCATGGAGGTAATCAATTGCCTTTTAAAATTTAGCTTTAAACTGGGTAATGTATTCATTATATATTTTTCACGTATAATAAAACTGATAATAGTTGCATGTTCTCCAGATTCATATCTGACATTCAGAAAAGTGATCTAAGATGGGAACAGACTGAGCTAGAGCCTTGCTGGGAGTATATTTCATGGTAGCATTTTAGCTACCGTAACTAGTAGCATGACTAGTTGCTATATTCTATACTGGAAATATTTTGTTTCTCTTGTGTAGCAAGTATGGAGGAGAAGCTCCCCAGTACCTTGTCACATTAAAAAAAAAAGAATATTTTTGTTTTCTGTTGTCTTGAAAGCAATGACTAAGATGTAATTCAGAATTGTATTTTTCTAGCCTAGCTTCTACTTCTACCTTCAAGGTGATGTCACACATACTAACTTTTCTGAGTTAATCATCACCTGTTATTACTGTGTTTGCCCACTATCCAGCTGAGCAGTATTATGCCACCAGTAGGATTATTGTAGCTTGGTACCCACTTCTGTTCTCTCCCTGAATGTTTTGGGCCAGGAAATTCCAACTGCTGGATATGTGCCTTCAGTATGTGTTGTGGTGGTGGACAAGGGGTAGATGGAGTGGGGAGAGGTTTTAGGGAGGGGACTGCTGCAGGAGTCCAACAGAGTTCAGGGGGCCTGGCTTGGCCTGTGTGTGACTGGAGGGGGTGGATAGTCAGAGCTGGATTAGGAGAAACCACCAGACATGGTGGCTGCCTGGATGATTGATGAAAGAAGGGGTGAGTCAGCGAGAGAGAACCTATTTTCAGATTATGGTTTGCAGTAACCCCCCCAGCTTCAAAGGCACTGATGGGGGCTGCAGCAGTTGAAGTTGAGCTGGGAATAGTCATTTTGCAAACAGCAACCAAGGAAGATGTGGCCATCATCTGGGCTGCTGGTGCCTATTTCCATGACCTAGACATACACTCTGACATTTGCGAAGTCCAGCTGTTTAAGTTTTTATCCGGTGCTTCCTTTCTTTCAAAGTGCTTATTGGAGCTATGCGACTCATCCAGTCACATCCAAGTTCTGAAATATTAATAGGTGGAAAGAGGGGAGACGCCAAAGGGAGTGACTGGCTTGAGGACATGTGTCAGCACAGCCCATTCTTTTTTGTTTCTGGAGTTCCTGTCTGCTACCTGGTGCTGTCATCCTGAGCTCCATGGACAAAGGCCTGGGTCATTCCTGTCTATCTCTGGCAGCCCCTGGTCCAGGGCTTGTGGATTAGACATGCTTATTGCAGGGTTTCTTGAATTTGAATTTGTCCCAACAGCAACCTAATTTTTTTTAAAGATTTATTTATTCATGCACACAAGAACTGGGGTACATGCCAGAGGTATGGGGGTGTGTGTGAGAGGCTCCACCAGAGACAGAGCGGGGAACAGAACAGGCAGGTGGACTGAAACACACTGCTGAGGGGAGCAGCGGGCGAAGCAGGAGAGGTCTGCTGTGCCATGTGGGTCTCTTCCCCGGCCAGCTGCAAGGATTGAACTCGTGCTGCAGTGTCTGCGGTTTGCTTCCTAGTGCCTTGCTTAACCCACTGTGCCACCAGGGAAGCCCAACAGCATCCTAACTTTAGAAGAATCTCTTTGAGTGCAGTGAAACTACCATTGCAAGTGAGTGTGTAATAACAAAAGAAGTAATTGGTAAGGTAGGATGACACACTGTTGTTCAGTATGTTTTCATACCAAAGTCTGTCACATCCTTTGAACCTCTTCAGTGTTAAGTCAGAGGTCCTTTAAGCTGGCAAAGCAGAAGGCCAGAACCCAGTCTGGTCTGTCATGACTAAGGCGCCCCGACGGCTCTGACCCATGCTCCTGGAGGTCAGCAGTGAGGCCCTGGTCTCTGGAAAATGATGTTTGTGACTCATGTGTAGTGGAGCTGGTCCGTGAATGAGGCATCCGGTCTCAGATTCCCGACTGAGGGCCAACTGAGGCCCTGCAGCATCTGGAGCGCGATTCGCCCACCACCCTGAGTTTGGGGTGAAGTTGGGCCCTCCTGGCAGGTGTTTATAGGAATGCTTGCCGGCTGGGACCCCTCTAACCGCGTTCTTGTAAATAGGCCCCCTTATTTCAAGTCCCTTATTCCTGTTTCATCTGTCAAGTGTGGTGCCTTCCTTAGATAGCTTAAAATTTCTAACTCTAAGGTTCTGCAATTCCTTGATTTTTTTTAAGGATTTATTTATTTATGCATACAAGCATAGATAAATAATGGGGTACAGGCCAGAGGTGTGTGTGTGGGGGGTGAGAGGATTCACCACAGAGAGCTGGGAGCAGAACAGGCAGATCGACAGAAGCACACTGCTGAGGGGAGCAGCGGGCGAGGCAGGAGAGATCTGCCGCGCCATGTGGGTCCCCTCCCTGGCCGGCAGCAGGGATCGAACTCATGCTGCAGTGACTGCGGTTTGCTTCATAGTGCGTTGCTTAACCCACTGCGCCACCAGGGAGGCCCTTCCTTGATTTTTATATATCAAAGCAAATGTTGTATCCCAAAGGCTTGAGTTTGTATTTGTTAAGATCTGGAGAGCAGGAGGGTAGTAATTTTAAATCTAGGTTTGATTTTTACCCACTTAAGATAGTCCTTTCTGACACAAAAGGGGATTAACCAAAAGATGGAGCTGACGTTTTGAAACTCTTCCTGCACAACGTACTCTCTCTCGTGAAGGTTTAAGTGCCTAGCTGAAAATCACCTGAGTGAATAAAAAAACTTTTTTAAAAGAGATTTTATTTATTTATGCATACAATAGCTGAGGTACAGGCCAGAGGTGTGGGGGTGGGGGGTGGTGAGAGGATTCACCAGAGACAGAGTAGAGAGCACAACAGGCACATGGACTGAAATACACTTCGAGGGGGGTAGCGGGGCAGGAGAGATCTGCTGCGTCATGTGGGTCTCCTCCCTGGGCTGGGATTGAACTCCGCTGCGAAGCCCCATAGTGCAGTGCGGCACTCAGCCCATGTGCCACCAGGGAGGCCCCTAAAATTTTATTTTTATTAAAAAAAATTCATTCGTGGATGAGTAGATTCATTTAAAAATGAGAAGGAGGGGGCCTCCCTGGTGGCGCAGCGGGTTAAGCAACGCACTATGAAGCAAACCGCAGCCACCGCAGCACGAGTTCGATCCCTGCCACCGGCCAGGGCGGGGACCCACGTGGCGTAACAGACCTCTCCTGCCTCGCCCACTGCTGCCCTCAGCAGTGTGTTTCAGTCAGTCTGCCTGTTCTGCTCCCCGCTCTGTCTCTGGTGAATCCTCTCACTTCCTGTGCCTCTGGCTTGTACCCCAGATGTTGAACGCATAAATACATATTTAAAAAAAAAATAAAAATGAGAAGGAGGGAGTTGCTTCCAGCAGGAGGCAGTCAGGCCCAATCTCCTGGTTCTCTGCATTCAGAGACATTCTTGGTCAGTGTGTGGCCCGGAGAAGGGCTCTTCCTACTGAAATGAGCTCGTTTCGGACCTGCTTGGGTCTGGCTACTTCTTCTGGAAAGCATGTTCCAATTCCCGTGCTGTACCCAGGAAAGAATGCCACCTACAGACATCGTGATGAGATGGGGTCCCCCAACCCCATGCATGCAAAACAGAGGTCCCAGCAGTACACCAGCTCTTCAGGCGAGGGACCAGGGTTCATGGTTGGGGTGTCAGGCTGGGACCTCCCAGCAACATCCTTCCTCCCTTCCTGGCTCTCTTCTAGCACAGCTACCATTCTTATCCCAATGGTATCTGTCCCCTCTAGCGTGCCTCAGGGTGACCACAAAGCAGCTTCCTTTGTCATCTGATCTCTGTGGGTTTTTATGTGGGTGATAAAGGAGAAGCAGGGAGTTAACATTAGCAAATGAAGGAAATATTGGGTTCGAGACATCTTACAATAAATGTTACAGAGTTTAGTAGCGCTAGAAGCTTATCTCCACCTCCCTATAGTTTCGCCTCTACGCTTCCTTTTTAATCTTTTTGACTTCTTCCCTTGTGAACTGAGCCCTTCTTCCTAGCGCCTGTGATCCTGGGCTTCCCCCCACCTCCACCCCCGTGTAGCCAGGATGCTCTGGGTCCTGCGAGGACCAGATAGAAAACCTCATTCAGAGAAACACCGAGTTTTGTTCTTGGTCAAAAGAATCTGGCTGGGATGTTTCAGAGAGGAAAGAAATGACAGGGATGACAAGTGTTCTCTAGGATCTTTGTGCTGCTGGTGGAAGTGGGGTGACACGTGGCTGGGGGGATTAGGACCAGGGGGCGCAGAGAGAGGACAAAGGCTTTTATCCCTTACAGTTATGCCTGCCTCTCAAGCCCACCCTCCACACCCCCACAAATGGAGGTGGGGAAGCAGTCTGGCTTTAAAAGGAGGAATTTTTAAAATGATTAAGAAGTCTCTTTTAAATCTTAGTCTCTGCTTTTTTTTTAAGTTAGGGATAGGGTTTGAATTTCATCAAATGTCTTCATCACCTAATGAGGTGATAAGGTTTTTCTTGCTTGAACCGCCACTCGAGATGTTGAGTTCCTGAATCTCCTTCATCTCGGCCCAGCACTGTGTTTGCAGAGTGCCCTCTTCTGCAGGGCTGTGCCAGCTTCTTTCAGCACTGTGGACTTTGAGGAGATAGTGACTGACCAAGGATTTTGTTATGCCTGAATGAGACAATCTGTTCTTTCTTCTTTCCTTTCTTTTTTTGTTTATGGGCTAAAAAGATCTTTTTTTTTTTTTTCATTTTGGCTGGAATGAGTGTCCAGGAGCCTTATTCTTCCTCACTGAGGGGCAGGGGGCTGCTGTGCTTGTAAGCGAGGGGGTGGAAATCCAGTGGGCCCAGCAGAAGAAATGGGAGTTGCTAACCTAAGTGTGCACGCTGGCGGATGCTTCAGAAACCTTCAGCATTTAGCCACAGCCAGTGAGTCTTAGTGTGCAGTTAGCACCAGGCCTGTCCCTGTCAGCCTTAGACCCCCTATTAAAAAGGGAAGTGACTCCTCCTCCTCCTGCTCAAAGGCCTCATCAGTAGATCTATTGATGACCAGGAACTGATTGGTGCGGCTTTATCTTTCTTTGAAGGTCTCAACATATGTACTAGTGGAAGTGCCACCTCCTGTGAAGAATGTCTGCTGATCCACCCAAAATGTGCCTGGTGCTCCAAAGAGGTATGTGGCCGGTGCTGGGAGGGCGGCATCGCCACGGAGCACATGGGACTGTCCGGACGAAGCATCCGGGAGTGCGAGCAGCCTCTTCTGCCCCCTGCCAGGGCGCTGACCAAAGAAAAGCTGCATTTCAGTGACTGAAGTTAAAGTGCATCTCTGGGTAGCATTAAATGTTTTAAACCTGTTTTGAGGAAATAAGCTTTCCTTCCCTTTAGTGGATAAACCATCAATGACTCTTGTGTAGTTTTTTGCTATTGGGTGAAAGCTTTGAGCTTTTTTTTTTTTTTAAGATTTATTTTTATATGCATACAAGCACTGGGGTACAGACAAGAGGTGCGGGGGTGAGAGGATCCACCAGAGACAGAGTGGGGAGCAGAGCAGGCAGACTGGCCATAACACGCGAGCCAGGAGAGGTCTGCTGCGTTATGTGGGTCACCTCTCCGGTCGGCAGCAGGTATCAAACTCGTGCTGCAGTGACTGCGTTGGCTTCATAGTGCGTTGCTTAACCTACTGCGCCACTGGGGAGGCCCCAAGATTTGAACTTCTTAAATGTTTTTGTTACATGATTTATAGCATGTACAGGTAGGTAGCATGTTGGTCAATCCCAGTCCTCTTACTGAGGCTTGTTTGAGGATGAATATCATGAATTGGTCTTTGTGGAGTGGTCTCGTTGAAAAAGGTGGCTGCTGCTTCCATTTGAAATGCGAAAGTAGATGCTGCCAGAATGTCAGGGGTTATTAGGTGTGTTTTCTTCAGTGCTGTGTCCCCAGCGCCTAGGCTGGTGCCTGGCACACAGGAGTTGCTCAGTGAACACTGACTGAATGGTGATTGATTGGGTGGGTTTTTGTTGCATGTTTGCTGTGTGTAAGCCACACTCGCCCCTATGTCCCCCTACTTTGTGCTCCTTCCGTACTACTCACAACCTCTTACTGAGTTCGTTTGTTTTCATGTCTGTTTCCAACTAGATCGTCATCTCCTTGAGAACCTAACCATGTTTTATTCACCTTGGCATCCCCTGATCCAGCCAAGAATCTGGCAGGAATTCCTATTTGATGAAAGAGGCCTGTTGAAAAGACAGAGTTAGAATACCAAAGTCTCAGCCTCAGTTTTGACGAGATTTACTCCGGACTTCTTGATGTGTGACAGTTCCCACCCTCCAGCGTTGCCGGGAGCATAAAATAAGATCAGTGCGTAGAGGGCTTGTGGATGGGCTGCTGGGTAACCGAGTTCCTGGGTGAAGTGGTCATCTAGCAAGCTGCTGTGTCATCGAGGGGTATTTTCTAGTGACGTGTGAACCGTGGGGTTTACAAAGCAGGGTCAGTTGTCCACTTTAAGTTCTTCCTTCCTGTACTAGTGCTTCTGAGAGTCTGACTTCCTGAGAGTGGGGTAAATAGAATTTCATAGTCCCGGCCCACACTGTGTTCCCTCTCTAGCCCACTGGGCTCCCTCTCGGCTTTGACAGTGCCTTGGTTGAGGAACTTCCCATGATGCCTGCACTGGAATGTGCCTTCCCATCCTGTTTGGGAATGAGCTTTCCCCAAGGTCCGAGTGTGTTCAGGGAGCTGGGTTTGGAGAGTTCAGAGATGGTTTTGATCAGCGCCTGTCCCTTAGTAAGACAGAGTAAGAGCAGCCCAGCGCCTGCCTACCCATAAATCCAGGGACATCATTGAAGAAGTAAACATACCTGCCTAGAGCACGAAGGTGGAAGGTGTAGTGGAGGGCCAGGCCCCCAACCAGTGCATTCTTACGGATTCTGATAGAGGTTGCTGCATACCTCTGTGGATTAATCCCAGATCACATTCCACTGCGACTTCACTGCTTGAGATCCCATAATGACTTCCTTATTTTACTTGCGGTGGGGGTGGGGGAGTCCCTTACACTACATTTAACACCCCTTGTAACCTAATTCCACCTCCCCTCACTGAGCCTCACCTCCCATTACTGCATTCTCCCGCGGGTGCTGGGTGTGGTTTGCGCTGCCAGTGCCCTCGCTGCCCTGTCTCCATGGGGCGCTGCTCTCCCTCGCTCTGCTGTAGGAAGGACAGTCCGGCTCTCTCACCTCTGTTTTCTAAAGTGGTTTACCTGGCAGCTTCACACGTGCCCCCGGCTTCTTCAGGACCACAGTTGTGAGGCTCTTCCCTACTCTGAGACCAAGATGCATGGACCTGCCATCTCTGCAAACCCCTGTTCCTTTGTGATGCTCCCAGGCCATCCTAGGCAGCCTTTGCCCCACTTCCCAGCCACCTCCGACACTTACAGTGCTGTTTATTCTTCACAGCACAGAACACAACAGACTCTGGCAATTCACTCTCTAGCCATCTTTTTTTTTTTTAAAGATTTTATATATTTATGCACACAAGAGCTGGGGTACAGGCCAGAGGCGCGGGAGGTGAGAGGAGTCACCAGAGACAGAGCGGGGAGCAGAAAAGGCAGACTGACTGAAGCACACTGCTGAGGGGAGCAGCGGGCGAGGCAGGAGATCTGCTGCGCCATGTGGGTCCCCTCCCTGGCCGGGGGCAGGGATCGAACTTGTGCTGTAGTGGCTGCGGTTTGCTTCCTAGTGCCTTGCTTAACCCACTGCACCACCAGGGAGGCCCCTATCCATCTTTTTTTAAAGTGGGAATCTGGCTCTGCTCTAAGACTAAGTTTCACAGTCCAGCTAGCTGTAAAGAGCAACGTGTGGATGCTTTTATGGCAAGGCCTCAGGCAGTCCACATTATTTCCACTCACATTTTCTGGTCTAAACCCAGTCGCGTCACACCACCTAAGTGCACGGCACTGGGAGACTCGGGCAAGCTGTGTACTCGGTCGAGGGAGCAAGAGCGAGTGGGCTGTGTGAAGGGCAGCCAGCAGCCTGTGCAGTGGGCAGGGGCCAGTGTGGTGTGCACATGGAGTTAGGGAGAAGTAGGCAAGGCTGAGGGGTTGTGTGCCCGGGAGGATTTTAGAACTCAGGAGAAAGGAGACAGGTGCGGGGGGGGGGGGGGGGGGGGGGGGGGGGGGGGGGGGGGGGGGGGGGGGGGGGGGGGGGGGGGGGGGGNGGCCTGGGGGCTGGGGCTGTGGGCATGAAGGTGAGAGTGACTAGGGAAGTGACTGGGCAGCAGTGGCTGCTGAGAAACAGGAAGAAGGATCAGGTAGAGGGGTTGCCCTGTGCAAGCTGGACTCCCACCGGGAAAGAACAGTGAGGGCAGAGGGATTTGGATGGGGCAGAAAAGGGGTCAGACAGGGGAAAGGCTGTGATGAAGGGCCTTTGCCTGCAGGTAGATGTGGGGAAGAGGACTGAAGGGCTCATAGGTCTGGAGGCAGGAATAGGAGAGAGGAGAGAGTAGAGGCTGGGGAGCAAGACCACCTGCTAGACCTTCTGGGGAAAATTACGGTAGAAGGGAAAGTGGAGGAGACACTCATGCCTGTATTTTCCTTTGAGCTAGGGCAGGGGGATGTGGGGGTGAGGAGGGGAGGGGAAAGAATGAAAAACATGAACGTTTAGGCCAACTGATGATAAAATACAGACTCTTGGAGAGAATGTATCTGTGGTTAGACCTGATCTGGGTCTATTGCAGACATTGATAATATTTATTCAATGATTTAAATGAGCCAGTTGAAAGCTGATAGCCGGTTCTCTCTCCCACCGCAGGGAGTGGCCTGTAGCATGTTACTGTGCAGACTGGGGTTTTCGTGGTTATCGCCTCCCTTCTTCCCCCAGGCTCACCAGGGCTCTGCCCTTCCAGGACGGCAGCCTTGGCTGGTCAGAGGCCCTGGCCCTGCCGCCTCCCTTCTGGGAGGAAGGCCAGCCTCAGCGGACAGCCAGTTCCCCTTCTTTGCACCCTTCTCCAGAGGGGTCTCTGCTTGTTTACCAGTTTGTTCCTTCCCTCTTCATCCCAGGGTTCAGGCAGTCTGTCCCCTTTCCTGCTTGGGTTCCTCTTTTCCCAGGGCCTGTGGTTTCTCAACTCTTGTACCCTGCTGTCTTAGAAACAAACACAGTCCACCCGTCCCTGGCCCCTAATCAGCAGCCCGCTTCTTTTGAACCTTCAGCTGCAGCAGCAGGCAGGGTCGTGTGTAGATGTGTGATGGAGTGTGCTGGGAGCAGCTGAGCACAGCTGACTGGAGGAGAGAGATGAGGTTATCCAAATGCCCAGGCAGTAGCCACTGCAGAGTAGCCCACAGAGCAGAAACCTCATCTGTCCTTTATGTAACAGGTGACAGGGAGCAGAAGGGGCAGTCAGCCCACAGTAAAGTATGATAACAAATGAACACAAATGATCAAATCAAAAATATAAGAAGCCGTCTCGATTCAGGACACCTCTCTTTTCTTTTTCATATTATCACCACGTGTCAACTAAAGCTGTAAATGGCATTTCAAGTCCCTGTCCCCACCCCGTCGCTTTCCTTGCGCACTGCCTGGGTGCTGCACTCTCCTCTGAGTCCGCTGGAGAGCTGATGAAGGGTCCACCGGTGGACACTTCCTTCACGTACCCAAACCTCTTCCAGCACCAAGCCTGGGAGCCCTGCGCGACAGCTGCCCTGGACCCCATTCAAAGCCCACTCTGCAGCTAGTTCTCCTTTTCCTGTGTGGAGGTGAACTCCCCTTACCTTACCTCATCTGGGGCGTTCTAGCAAATTGTTACGGAGGGGAAAGGAAGGCACCAGTTTCCTAACTCTCCCACCCCTTGTCCAGTGCAGCACTGGCATCCAGACAGCCAGAGGAGGTGATCTTGTTACCTGCATGTAGTGGTGAAAGGGTTTTCAGAGAGTCCTGGCTTTGCTTTGCCACATAATTACTCTAGCTTAAAAACTCCCTCAGCAGGAAATGACCACTGCTTACAGATGCCATGTTTTATACAAAGCATATTATTTCATTTTTAAATTTATGGCCCTAGTCTTGGTGCCATCCAATAGGTTGGGCCATCCTGATGCCCAACCTTCTCTTAAATCTAATTTAAAAAAAGAAATGATTTCCTTATTCCTCAAACAACAAAAAAGGTTATAAGAGGACTATAATTTTAGTCTCTACCCTGACATCTTAGCTATCTGCTTTTAAACTTTTTTCCTTTGAGTCCTAATGCAGGTATCTTCTGTTCTTGCGTTTATTGTTTTCTTCTTAGTTTAAATGTACTGACATTTCTGCTTAGCCTTCATAATTATTTGTACTGGCTCTACCATCTGTTTGGTGGTATGCTATGTTTGCCATATGATTTAGGGTTAGGTTTCACAAGTTTATAAGCGTATGCTAGTCTAAATAATACTGCAGAGTATATTCTCCGTGATGAGTCTTTTCTTTCTTTTGATTTATTGTTTTCTTGCGGTAAATGCGGAGGACAGGCCCTCTGGGGCAGAGGGCACAATGTAAATTGCCACATAGTTCTCTAGAAGTTGTGACTGGCTAGCGACTGTAAAAGTGAACAGCGCAGAAGTTAACTCCTGATGCCTGTTTGATGACCACTCGCGACTTAAATAGCATTGAAAAAATGTTTAGTTATTTAACTTTTGACCATTTGAGTTCATTTCTCTTACTAATCACCTACACAGGCACATTTTTTTAGGAGCATTTTTATCATTAAAATAACTATAAAAAAATAGGGGCCTCCCTGGTGGCGCTAGGGGTTAAGCACTGTACTGTGAAGCATCCGCAGCCACTGCAGCAATCCCCGACCAGGAGGTGGCCTGGATGGCCCAGCAGACCTCTCGCCTGCTGCTCCCCTCAGCAGTGTATTTCAGTCGATCTGCCTGTTCTGCTCTCCACTTTGTTTTTGGTGAATCCTCTCACCCCTCATGCCTGTACCCCAATTCTGTATGCATAAATAAATCTTTTTAAAAAATAATAACAATAAAAACTACCCGAGACAATGAAAAAAACAAATGAGAGCAAAGTGTGTGTTTGATGTAAAATTTCGTGAGATCTCCAAAAAGAAAATAGAAATAACAGTGTAGCCAAACATTTGTGTGATGTGATTCTGGTTTACAAAATGCTTGCATATCTTACACTGCAAATCATATTTGGTGAGGCGTTGGGGTAGAGATGGTCGTTTTCTCTTGCAGGCAATGAAAACGGGATGCAGTGGTCTTATGTCAGGCAGGTAGTGGTGAGCTGAGCCTCCTGGGTGTTCCGGAGGACACCCTGACCTCCTCCTGCTCTCTTCCCCTGCTCTGCCCCTAGGACTTCGGCAGCCAGCGGTCGGTCACCTCCCGGTGCGATTTGCGGGCAAACCTGGTCAGCAGCGGCTGTCAGGGCGAGTTTGAGAGCCCGGTCAGCAGCACCCAGGTCCTGCGGAGTCTGCCTCTCAGCAGCAAGGGCTCGGGCCCCGCAGGCTCGGACGTCATCCAGATGACCCCGCAGAAGATCGCTGTGACCTTGCGGCCCGGTGAGTGCCCTCGGGGTGGGACAAGTTCCCTGTGGGAAAAGGGCGTCTGCAACCGCTGTCCACCCGGCCTCTGGACTTGGCAGCCGTGCCTGCCTCTAGCAGCGGGCAGTGTTTGTTCTTTTGTGACTGTCTTGTTTCGTTCAACGCGGTAGCTTCAAGGTTGGTCCATGCGTAGACTCTTTCTTTTCTAAGACTGAGTAATAACTGAATTTGCCACATTCTGTTTACTCGCTGTTGATAGACACTTGGGTGGTTTCCACTGTAGAGGAGAAAAGCTTTTCTCTTCTCTCTCCTAGCTTTTTGTTGTTGTGGTTCTAATGACTAAATGGACACAAGACAGAATAAAGAGGAGCAAAAAACAAATTTAATTTTGTGTGGTTGGAGGCCCCATACACGTGGGATCTACTGAATGAGCAAATAATCTGTTTATATGCCTTTTAAACAAAGAAAAAATAAATTTATGAAGAAAAGACAAGACCAAGAAACTTCAGGCTTAGCTACTAACTAGCAAGGACCTGAGCAGAGCTTGTTTACAAAGCTCTCTGGCCCTGAAATCCCGACTCTGGTGATGTCTCTCTGCCTCCTGGTACAGAGAGGGTAGGTACCTTTCACAGGGAGATTTACCTCCTCCTGCTTTCAGGGAACAGAGGAGGGTCAAAGCATCCTCACACTGTCCACTTCCCAAGTATCTTTAATTCAAAATAACCAACATACTATGTTTTGGGTTGACCTGCCCCAAGCCTCATCACTACCTTTTGGCGATGGTGATTAATGTCATGGGAGGGTGCTGGTAGCTTTCTCAGGGAAAGTGCGGCTTCCCTGTCAGCACATTCCATTCTAGGCAGTGACATTCTGTAGGGACAAACTTTAAAAAGTAGAAATATTTTGTTCTGTGATCCTAGAGCCACTGCAAACTCGAGTTGATTGTAATATAAGAAAATAGATTTTTGCTAATACCATTTTAGATACAAGAAAGTAATCGGTTTTAGGTCTCCCAGTTTGGAGGGGTTAACCTGATTCAATCCCAGGTCTTGTGAATGTAAACTCGTGGTGGTTTCGCAGAGCTTATTATCTAATTCCTTGGTAGCAGACTCCTTGTTATGCTGTGGAGGGGCAGAGGGGCCGGGGATGGACATTTAGCTAAATTAGGAAAGTATCGCTTTTTGGAAAGGGGCAGCTTTCCCCCAAATTCCACTGATTTTTACTCTTCTGTCCCATTGTCCAGGAAGCCTTTGCAAAAGCTTTCTGGATGGCTTAGGTAGACTTTTGGGGCAGGTGGGTGCCATGGAGAGATTTCAGGCCTGGTTCTGGGTTCTAGTTCTGCCTCTGCCCCTGGCTCTGAGGTCCTGGTGAGTCACCCCTCAGCCTCTTTGTCACTCTTGCTCCTCACAGCCATGTTTAGAGGCTGAAAGGAGAACCTTTTTGGTATAATTACACTATAAAACCTTAAAATTATTATTTTCAAAGAGTAAAGGCCAAAGGTACAGGTTCTGGAGTGAACCAGGCCTGAGTCTGAACAGAGATTCTCCGTGTCTCAGAAATAGACGTGGCCCAGCACTGCACTTGGAGGCTGAGCAGGTGCCTGTTGATTCTGTGGTCGGGGAGAGCTCGGGGTGCTAATTTAATGAATGTTTTGCCTATTGAATTGTCTTGGAAATAAGAAGCAAAAGACGGGGCAAGTAGATCCTGCTCGTTAGATGACCTAGGGATTAAGCTGGGGTTTAGCTGAAGTTACTATTTTTACAAGTTATCTCACTGTCAGTGACACTGAGTTGTTTGTTTTTTTGGTCTGGGGAGATGCCAAGTTGAGAGAGAAAAGGAAGAGAACCCTTTCAAGGCTGAGTGTGAGTGGGTAGAAAAAAGTCGACTGAGTCTCTTTGTGGGCAAATGTTGAGGGATGTCCCCTTCTTGCGTGCAGACAGGCTCATGGCCAGGACTTTGAGCTAGAAGGGGATGAGGAGCAAATACTAGAGCACAGTGGTAGCACCGGTGGTGCAGGTGCTGGCACAGCCGCCCTCCAGGAATTTGAAGTAGTGTGAATGGGGCCGCCTTGGTGGCGCAGTGGGCTGAGCGCCACACTGTGAAGCATCTGATGCAGCACAGCAGCGCGAGTTCGATCCCGGGCCGGGGCGGGGACCCACAGTCAGTCTGCCTATTATGCGCCCCACTCTGTCTCTGGTGAATCCTCCCACAACTCTGGCCTGTACCCCAGCTCTTGCATGCATAAATAAATAAATCTTTAAAATAAAAAATAAAGTTAAAATTAAAAAAAATAGTGCGAATGACATCTCATTCTTTTCAGCATAACAACAGTATGATAGAAACATCCAGGAAATCCTTGAAAAATCATCCACATTAACAAAATATTGTTTTTGATAAGTCCTCTGTCTTTATTCATGTATGACTAAATTGTTCATCAACTAATAATGTACTTATAATTGTATACTGTTTTCACTTAATAACCTTTGAGAAAATGACCGAATTTCATATCTCCAAAACTGTTTAGTTTCAGGCTTATCACTGAGAAAAGTCTTTGACTTAAATTTTTGGAACTCTTCATCTGGAATTACTCTGAGACTTGGCGTTCTCTCTAAGAAATATCCTTTATGATGGATAATCCTTTAGGGTAGATTGAGTTAAGTAAAAAAATGGAGATTACACAAAGCCAATTATGTCAGTTTTTAAAAAAAATTTAGATATAAAAGACACACTGTTATATTAATTTCAAGTGTACAACATAAGACTTGATATTTATATATAATGTGAAATGATCTCCAGGCTGTATATACATTCCAGGGCTCATTTTATAACTGGAAATTTGTATGTTTAAGCCTACTTACCCATTTCTCTCTCTCTCTCTCTCTCTCACACACACACACACACAATATAGTTTACAATTTTAATAATCAAAATTAAAGTGTGACTATGAGGCAGAAAAGATTTATTTTGCTTGACTTAGTCAACTGACTTTTTAAAATTTTATCTTTTAAAGATTTATTTATTTATGCATATAAGAACTGGGGTGTAGACCAGAGATGTGGGGGATGAAAGGATTCACCAGAGACAGAATGGGGAGCAGAACAGGCAGACTGACTGAAATACGCTGCTGAGGGGAGCAGCGGGGAGACAGGAGAGGTCTGCTGCGCCATGCATGTATGACTTCGTAAAGGTTCAGAACCTTGTGAGTGTGTTTCTCAAATATAAAAATACTTGCCTCTGATATTTTGGAGAATTTAAAGTTTGTAAATAGAATTACAGCTTTTTTAAATTTAGGGAAAGAAGAGAATGTTATAGCTAGCAATAGTTCTAGTTTATCAAGTGCACATTTACCTCAAGATCATCTCTCCCTATCCACCCCCCCCCAAAAAAAAAAAAAACTCAGGAGGAGGGGTTCAGGGATGTAGTGATTGGTTTTTCCATTATTTATTTTTGAAATGCTTTTGTGTTTCCTCCCTTGTCTAGCTCCCCCATACCTCATAATACATATTTGTTGAGTGAAATGTAGCTCTTTTAGTCAAGGACAAGTCTCAGCATAATATGAGATACTTCAAGCAGGCAAGGCTATTGTTCTAGGATGAAAAGGAAAAAAGAAAAGGCGAACTATGAATTACCCTCCACTTTAAGCATATTTTTTAAGAAGATTTATTTATTTAGGTATACAAGAACTGGGATATAGGCCGGAGGTGCCAGGTGTGAGAGGATTCGCCAGAGACAGAGTGGGGAACAAAACACAGGCAGATTGACTGAAACACACTGCTGAGAGGAGCAGCGGGCAAAATAGGAGAGGTCTGCTGCACCAGTGGGTCACCTCTCTGGCCGGAATTCAAACTTGTGCTGCAGTGGCTGTGCATGCCTCATAGTGAGGTGCCTAACCCCTTGCGCCACCAGGGAGGCCCCTTAAGCAGATTTTTATATTTTTCTTTTTCAAAATTGAGAACTCAAAAGTCACGAAATTTACCATTGTAAAATGTATGATTTAAAGTGGTTTGTAGTGTATTTGCAAGGTTATGCAACAATCATCTATTTAGCTCCAGGATATTTTCACATCCCAGAAAGAAGCCCTGTGCTTATTAATGGCCACCCTTATCTTCTCTCTCTTCAGCACATTTAGCCCCTAACAACCATTCATCTGTTTTCTTTATCTCTATGGTTTTGCTTACTCTGGACCATTTCTATAAATCATATGATATATGGTATTTTATGTCTGGTTTCTTTGACTTAGCAAAATATTTTCAAGATTCATCCTTGTTGTAACATATATGAGGACTTAATTCCTTTTTATGGTTGAATAATATTCCATTGTTTTTGTATAGATGTACCATGTTTTAGTTGAATATTTGGTCTGTTCCTACTTTGGGCAAGTTTGACTAATGCTGCTTCAAGTGTTTGTGTGGACATATGTTTTCAATAATTTTGAGCAGATAGCTTGGAGTGGAATTGCTGGATCATATGGTAATTCTATGTTTAACTTTTTGAGGAACTGCCAAACTTTAAGAGGACTTTATGTAAACATAGGAGCATGTTTTCCATTTTGTTTCTAATCCTGGAAGTTGTATATCAGGATAACAGTCTTACAAAGTACTTAACTGGGGCCTCCCTAGTGGTGCAAGGGGTTAAGTCCGCAGCCACCGCACTGAGTTCCATCTCAGGCCAGGGAGGTGACCCACATGGCGCAGCAGACCTCTCCTGTCTTACCCCCTGCTTCCTTCAGCAGTGTATTTCAGTCGATTTGGTCTGTTCTGTTCTCCACTCTTCTGTGGTGAATCCTGTCACATACCAACCACCCACCACCACAGATACACCTCTGGCCTGTACCCCAGTTCTTGTATGCATAAATAAATCTTTTTTTAAAAAAGTACTTAACTGACAGGAGATGGCAAAAAATAATAATAATAAAGAACATAAGATCCTTAAGAAAGGATGTAAATTTTATAATAAAATTAATTCAAATGGTAAAAGCTAGAGATACTTATGAAACACTAGGATAATTAGAAAGGATTTATTTCATTATTCATCTTAACCCCTTAGCCTCTCAAAATATGGTTGGTATGTTAATGTTTATGTTAAACTTTTTATTTTGAAATAAAAGTTGCAAAAATATTAGTATCCTTCTTAGCTTCCCCCTGTGATGACATCTTATATAAAAAAAAGCCAGGAAACTGACATTGATCCCACACTGTTAACTAAACTACAGGGGATAGATTTGATATGGGTGTCCTGCTAGACTCTATCTGTGCTTCTTTTCTCCCGTCCCCCTCATTCCGCTTCGGAGGTACCAGTTACCTGACTTATTGGTTTTTCCATCACACTGACATAGCTCATACTTACAAATACTAAAAAACTTGATGATGGGTTGATACAGGAGTGTCAACATTCATGTGTTGAAATCCCAATGTGATAGTATGAGGAAGGAGGGCCTTTGAGAGGCGATTAGGTCAGGAGGATGGAGCCTTCGTGAATGGGGTAAGTACTATTAAAAAGAAAAAAAGGCCCTGGGTGTGCCTTGTCCTTTCTGCTGTGAGGACACAGCGAAAAGCCATAGTATGCAACCTGAAAAAGAGAGCTCACCAGAATTTGATCACAATGGAACCTCGGTCTTGGATGACGGCCAAGAAATAAATTTCTGTTGTTTATTAGTGGCCCTGTCTATGGGACTGGTTACAGTGGCCCAAAGGAAGCAAGTCACTTATTTTTAAGGAAACTAGGGATGCCAAGTCCCACTGCTTGGGGACAGACACCGGAGGGCAACCCTGTCTTTTTATTTTTTAAAGATTTATTTATTTATGCATTCAAGAACTGGGTTACAGGCCAGAGGTGTGGGAGGTGAGAGGCTGCACCAGAGACAGAGTGGGGAGAAGAACAGGCAGATCTTCTGAAACACCTCACAGGGGGCGAGGCAGGAGAGGTGTGCTATGCCACATGGTTCCCCTCCCTGGCCACCATGTGGGTCACCTCCCTGGCCGGGGATCGAACTTGTACTGCAGTGGCTGCGGATGCTTCATAGTCCTGTGCTTAACCCCTTGCGCCACCAGGGAGGCCCCACAACCCTGTCTTTAGATGGCTCATTTTGTGGTTCTATCTGTCAAGAGGCAGCACTCTGTGGTGGGGAAAGGAACCCTGAGGCTTTGTCCTCAACCATGAGTCAACTCCTTGGTTCTGGATCTTATTGAATTCTGCTACACTGAACAAAAGGGCAGGTGAGAGTCTGGCAAGGTGGCACCAGGACTCTCGTGCCCCACCCACTGCAGCTGCCCTATCGGTGGATGGATAGATAGATAAATAGGTAGGTAGGTAGGTAGATAGATAGATAGATAGATAGATAGATAGATAGATAGATAGATAGATAGATAGAGCCCTAGCACAGCAGTGTGATAAAGCTGATATTTATGTCTTTCCATTTTTAAAAAAAGATTTCTAGTACAGAGGGGTAATTCTGGGAAATCAAAAACTGCTTGCATCCTTATGGGGTGACAAGTTTCTTTGCTGAAAGTACTATCTTAACATTTGAACAAAAATCAATCTTCAGAAATTCTTGAAATTTACTAGAATTCCTACCTTCACTCTCCAAAAATGTTTGTCATTGGTTATATGTTCCCAAGGAAAATAATTTTTCATTTTACTTTTCAGAAAGGGCAGAGAATGCTAGTTGATGCTTGATTCCAGTTGGAGAAGCTGCACCTAGGAGCCCAGAGTGGCAGGAATTCAGTGCAAAAGAGAGTTGGAACTGAGTGCTTTGGAAACAGGGAAAACCAGAGAGGCAGGCAAGGGGCTGCTCCAGGAGTAGCGTCATCCTTTTGGGGTACAGGTGTACTTGTTTGGTCCTCTTTCTCTGATCCCATGAGAGAAGGGCTGCACCCACATGGGGATGCACCAGTCGGGGTCTTACATGAATGAAGAGAAGGGATGACAAATCTGAGCATGTGGGTGGGGATGGTGTCGCCAGAGTCAATCATGGGGTGGGGAGGGGTCCCCATGAAGATGAAGAGGCCTTCACACTCTGATGGTCACGGGAGAGGTGGCCACAGGTTTAGTTTCAGGATGCCTCAAAACCTCCTGACTGGACGTTTGAGCAGAGTGTGTCTAAGTGTGCTCAGTTCTGAAAGTGTCCCCATAGATGAAATGTACCCTGGATCTTACACAGCACAGGGTGCCCTTTGCACACAGGGATGTCTACGCCCTCCTCCTGCTTGCCATGGAGGCTTCCTTGTTTGGGGAGCTGGTGTGCTGCAGCTTAACTCCCACGCTAAGAATGGGTCCAAGAATGTCAGTCCCTCCAAAATCTGCTGACAGAACATTCCATTATTGCCAAGCCCCATGAAGAGTTTGTGGCGTTTAAAGTTGGGCATGACTGAGGTAGCAACAAATCCTCATTCTGAGCATAAATTATATTATCCTTTCTCTTATACCCCTTCCTTTCTGGAAACTGGGATGAAATATTTCTTTCTAACATTACAGTCTCTTTATGGGTGTGTGTGTGTACGCCTGCCAGGGTGTGTGTAGTTTTCTTAGTGATCAGTCTCTCATAGAGATTTCTCACTTAACAATAGATACTGCATTAGTGTATGGAGATATCGACACATCATCTTTTTTCACTCTTTGCCTTCATGTCCAGGAAATTTGGAGTTAATGCCTGAGGCTATAACCATCCACATTCAAGTTTCTGGAAAAATTTTCACTCTATCCCCACAGGAAATTGCTTTAATAATTGACTTTTGGGGGAACTGTTGCAGAAGTTTTCCTTGTACAGAACATTTGTGTGGTTGTTTATTTGCTTTGTTTCCTTCAGTCCCTGCATGACTAACATTCTTCCCATTTTTCTGATGCTGACACTGAGCAGCAAGTTTAAAGGCGCCTGAGTGCTCCTGAGTCCTTGGTGACAAAGTCTGAATTCCTACCCAGCTCTCCCTGTCCAAGACCAGTGTCCACTTCGCTCCCAGAGGTATTTCCCTCCCATAGGCACCCTGACTCCATGTCAGTTTTCAGGTCCTAAAGTGCTCGTCTGTTAATAACACATAGTTTACAAAAAGGTGGGAGCGGGTTCTGAATAAAAGAAGGTGTAACTGGGGACTTGAGGGGAAGGGGCAGGTGACAATATTCAGGGCCCCTGCAGAGAGGTCATAAGATTGGATAAAGGGAACGTGATTGCAGGCTTTCTTTGGGGTTTGTGGTCTGTCCTTGCAAAGACCGCGGAGAGGGTCCCCTCCCCCACGTCCTCCTGCACACCCCTCCTCCCTCCACCCTGTGATGCAGCAGTGAGGCTGGGAGGGGCCTTTGGAGGCCCTGCTCTGTCTGTTGATGGGAACCAGAGACAGACGTTACAGCCGTCCGGAATTCATTCTGGAAGAAATCTCGAACATTCTTCTGTTTGAGTCAGATTCTGATGTTTTTTTAAAATAGGCACATACCAACAGGAAACCCGAACTGCTTCAGTCTTGAGGCGGCCCGGAAAGTACATGCAAAGACAAGTCGGGGAGGCTGGCTCAGCGCTGTCACTCAGGCTCCAAACAGTAACTACAATAAGCAGACTTCTCGGTGCTGTCCTGTAGAGCGCTCTCCCCACCAGTGCAGCCATGCGGTGGTGCCGTTTTTATTTTCATTTTATATTTAAAGAAACTGAGGTGGGCTGTACGTCTAGTAGAGAGGCTTAAGTCTTTTGATTGCTTGATTCTTCATGGTCAAGTTAGCGAAAATGCCCAGTTCGGGTGGGCGGAGGGGCCGGAGGGGATTGAAGAATGCTTCAGCCAGCAAGCTGTCAGCTCTAGGTGAAAGATTACATTCTCCTGGCCTGACTGGGCACCGCAGGCATGGACCCCTTGGGGGTCTTCTGACCACATGGAGTCCAGATTCTGAAAGTTCTAATGAAAAGCTCAAGGACAGCTATTGGTGCCTCTGATTGCCTAAAAAGCCCAAGGGCAGATAGAATTACCTGGTAATTATGTAACATGAGCTACATCTTTTTAAAAATATTTATTTATGCATACAAGCACTGGGGTACAGGCCAGAGGTGTGTGTCGGGGGGATGGCGAGAGGACCCACCAGAGACAGAGTGGGGAATAGAAGAGGCAGATTAACTGAAATACACTGCTGAGGGCTCCGGAGCGGTGGGCGAGGCAGGAGAGGTCTGCTGCGTCATGTGGGTCCCCTCCCCGGGTGGCAGGGGTCAGGGATCGTACATTTTGCTTCATAGTGCGTTGCTTAACCCATTGCGCCACCAGACAGGCCCATGCGTTACGTCTTGAAGCTGGTCTTCAGCTACGTGATTTTAGAGATTAGGAAGTGACTTGGATATCTTTATCCTGGTGGGATTCTTTTGGTCATTGCCGTTTGGTCACTGCCTGGAATTAGGCCTTTTGGTCCACCCTATGGAATGAGATTACAGAGGCCACTGCCTCCCACTTACGGACTTTCCCATGTTCTCCTCTGAATTAATTCCCCTTTCCTCTACCTGTTGATTATCTCTTCTCTCTTTCTTGTAGCTCATACCAAGTCTAGTGATGTGCTTTTTCTTTTTTGCTTCTCCCTTCTTTTTGATGGAGTCAAAGTTTGGAATTTGTCTTCTGTGCTTATACATATAATTTCTGGTGATAACGAGTTATGTCTATGGTGTCCAACCAAAGATGTCAGGTGTATCGCTTCTCGGCCTTTTGGCTAAGATCAAGCGCAAAGATGTCACGTATGCCCAAGAACCAAATGCTGCTGCTTGATAAATGAACAGGGAAATAGAAGTTGACACCAGCACAAACATAAACATTTGTGTCCCTAGGAAATATTGTAAGTAACTATCTTATTTCCCACTCCTTGTTGCCTTGCATGCTCTCTTCCCCACGTAAGTTCTACTCCCTTTAGTGGGGGCTCTCCAGTTAATTGCTTCTCTGTTTTCTGTGTCACACACATCTGAAAATTTACTCCTTCCCATCTTGAACATCCTTTCTCTGAAGTTGGTGTGTGTGATTTGTGGGCTACTCCTGCCCAATTTGTGTCTTTGGACTTGTCTGGTTCACTGGCCACCGATTACCCAAGGATTGTTTCTGTTGAAAAGACAAAACACACTAATGGAGACTAATTCTTAACAAGTTACTGAGCCAAGTGTTTGGAAGATCCGAGAGCATCAAATTCAGCACCCATGTTCCCTTCAGTCACTCTGCTTCCAAGAAAAATATCACTTCCCAGAGGTACACAGTCACTAAAGAAAGTCAGGCAGACCAAGTTTGAAAGGAAAATCCATCCCTGCAGCCCGGCGGGCTGATGACCTCTAACACGCGCGGCCTCTCTGTTGGCACAGGTGACAAGACGGCTTTCCAGCTGCAGGTTCGGCAGGTGGAGGACTACCCCGTGGACCTGTACTACCTGATGGACCTCTCCCTGTCCATGAAGGATGACCTGGACAACATCCGGAACCTGGGCACCAAGCTGGCAGATGAGATGCGGAAGCTCACCAGCAACTTCCGACTGGGGTTTGGGTCTTTTGTAGACAAGAACATCTCTCCTTTCTCCTACACAGCCCCGAGGCACCAGACCAATCCGTGCATTGGGTAAGTGACCAGCTCTCCTTCTGTTGAGAATTTGAGTAAGGGGGATGGTGTAGCAGGAAAACTGAGCCCAAACAAAGCACTTAGGGAAAGCATAGTTAGGAGGAGAACCCAGCTGAGGTGTTTCATTAAACCCGGTTCTGACCTCCCTGTACGGGTGAAGAAATGAGCTGTCGTGACGCGGCCCCAAAACCTGGTGCTCTGCGCTCGTTGTTCTCACACCTGCCCGACGCAGCACTGTTTCTGCATGGACCGATTTTAGAGAACACTCTCAGAACACGATGGGCCCAGGAGCTCAAGGAGGCAGCAGGCAGAACAGCGTAAGCTTGCCCCTTGTTCGGAGCTCCCGAGGGGCTTGGGGAACAAGCCAGTTCCGTGTTGTTTATAGAAAGTTCTGTAACTTACCTTGACAAAACAAAACGGACATCCTGTACTTTAAGTATATGGTTAATTTTCCCCATCCATATCAGCACAGATAACTTCCTGAGTCTGAGCAGTAACACCTGTTCCAAGACCATCCCACCCTCTCAGTGCTTGCCTTAGGGCAGTGCTGGGTTATGCTTCCGTAACAAACAATCCCCAAATCTCAGTGACTCAACACAAAGTTTATTTCTTGCGTGTACAAAATCTGTGAAGGTTGAGCTGCTTTCTTTGGCAGCTTTCCTCTAAGCGGTGACTCAGGGCTCCAGCTCCTGAGACGGTATTTTTGGTAGTCGGTCTCCTTGGCTGCCACTGAGGAACAGAGAGGTGCCCTTAAGCTCCTGAGCCTGCCTGACCCCACAGCCCATCTGGGCAGCCCCAAGGGCTACTAGTTCTGGGTTGGGCTGGGTGTTTGGGGTGAGGCAGTATTTATGCTGGTGGTGTTTATTCTTCTGTGCCCTTCCTGATTCTTCTGCACACTCTCCCAGAAGCTATCTTAGATCTTTGCCAGGCACTGGGAACTGACAGTATGAAAAAATTTAAATACAAATGAGACTAAGTTCCTTGACCGTGAAGAAGCACTGGATGCCATCATTTCCTGGGGTTAGTCTCCTCTGGTCATGGCTGGCGTCATTATCACTTTGGTCCCATCTCCAATGCCCTTTTCAGCGGCGTCCCAGTGCCAAATGCCCTGTTGTTGGAATTGTGCCGCTTACTGTAAGCAAGTAGCACCGCAGCCAAAACTTTTTCCATTCATCCGGAGAGTGATGCTGTTTCTTTTCACCTCTGCCTTCTGATTGGATCCTGTCTCTAGACAGGGTGTGTCTCCACTTTCATGCTTCCGAGGTCCATCCACTAGCTGGAGATACTAGACCGGAGCTGGCAGGGGATGAAGGACTGGCTCTGGGCACTTAGCGTTTGAATATTCAAGATTATTTCACCCTCTGTGTCCCACAGCTCCTTCTTTATGTCCCAGAAGGCAGAACCAATCACACACAGCAATAGTCTTGACAGTGACTACAAGCACCGTGAAAAGCTGCTTGTAAGACAGGAAATCCAGTGGAGAATGGGAGCTTTGAAGGAAACATCAGGTTTAAGTTATGCAAATCTGCCTTCTCTCAGCTGGAGAGCCAGCTGAGATTTATCTCCTGGGTCGTCCCCTGGGTCGTCCCCACTCCTCCCTCTGGAGAACAGTGCAAACTGGGGGTGTCAGCTACTTGTGCCTGTGCCTGCTCCAGCTTGTGCATGAGCTTTGTTTTTGTTTGCCTTCCTGAGTTTTAATAGACTGTGAATTAGTTACCAACATTAAAAAAGAAAAAATAGAAGATTTTGTTACAGGGCAACCCTAATATAAAATGGGTTCCCCTCACTGAGTCCTCCACCTGCGCGCTCAGAAGACTTTTAAAAAGTCCCAATTCCAGGTACACGTGGCAAAAGTTATTAACAGGTTTTATTTTATGAAAGAAAGGGGAATAAAATAGTAATAACACCAAGGGAAAAAGAGAGGGATACAAATCCACAAATACCCTACCAGATCTAAGCAATGGCGCCTTGAGAGCTGGCTCCGAGTTGAATGAGATGGCTCCGAAGGAAGGGGTCTGGCTCCTCAATAAGAGAGAGTGCCCCAGGCTCCCCTCTGGTTTCATAGCCAGCCTGGCTGCTTAACTCCACCCTCAGGTCCCAGTGATCCACTCTTCGATAATCATCTTATCGAATTTGTGGTTCTGGAACACTGATGGTCTGGAGTGGGGGTTGGAGTCCACACACCCATAATCCATTTAGGATCACCTTTCCCCCTAACAATTTCACCAAGCATAACCGAGATTTCTAGGTTTTCTTGAAAAAATTGGGAGGTCTGCTAAAGCTGGGCTTGTGAGCCTGTGTTGGCTGCCACAGGCCCTACCACCCCCTCTGGCCCCCCAGCTGCCTGCTTCACCGGTTTGCCTTCCCTGCTGCGATCCTTGCCTCTGCCTTCCCTCCAGCCGGTGAGAAGAAGAAAATCACAGGCTTCTCCTCCAGCTCCAGTGGCACTTCAGCTGCGCGTTTTTCTCTGTGGCATTGGGCACAGTAGTAGCAGCACCCAGAAAGTTTTGGGGAGACAGGGGAGTCAGAAAGAATGACTTAACCACCTGTGCAGGACATTTCAGAGAAAAGAAAGTCATTTTCTCATGGGACTCCTGAGATTTGTCCTCCCTCCCTTTTTTTTTTTTTAAGATTTATTTATGCATACAAGAGCTGGGGTACAGGCCAGAGTTGCGGGAGGTGAGAGGATCCACCAGAGACAGAGCGGGGAGCAGAACAGGAAGATGGACTGAAACACACTGCTGACAGGAGCAGTGGGCGAGGCAGGAGAGGTCTGCTGCACCATGTGGGTCCCCTCCCTGGCTGGCAGCAGGGATCCAACTCGTGCTGCGGTGGCTGCGGTTTGCTTCATAGTGCGTTGCTTAACCCACTGCGCCACCAGGGAGGCCCCCTCCCTCCCTTTTGCTCAAGATATTTCTGCCACAGTATCAAAACCTTTGATTGTCCCTTCCCATCTTAGAATGTACCAGAAATGCCAGAACTGAATTAAATAG
Organism: Galemys pyrenaicus; assembly: GCA_019455555.1. NCBI lineage: Eukaryota > Metazoa > Chordata > Mammalia > Eulipotyphla > Talpidae > Galemys > Galemys pyrenaicus. The sequence goes on from JAGFMF010011415.1 coordinate 216,217, forward strand.
CACCAGGGCTGCCACAAGAAGAAAAAAGACACAATAAGTTGATCGCTAAAGGAATGGTTTAGTGATTGCTATTGTGAGCAATAGGCGTGGCTTCAGTGCTGAGTCACGTGATACCCACTGATCCAGCACTCGAAGGACTCATCTGGCATCCTATTTTGTCTCTAGATACTTTTCCTAGTTTTAGAGGTATTAGGCTGTTTCAAAAATACTTATCATGTCTTGCTTCTATGTGGAATGTATAAAAGCTGGATTTATAGAAGCAAAGGGCAGAAAGGAGGCTTTCAGGGGCTGGTGGGAGTTGGGGATGGGCAGCTGTTGATCACAGGTACACACATCCAAATATAAGATGAAGAGATTCTGGGAATCCAGTGTACAGCAATCCAGTTTCTATGGAAATCATTCTGAATTGTTACTTGAAAGTTGCTAAGAGAGTCAATCTTTTTTAATTGAGGTAGCATTGGTTTGCAACACTGTGTGTGTTCTAGGGGTTCAGGTGTGACTCCATGCCACACTGACCACCAAGGTGCTAATGACCGTCCACACAGCCCACCGCCCCCTCTACCCTTTGCTCCCCACCCCTGGCCCCTCTTATACACTCACATCTGTTAGAATCCAAGGATTTGCTTTTGCTTTGCTTTGTCTGTGTACTTGCTTTATTTCTTTATAGCCACATATGAGTGAAATTATTTGGTGTTTGTCTTTCTCCTTTTGATTTATTTCACTGGTATAATCCCTTCATATTCCGTCCATGTTGGCCATGTGGCAAAATTACACTTTTTGAATAGCTGAGTAGTATTCCACCATGTGTACACCTACATCTTCTTTATCCTTATCTACTGCTGACCCACTAGGTGCTTTCCGTAACTTGACAATTGTAATTAGTGTTTCAGCGAACATAGGAGCTCACGTATCTCTCTGAATCCACGTTTTCACCCTCTGTATGTGAATACCTAGCAGTGGAATTGTTGGATCCCAAGGTTTTTTAGAGGAATCTCCACACTGTTTTCAAAAGTGGCTGAGAGAATAACTCTTAAATGTTCTCACCATACACACATACAAAATAGGAAATATAAATCACGTAAAAACCTTTACAAATGAGGTACTACATTTATATTCTTTTCTTTCCCTTTGTGTATTTTTTCCAAGAAGTCACAGTATCCTTCACCAGCTTTTGAAGGTGTTATTCCATTGTCTTCTGCCATATCTTGTGGCCGATGTGAAGTCTGTTGTCTGTCATTTTCCTTTTCTCTGGTTGATTTTAATATTGTCTCTGCTTTTTCCTTTTCTATGATGTTTTCACTCTAATGCATCTAGATTGGATTACTTGTATTTACATTGCTCAAGACTTGGTCTGCTTGTTTAATCTGAAATATATCTTTATTTTCAAAAAACCTAGATGTTTTTTTCTGACTCCTTTCTATTTTCTCCCTTTTCTTTCCAACACTACTAGGGCATGTATTGGAGCTTCTCATAATCATTTTTCTCCCACAATTTCTGCCTCTTTCTTTTTTCCCCTTTGAAGAATAATCAAAAAATTCCAATTTGCTGGATTTTCTTTAGTTATTTGCTCCATATATTGACATTGCATTTATGAATCTCAGTGACTCTGTTTTTTTCTGTACTTTTTATTTGGTTCTTTTTCAGACTTCTGTTTTTCATACTATTTTATTCAAAACTTCTGATTCCACCCCCCATGTTTGGTCTCTAACCCTTCCTGTCCTTGAATGCTTTAAATGTCCTTGTTTTGAAGTACAGCTCATCACTGTTATCTCTGTTTCATGAGCTGCGCATCCTTTAGTCTGTTGGAATTGCTGACATTCCTTCACAGTGATTTGCTTTTCGTGAGCTCTATGACTTTTTCATTAGCTCTCCTTCGTCAGAGGTGGTTTTCTCTGGGAGAGTCTCAGGCCCTGGGGGTGCAGGGCAGTTCTATGTTTGCTGCTGCCAGGATGTCCAGCTCTCAGGGCTTCTTTCATAGCAAAAGTAGTCAATTCTGGGCCTCCCTGGTGGCACAGCGGGTTGAGTGCTGCACTGTGAAGCATCTGCGGCACAGCAGAGCAAGTTCAATCCCCAGCCCGGGAGGGGACCCACATGGCACAGCAGACCTCCCCTGCCTCGCCTGCTGCTCCCCTCAGCAGTGTGTTTCAGTCCACCTGCCTGTTCTGCTCCCCACTCTGGTGAATCCTCTCACCTCCCACACCTCTGGCCTGTACCCCAGCTCTTGTATGCATAAATAGATAAATCTTTAAAACAAAACAAAACAAAAGTAGTCAATTCTAACTTGCTCAGGGCTGGACTTGCAATTTTACGGGTGGTTCATCTTGCTCTTGGCCCAGAATGACTCTTCCTTGCTTCTTTTCTAGGGCAGTGGCGAGAGTTTTTCTGGTTTTGATTTTGGTGACAGGGCAGCTCTTGGTTGCACTCAGCTTTATGCAGTGAACCCTGTGCTAGTGCTTGGCCTTGCACAGGCCTGCGGCTCCTCCCTGTCCTCGTTAGACTCCTGCCCTGAGCCCACCAGTCCCCTGTCAGCCCCAGCACAGTGGGGAGCTCCGTGGCAGGCACTCCTGCTCACTTCCCACCTTTGTTGAATGGCGTCCTCTTCATTGATGGTGCCTGAGTTTCCCCTGCTAAGTAAGTTTCCAATCCTGGCTACATGTTAATATCTTTTTTTTTTTTTAAGATTTATTTACCTATGTGTACAAGAACTAGGGTACAGGTTAGAGGTGCAGGGGGTAAGAGGACTCACCAGAGACAGAGCGGGGAGCAGAACAGGAAGATCAACTGAAACACACCGCTGAGGGGAGGGGGCGAGACAGGAGAGTCTGCTGCACCTTGTGGCCACCACCCCGGCCGGCAGCAGGGATCGAACTCGTGCTGCAGTGGCTGTGGATGCTCCCTAGTGCGTTGCTTAACCCACTGTGCCACCAGGGAGGCCCCTTATTATCTTTCAAATTATATTTCACCCAAAAGTTCTACATGTTTAGAGTGAGAGCGGAGCTCTTTCCACATTAGTTCAAACCGCAATATTGTCCCAAAGTGTTGGCTGGTTTTCTAATTTGCCTAGATCTAGCATCTTCATATTGGATTCACTTTTTTTACACACATGCTCCCCCAGGCTCTTGAAGAGTATATATATTTTTCCTTTTTCTTCCTGGTTAGTAATCCTTCACTCAGCAACTCCCTGAACGTGACCCTAAAGTGTAGCCCCACAGCACAGAGACAGGGAGGGGTGTACCTGGCATAAGACCCTGCAACACCCAGTTCTCACGTGCTTCAGACCGTTCCCGTAGGCGTTAAACAGCTAGTCACAGGTGACAGCCTAATCTAGTGACTGGAGGTTGGCCAAGGTGCATATGGCAAAGCTGCCGTCTCCTCACTGAGAGGGAACTCTGGTCTGCTTCTATCGACTCTGCGGTGAAGGCTGCTTTCTGGCAGCCGTGGTCCCTGGCCCCCGCTTGACAGTAATGCTCGAGAGTAGAAGCGTGTCTGCTTGTTGCTGTCCGCAGGAATGAGAGCTGGGTTTAGCGAGCTTTCACAGCGTCTGTGCTTTGCCCGAACAGCAGCTCTTCTCTTTTTCGTCAACCAACCTATCAACCGTGATAATAAGCACACAGCGCAAGTCCCAAAGCTTGGAGCGGAACCGTACAAAAGGGAGCAAGAGGGAGAAGTGAGAGTGTGTGTGTGTTTGCCTCCTCTCGGGCTGCCATTTGTCGTAGCACGGCCATGGGACCTCGGCTCGGTCTCCTTCTCCAACTGGGGATGCGGCGTCCATCTCGTCCATCTCGCTCTTTATGGCACATTGAGACAGAAGAAAAGTTTGCGTAGCCCGAGGCACAGATTACACAAGAGTCTGACCTGTCCCAGTACAAAGTGTGGATGAAGACTTGGAGGGCGAGGGGAGCTCAGTAAAGGAAGGACAAGGGGGGAGACTAGCTGCTGCCCCCTTCCAGAGGGATCTGTGGCTGTAATGGCAGCTGAGTTGACACCGTCAGAGCCTGCTTGTTGGGGGAGACTGCTGGGCTGAGCGGTCAGTAGGCCCCCAGGGAGAGTGAAAAGGCCTCTTAGAAAGCCAAAAACTGCCTTCTTGTGTAGAGGAGGAGAGTCTGCCTGGACCTGCGTGGTGGGGCCACTTCCTGACAGTTAGACAGATCCTCCTAGGAGATGCCCTGCCTGTTCCCCTTACCGCACACATAGCTCGACCTCTGTTAATTACTGCTTGTTTTTCATCTTGTGTTCTGAAAGGCTCCCCAAGCCTGCACAGCCTGGTCCAGCCTGCCTTGCCAGCCTCTTTTTAGCGTATCTTGCTTCTAGTCCCTGCACTGTAGCTCCACTGGCCAATTCCTTGGATTCTCCATGTTCCCTCCTGCCACAGGGCTCTTGCACATGCACTTCTTAGACTATGACACCCTTCCCTCCCCCATTTTATATAGTGAGCCCACTTAGGAGACAAAGTTAAGGCCTCCCTTCCTGTTTCAGTAACTCTATACCTTGCTGAAACTGCTAGAGTTGTAATTGAACTCCAGCTTCCTCTAGCAGTGGTCATTTGGAATCTCTGCTGCAGACGAAAGATGAGATTGCCCAGAATTTCAGGAGGAAAACACGACATTAACTCACTGTTGAAATGCAATACTTCCTTCTTTCTCCGAACTTCGATCCAATTTCCCATTTGAAGGTGGCCATGTCTTGCCGATTTCTGTTGCATCTCGGACACCTGATAACTAGTTTATCACTGTGGTATTTATAAGTGAAAAATTCTTACTCCATTTAGTCCTTGCTCATGTGCCACTATGTCGTGGTGGTCTCCGAGTTGACATAAGGGTTATGTTGATCCCTTGGCACATGACAGCAGTAAGTTCAGGTGAGAAGCTGGTCTCTGGGTAACCTGCCCACTTTGCTTTCACTCCACATTGCCTACCCACGCTCTGTGCTGCCTTGGCAGCCGTGCCCATGCCCCTGGCCCCTCACGTCTGTCAGGGAACCAGGGCTCCTCCAGGACATCTTCCTCTCACTGCAGGTGTCCCCCTATGCCCACCATTACCTCGCCTTCCCTTGAACTACATCATTTCATTCACTTTCAGCCTGGTCCGGGCTGGGCCGTCTTGCCTGCAGGCTTCACACTGGGGAGCAGGAACTGTGTTCTCGCCATGCCCGTGGCAGATCTGCTGTGTAGATACTCATCAGGGCTGCACAGGACACTGCACAGTTGCAGAGTACTTGATTGCTGAAGATTTAGACGTGATGGAAAATTGACCCTTCTCTTCTTTCTCTCTAGTTACAAGTTATTTCCAAACTGTGTCCCTTCCTTTGGGTTCCGCCATCTGCTGCCTCTCACAGACAGAGTTGACAGCTTCAACGAGGAAGTCCGGAAACAGAGAGTGTCCCGGAACCGAGATGCCCCAGAGGGGGGCTTTGATGCCGTACTCCAGGCGGCTGTCTGCAAGGTAACTTTCCTTTCTGGTCCTGCCCCGGGCGGGAGGTCAAGAAAGTGTCCGTGTGGGTGTTGGCACTTCCTGCTGAAGAGGGCAGATTTTGAGCCACCCAGCATGGCCCCTGTCCACTCTCACATCAGGGGTGGGTCAGTGGACTCTCAGGAACCGACAGCCATCAAACAGCTGGAGCTCGGGGCTGGGCTGGGCTGGTGAGTGTCTGTGTGGCAGGGTGCGGCTGTGAGCTGCGGGAAACGATACTGTCTTTGCCAAAAGACAGCCGTTCTGTGTTTATATATTGGCTCTTGCCTCTTTTCAGGGGAAAAAAAAGAAAGATCAAGTTATATGTATGCATAGAAGCTTGTGAAGCTTTTTGGCCCAATTTTGTTCAACCTTAGAGACTGCTGTCTTAGAGAATCCAGCTGAGAAAGAGTTGCACTTCATCATTGGTTGCACAGCTATTTTTTTTTCTCTTGCTTTCTCTGTGATATATGAATCAGTGCCAGGACGCAAGCTTAGGTCAGAAATGAACTCATGCTTTGAGAGTTTCCACTTTCAGCGAAATATATAAATGGAATGTTGGTAATAACTTTTGCTTAAAATAATTTTCTACTGTCAAAACAACCTAACAACAACAACAACAAAATCACTCTTGAATTTGCTGTTCCAACACATATTTTAAAATTTTCACATGGTAGTGCTAATAGAGTGTGCATCATTCATTGATAAGGGTGTCTTAAAATTTTAGGGGCTGAGCCACAGGGCAGTGGTCTGGGACGCTCACATTTGAGGGAGGGCTGGTGAGGAGGTTGTACCTCAGCTTGGAGGGGCTGCAGATTGGCAGCTGCTTCCATGGTCTGACTCAGCCAGTCAGCGTTCAGAGTGTCACAGACCTTCTTTCCTGCCATCCTCGACAGGATGATAAGAAAACCACAGTTTTCCTTTCTGACACAAAAATCCAAAATGTAGGCAGGGTGGGACAAGGGGAAAGAAACATGTAGAAAGTTGGGGCCTCCCTGGTGGCGCAGTGGGTTAAGCAACACACTATGAAGCAAACCGCAGCCACTGCAGCAGGAGTTCGATCCCTGCTGCCGGTCAAGGAGGGGACCCACATGGTGCAGCAGACCTCTCCTGCCTCGCCTGCTGCTGCCCTCGGCAGTGTGTTTCTGTTGATCTGCCTGTTCTGTTCCTGGCTCTGTCTCTGGTGACTCCTCTTACCCCCCCCACCTCTGGCCTGTACCCCAGCTCTTGTATGCATAAATAAATAAATCTTTAAAAAAAAAAAAACTTGTAGAAAGCAGTGCAGTTTGCTGCCGCCTCCTCGGTGCTGCTGTGGTTCTGCTGTGGCGGCTGTGTCTTTGCACTGAGAGGGTGAGCCCGTGGTGGCTCCCCGTGCGGGGCGGCTGTGGGCGTCCCTTCCCAGCGGCTGGCCAGAGCGAGTGTTGTGACTCAGAAGCCCCAGTGTATAGGCCAGGAAAGCCAGATGGAAGACGACTAGAATGCGCTCAGCTCTGAACCTTCCAAAGGCTTCACACGATAACACCATGGGTTTGTTTCAGGAAGAAAATTTAAAAAAAAAAAAGTTTTTCTCCTTGGTGGCGCAAGGGATTAAGTCACAGCACTATGACGCTATCCGCAGCTACTGCAGCTCGAGTTCATCCCCGGCCAGGGAGGGGACCCACATGGTGCGCAGACCTCTCCTGCTCGCCCGCTGCTCCCCTCAGCAGTGTGCTTCAGTAGGTCCACTCTTCTGCTCTCCGCTCTGTCTCTGGTGATGCTCTCACTCTTCTGCACCTGTAGCCTACACCTCAGTGCTTGTATGCATGAATATTTTTTTTTAATTTTGCATTTTTTCTTACATAGTTGTTAATTTTTGTACAGTATTTGATTTTTTCCTTCAGGTGTAGTCCCATAGTTTTTTCACCAGCATCACTCATGATCTGTCTCAGTCCATGGTGCTCTTCCCTCCCTGTTTAGCTCGCTCTTCCTTCCCCTCTCCAGGTGGAAGCCTCAGATCTTTGGTTTACCTGCAACTTCTGTCGTTTTCCTATTCCTTTGTCTGGTTTCCCTATATTCCTTCTGTAAATGAAGCCATCCAGTATTTTTCTTTCTGACTTATTTCACTGAGCAAAATCCTTTCTTGCTCCATGCATGTTGCTGCAAAAGGCACAAGTTTATGTTTTTTGACTGCTGAGTAGTATTCCATTGTGTTTATATACCACATCTCATCCAGCCATCTGTTTTGAGGCATTTAGGATATTCCCACATCTTAAATAATTGTAAATAGTGCTACCATAAACATAGGAGTACAGATTTCCCAGAAAGAAAACTTACTTTTGACAGCACCCAGACAGTGATTGTATGGGATATCTTCTCATACTTTCTGCCAGAGTCCACTTCTTCACGGGGACAGATAGCACAGAGAAAACAGAATCCCTCTTCCTACCTCATCTCCCTGTCTTGAGAACTTGTTGAATTTTATTTTTTCAGACAGGAAACCATCTTTAAAGCCTGGAAGAAATAACCCAGTAACAGGCCTAGAGAGTCCACTTACATTAATAATGCTTAACTTGGTTAGCTGGGGGGACGTGCTTTGGATGCTGGAAGCACAGTGTTCATTGAGAAACTGATCGATCCACCCAGTGAGGCACAGCACCTTCCATGTTATTACAGACCCATGAAAAGGCTCTTTCCTTAGAGAACTCGGTGTTTCCAGTCGCAAGTCTTTCAGAAAAGGTGTTAGCAGATACCTTAAATATAGTACCTGAGTCCTGTGGATGAGAGGCTCTCTGTTGATATTTTCTTACTCTCCACTATAACCTTTGCAATAGGGAACCCCTGGGAAGTTAGCGTTGCTTGGAATTAGGCTGTCTGTGAGCCGCCAGCTTCTCTCTGCACCGTCTCTTCTCCTTTGTGGTATCAGTTCCCATTTGGGTACAAATCAGCCCATTCCTTTTTCACTTGAAATCTCCTCTTTACGATGAATGCCATCTTTCCTGGCTCACCACAGCTTTACTTGTAGCCAGGCACTGGAAACCAACGATGAGCCACATTTTAATGGAAACATCTGAATATCAGGTTTAAAGAATATTTAAGGACTTGATTAATTCTTAAGTGGGGGAGTGGAAAGCAGGTGATAAAATCATATAGGTATTATAGTCCCAGTCTACAAGTAAAGTAAGGGTATGGAAAAGATTGGCAATAAATAGTCCAAGTTAAGACGGCTGTTATCTCCAGTGTTAAGTATGAATTTATTTTTTTCCCTTTGTGTTTTTTAAATTTTATATTTACCTAAATTTCTACTATGCATGCATGCTGTTGTGTGTTTTGTTCAAGAAACAGAGAGAAACATGAAGTGAAGCCCCCATGGATCCATTGTCCGTGTTTAACAGCTGCCAACTTGTGGTCAGTTTGATTTCTTTTGTATCCGCAGCCATTTACTACCCACCCCCACTTCTGTTTGGAGCAAACTGCAGATACCACATTTCAATCATCTTTAGAGCTTTAATAATCTTTAGGTTTTAAAAGCTTTAATGACAGGTTTTTATTTCTTTGACAGTTAAGAGTTCTAAAGCTTTTTTAATCCTAAGCATTCCTTGCTCTGTCTCCTGAGTTTTTTGCCTCTTCCTGTTTTGCCCAGATTAAAGGCCCTTCTGCTTAATCCTGCAAACTGAGTGTGGCAGAGCGAGCAGGCCTGGGGCTCACTGGGTCTTCCCGTCCTCTGGCTGCACCCTTGGAGGTGGAACTGAGATAGTCCCACCTCATAAAAATCCTACAGGAGTCCTTTGTCTGGTTTTGTTCTCACTCTGATTCCCTGGGATGAACTGTTAGTTCATTCTGTGGGACTTAAGGGTACGGGATGCCACGTGCCCGAGCTTCTCTCCCACCTCTGTGGCCCGCTCTGTACTCCCGGAAAGCTGTTCTTTGCAAAAGGAAGTAAACTGCCTTTCTGTCTTTAGGATTCTAGTTAGGGTCAGTGGCTTGCCTCCTGGGAGTGGATGTTCTTAGTTCCTGTCCCTTGACAGGTCACACCTGTTCCAGACCACGGCTGAGGAGTGCCTCTGTCATCCTTGTGGGCATTTCTCTCGTGCCCTGCACCTGGCTGGGTAAGAATGAGGTCATGCCACACCCTTGATTTATTATCTTTACCTGGAAACCTGTTATTGGATCTGTTTCTACTTCTTCACGGTCGGTGTAATAGTCTCCTTTGACCACTTTTATTGCTCTCCAGTGGTTTTCTAGAGGTTGATCCTGAGTTGTTTATTCTGAAGTTGGCAATGTGATGAGTGATTCGGACAAGATTAAGCTGCTTTCCTGCTCTCAAGCAGCCCCCTGGGCTAGGGGAGGGCGGGAGAAGGCCAAAGACCTGTGTGTTCCACCTCGCCAGACTCCCTTTAGCTTTTCATCCTGGCTCTCGCATTAAGGAAATGACATGCAAATTTGGGCTTATCTGGATACCTCCTGGCTGCACAGGTTTCTATGGGCTGCCTTCTTTAGTGAGGCGGAAAATAGGATCAGTACAAGCCATCCCGTTTCTCTTCAGCCTCTGCTTCCAGCGCCCTAGCCTTTGCCTCCCACACTCCAGACTGACTTTCTATTTTGAGTCTCTAATTTTGCATTGTGTGTGAAAACTTTAAAGCATTGTATGTCACCTCAGAAGTAGGTGGGTGAATAAGTCTTAAACTGTACATACCGAGTTAAAAGTGTTGGCATGGATGCGGTCCTTCATTTCTTTATTGTCTAGAGCACCCTAATCTTTATTGTCTAGAGCACCCAAAGCCCCAAAGGGACTGGCAGGACAGTGTCACTTGGCAAAACATTCTGCAGATGTGCAAATTCTGTGGACCTCTAGAAGCAAAATAGTTGCTGCCCCGCTCAACCATCACCCATGTTCTGGATGATTAGTGTCCATTATCTCTGTCTCTCACAATAGTCCCTTCCGTGTACTGGGGGGAGGTGGGGTTCCCAGTTTACAGGAGAAGAAACTGAGTAGCACAGAGCTACATTACACTTACTGTAAATAAGGGGTAGGGCTGGCATTTGAGCCGGACCTGGTTCAGTCTAAAGCCTGCGCCCCTTCTTTTGCCTGGTACCCGGGCGCTTTGGGAAGTAGCCACGATGCTGTGTAGGGCAGGGAGGACTCAGTGGAGAGCCACGTACTGATTCAAGCTCAGCCTCTGCTGCTTACGGCTGGCTCCAGCGAGACCAGCCGACCTCTCCCGGCTCAGAGAGCGCCTCTAGGAAAATGCGGGGTTAGAGAGGAGGGTCTCCAAGATGGGCCCGGGCTGTGCTGACAGTGCCGCTTCTCACACAGGATTTACCACAGTCCTGTGCCCCTTTGCTCAGATTCTTCCTTTTGCTCTTTTGTCCCTCTCGCTTCAGGCTTGAGTCCCAGGCCCAGCAGGGGCTGCTGCGGATACCAGTAGAGAGTGGAGAATTCTAGTCCCTGGAGGCAGGCACAGCTATGGGCGGTTTCCACCCTGCACCTGACTCAGCCTCCAGCGGGTCAGCTGGTTTCTTTTGACTTATCTAATGCTTTTCCTAAGCATGAGTAGAGAAATGTAGGGAATGGCCCTTCTTCCCTTGAGGAAGGCAGGAATCCCTGGCACCTGAGTGTCCTCTGAAAGGCTCCCCCGTGTTGTCCACGTTCTCTGTCTCAGTATGTGTGAGCTGCCTCTGCTGGCAGATCCCACCGCAGTTTCTGTCTTAATCCAGCCCAGTCTGCTGGCTCTTCCTGTAGTGCAGAGTCTTTATGAAACTCCGTGGAAGTTTGGGTTTCCCTGTGGCCCACGGGAACTTGGGCACGGTGTGTGCAGGCACCAGGCCCTCCTCCAACTGCAGCGTTTTCGTCGGAGGTGCTGAAGGCTCTCCTTGGCTTTGTTTTGCAGGTGTGGTTTAATGCACCCCTTTGAGTCCTGAAGTGATGTTTCCTTGATCTGACCCATGAACTGTGCCACGGGCCTCAGGGCCCTGCTGACAGACACTTGTACTGATCTGAAGGGTGAGAACTGACTGAATTACAACTCGGAATTGTCAACAGGGCGCAAGTGAGAGTTTGCGTCTCTGCTCCTGCTCCAGCGTGACTCTCTGTTGCTTAGGAGGGACCTTCACCCAAGGGCTCACTTGGCTGTCAGCAGCACGGATGAGTCACCCTGGGCAAGTTAGGAGGCCCCTGGGACGACTGAGGCCACGTTTCTGTCCCTGGCTTCAAGTTGTGGGATCCTTTTTGCCTTAAACGTCTATTTGGCAAAAGGAAAGAGACAAGAACTTATTCTTGGGCTCTCTGGGCCACCACCACGGCCTCTGTGGCTGAACCACACTGACCCAGATCGGTTACTCTGACTCATATGGGCCCTTTGCAATAATGCTAATTGCTGGGAGTAGTTTTCTTCTGTATTCCTGCTTTTCTCTGTTTAATTAACCGGCTTTTTCATCAGAGCAGTCTTAGGTTCACAGAACTGAGCGGATGCGCCCCTCCCCCAGCCCCACCTCCCCCGCCTCCAGGCACCTTCCCCTGAGTGCACACGGCTCTCTCATCGCCTCTCGAGTGGTGCACTTGGTGCGATTGATGAACCAGCACTAGTGCGTCGTCGTCGTCACGCAGAGTCCACAGTTGACGTGCGGGTCTCTCTTGGCGATGCACTTCCTATGGGTTTGGACAAATGTGAAATGATACCACTGCCATTATAGTGCCACAGTAGTTTAGCTGCCCTGCAAATCCTCTCTGCGCTACCTCTTCATCCCTCCCTGCCCCACCCTGCTCTCTTTTGAATGGTTCATCTTTGCCTTCTTAACCGGGAACCTCTGCCTCCCCGTCATTTGTCGGTGAAGCCTGCCTGCCCCAGCTGATCTTCTGAATAGAGTCCCTGAGCACCAGGCCCTTGTCATGTGACTCCAGTGACATACTTGTATTTGGGACACTCCTTGAATGACGTCCGCTTCCCCTTTGAGACAGTGAGCTCCTGGAGGCAGGCACTTTCTATCCACTGCATATCCCACCACTGAGACGCTGCCTGACCCGTCACAGGGCTTCCCTAAACATTTGGTGGACAGACAGCTGTTTCGTTGTCATGGACTCCTTTATGCTTCTGGAGTTCAGGAACCCCCAAGTCCAAGTCCATCACACCACTCCCATCTTATCCAGCCGCCTCCGAGTCATTAGCATGATCATCCATTCAAGCTAAAAGAAAGTACCGTTCCTTGGCAGTACTTTCCAACTCAGTGTTCGAGTGTCCGCTGATGCTCAGTGACAGGCGCAGTGGAGAAAACTTCAAAAAGAGAGCTGAGATAAGGCTCCTAGCCTCAGGGATTTAAGTGGAGCTTGCAGATCTCTCCAAGGTGAACACACATTAGATGGAACCATATGAAATTGATATTTGACCACCAATGATGCTTTCTATTTGCTATTGATATTTTCTTCAAAAAAATTCCTATGGCTCAGACTAGCACATGGCGAACTTTCTCCAGTTTGGCTTGGAGTTCCCATCAGGTGCTTTCTGCTGCATGTTTGGGGGGCTCGAGCTCCAGATGAGCGTCTAAGCCTTGAGTCACAGGCCAAAACTTCTCCCCACGGAGAGAAATATTACACTTTTGGCCGCTGTAGTTTAACCACAGAGCAGATTTTTTGAAAAGCTTTTTCATTGCAAAGTATAGATGGAGGCAGGAAAAACAAACTATTAATAAGAACATGTTTATTGTTACAAGTGACAGAAATAGGCTTGAAGTCAGCAGGATTGGGAACGCCAGGCACGGAGAGTCTAACCTTGCGTTTCCTTAGGCGCTGTGATGAAACCCAGACGCCTTGGTCCGCAGCACAGTTCTGCTGCGGGCTGTGCCCCCTGGCTGGGCAAACCAGCACCCTTTTCTTCCTCATTTCCTCCCCAAACCTGTTTTTTTCTCTCTCGGTGCTTGTCTGAGACATTACTGTGCAGATATTGTACTATGACTTTTGATAATCTGTTGAGTGCTTCTGTTACAGGGTAATTTTAATATAAAATGGGTTTTTTACACTGGGTTTTTTACTTGCACGCTTAGAAGACTTAAAAGTCTTAATTTTAGGTACACGTGGCAAAAGTTATTAGCACGTTTTATTTTATGAAAGAAAGGGGAATAAAATAGTAATAACACTAAAGGAAAAAGAAAAGGATACAAATTTATAAATACTTTACCAGATTTAAGCAATGGCGCGTTGAGAGCTGGCTCCGAGTTGAATGAGATCGCTCCGAAGGCAGGGGTCTGGCTCCTCAGTCAGAGAGAGTGTGTCCCAGGCTCACCTTGGTTTTACAGCCAGCTTGGCTGCTTAACTTTACTCTTAGGTTTTAGTAATTCACTTTTCGATAATCATTTTATCGGATTTGTGGTTCTGGAACACTGATGGTTTGGAGTGGGGGTTGGAGTTTACACACCCATAATTCATTTAGGACCACCTTTTTTTAAAACACGGATGGTCTGGAGTGGGGGTTGGAGTCTACACACCCATAATCCATTTAGGACTACCTTTCCCCCTAACACTTCCGGAGCACAAGATGCTCTGTTAAGTGCCAGGGACAAGCCGAGGAGCGATCCCAGCTCGTGTCCCCGTGGGCGCCATGAGCTGGCTGGAGGCAGAAGCCTGCCCGGCAGCCCACGGTGGCCAGGGAAGGCACTGGCTCTAGGGAAGATCTGGCCCTTAGGGCCCACTGACTGGATCACAGTGGTCTTGTTAGTGGGCAGACTGAGGAGCACCATGGGACCCCCAAACCTGCCTGCTCAAAATAGATTCTGCCATCACCACATCAAGACAAAACATACTCTAGTGCATCCGACCTTCAGTAGGTAGGAACTTTCATACAATTAGTACATACCAATTGTGATAGAGAAGAGAAAATATAGTTTTTTTAAAAATTATTTATGCATATAAGAACTGGGGTACAGGCCAGAGATGCAGGGGGTAAGAAGATCCACCAGAGTCAGAGTGGGGAACAGAATAGACAGATCAACTGAAACACACTGCCAAGGGCAGCAGCAGGCGAGGCAAGAGGTCTGCTGTGCCATGTGGGTCCCCTTCCTGGCTGGCGTCAGGGATCGAACTCGTGCTGCAGTGGCTGCGGTTTGCTTCATAGTGCGTTGCTGAACCCACTGCGCCACCAGGGAGGCCCCGAAAAAGAATATAGTTTAAATAATTTCCAATTAAACATCCAAAGTTACCCATCCCCTTGTGGGTAAATAAATGTCCAGCCGAACAGAATTGGCCCAAAGCAGGGCAGCTGAGGCCCAAAAGCCTGCCACAAGTCTAAGGCACCACCTGGAGGGGGCATCATAGGAAAGGGGCAAAAGGAGCCCCTTCCAGTCAAGTCTGGAAGGAAAAGAGCAAAATCAAAATACAGGGCTGCCTCTGTCAGCCTCCCCAGGGGTGTCCCACCCACATCTCTTCCAAGGGTCTCCTGCCATGTCTCCCAAATCCCTGGTACAAGGCCAAGGCTGAGAAGCAAGTGCGGCTTCTACACGTGTCTCTCTGGTTCATGTGCCATCTCGAGGCTTCGCCCAGACTTTCTCCATCTCTCTCCGCTTCTGCTTTGCTGCTGCTTAGTCCCCTTCCCAGTCTTTCCTGGGAACGCCACTCTTCCTGAGAGCGGGCAGGGAACCTGGAGCCTCCCCTTGCCCTGGGAATTCGCTGTTACAGCCTTTCCTTCCGGGGTCACCTTGGTCTCTGCCTCCCTCCCAACCCCCCAGTGTTTGCCCCAGGCTCTGATGCTGACCTGATGTTATTGATTATATTGGCTGAGTTCTTTGTGAGGGCGGTTCTCCCCCAGGCACTTACAGCACTTACTTAATCCTCTGAAGGTGTTTACACTGCCCCTTTTTGATGAGAAAACCAGCCAAGATATTATGACTAGAAAGGGCAGAGCCAGTGATGGAACTGTACCAACCCACTTAGCTCCAAAGCTGGAGTTCTTAACCTCAACAGTACTCTGCCTGCAGTCCTGTGGTCACGCAGGAGTGGGGAAGAGGAAGGGGTGTGTTTCCAAAGAGAGCAAAGTCCTGGCTAAGGAGCCACTGTGGGTTCCCACGTGACCCCGCTGCGGGACAATCCAGTTGTGTATGCTGCTGTTCTTAGGGCTGAGTTTCCTGTTTATCAGAAACAGCCCTCATGTGGCTGGCAGCCTCAGGCTTTCCCAGGAAGAGCATTAGTACAGTCCCAAGGTCTCCTCTCCCTTACAGTGTCTGTGCTTATCTCTGCCCTTGGTTCCCTGTCTGTCTGTCAAGTGGGGATTCTGATACCATAATTCAGAGGACTACTGGTTCTGCCCTTAGACTCTCCCAGATAACGCTTTTATCAGATGCTGGATCTTTGTCCACAGGAAGGGAACCATGTCCTGGTTTAGTGAATCTTCAGTGAGAGCTGGGGCCCTGGCTAAGGACCCCTTTGCGTTCGTTTTGATTAGATTGCCTTGAGAGCAGAAATCTCAGTCATTGAAAGCTAGTGTTCCTGTCCTCTTCAAAGTACTTCCTGGAAGGCATCTTGTTCCTATGCCTCTCTTGTGTTTGAACACTGTTTATCAGAGAGAGGATCAGGTGCATTGTCTCAGAACTAGCAACTCAAAGAGAGCAAGCAGCCCACGAAGGCCCTGTCACCTAAGTTTCCTAAGGGAGCTGAACTGGGCAGCAGTTTTCCCTGATTGCCCAGAATTGGTGTACCAGGCCTTTCCCTGCACTGCCCACAGGGGTGCCTTGAGCCTGCCTCTCTCACTTGCTTGTCTGGCGTGGTCCCTGCACGTAGGTAAGTCACTGGACCTGCGGACCCGCAGCCAGTTGGAAGTTTCAGACCAAAGGCCTGCAGCCCTGTCCCGCCTGCTTCCCTCTGTGTGGTCGGAACACGCCCAGGAAGCTATGCTTGCCTCTGGGGCCATGTCTAGGACAGATAGTGAGAAAGCAGAGGGTGAGTGGATGGTGCCTGGGTTGGAAACTACCTCTTCTGGGTAGTGGTTAAAAGTTAACTAAGAGGAGGGACACTCCAGAAGAAAGGAGGAGAGAGGTCACTTAACCTGACTCCAGATAACATTATGAAAAGGGAGTGGACTCTGCCTAGGGGAAATCCTAGGGTAGCCATAGGGAGGCAGGTTTGAGTTCATGTAAGGAAGAATTTTCTAACAAAGAGCTGCTCAGCAGTGGAGAAGGCTGCCAGATGTGGCATTGAGTGGGAATGTGGGTCCTCTGTCCTTATGGTGGGGGTACCATATCCCTGCTCTGGATGAGAGGGTGGGCGAGGCAACCTTTGGGGGTCCTTCTAAACTTTGGGCATTACATACTTCCTCTGAGTTGTTTTTTCCATCTAGTAACCACAGGTGCTTTTGTTCCATGGTGGCCCTTCTAGCCCATCTTCTGTGGCACCCTCTAACTGGTGCACCCTCTACGCTGCATTTGTCTTTGGCCACCAGGACCTTGAACTCTACCTTGCATGTTCATTTTGTGTACGAAGCACAGCTGACATTGCACTGGTACCTAGGAAAGTTTTTGTGGGTTCCCATGGCTTTTACTCCTTACCGTGTGGGTGAAAGTCTAGATGAACTGGAGCATCTATTCAAGGGCACCCACAGACAGCATGGAGGTGGGTGGCAGTGAGTGGAAGCCATTCAGAGTCCTTCAAGTGACCTACCTTCCTCTTTCATCAGGCCTTGCAGCCTCTGTGGGTGACAATTTCCAGCCCTAAAAACCAGAGTGCTCCACAGATGGAAGGCTTACGTCCTCAAACAGTCTCTGACTTCCCAGCCCTGTTTCTTTCTCCAGCCCTTTGTTGGACTCGTTGACCCCCACAGAAGTAGAGAGTTTGCTTTCTGGACATTGATGGAGTCAGAGATTCTGGGCCTGGTGATGGTTCCCCCAGCCACCGTGTCCTGAGTCCCTGGTGGCTGCACGGCATCTTACCCATGTAGCTGGCTCACGTGGAGTAGCTGAAATAAACGTGGGTCACAGAACACATCAGGGGGATGCCAGAATGCAGACTGGTGCCCACGAGGAAGGTGAGCCCTGCTTTGCCTGCGCACCCAGAGTGTGTTTAGGAAGGAAGGGGAAACCATAGTTTTGCCCAGAGGCTCTGTCTGGCTCAGCTCAGGTCTGGGATCAGACTGTAAAGAGTGTTTACAGTTTGGATGTGGGTGGGTGCTGCTGGCAGACCAGGGAAGTGAGATGAAAAAGATAATTCCATGATGAGAACCAGGGAGGCCTGGAAGGGCAGTTGATTTGGGGAAAAGAATGTGTAGCAACTTCAGATAAGCTGAGGTCCAGATGGTGATAGATATGGTTGACTTTGGACACCGACCCAGGAATAAAGCTCAGGAGAGAGGTCAGTGGAGATGTGACTGAGGCGGGACTTGTATAACTCTCCCCAGGGCAGTGTTCCCTTTGGCCTCGTCCAACTGCTGGGGAGGCAGAGGCGTCAGAGAGCAGTCATGCAGCAGGGGGCATTGGCGGTGCAGTCTCCAGGACCCAAGGGCAGGAGGGCTTGAAGGACCTGGCTCTGGGTGGCAAGGAGAGGCCACAGAGCGAGGCCCAAGGGTAGCTGTGGGTTGGGTGACAGGTCCTCAGCATGAGGTCTTCATCTCGGCTGCATGTTGGGCTCATCTAGGGAGCTTAAAAAGTCTCGGTGTCTGGGCTGCAGGTCAACCAGGTACAGCAGGACCTCTGGGCATCAGTATTGTTACAGCTCGTTAGCGGCCCCCAGGAGCCACTGTATCATGGGGAAGGGAAAGAGAGGGGAAGCCAATGGAGGCTAGACTGAGACCACTGTCTGAGACTGAGGGGGCATCACATGGCGAGGTCAGATTATAAGGGAATGAGGAGAGGAATTAGAGATGATACATGTGTTTGTCCTGAAAATGAGAGACAAGTAAAAAGAGATTAGTGTAGCTGGGTCAAAAGGAGGATTATTTTAAGTGGGTCATGAGCAGATTTTCCAGTCTATGGAAAGAACCAGAGTAGAAACTGACTGAAAGAACAAAACCTCCAGAGAGGAGGGATTTGGGGACTGTGTACTGTGGGGAGGGTTGCAGGCTCCTCGCTTAGGGACAGTGAGACCCCAGGAGAGGGTGCTACGCATCCTAGGGCTGTGGGCCTGGCCCTGTGAGCCCAGTGGGGAGGCACAGCCTGTCTTGAGGAAGAAGGCCAGAGGCCACCTCCTTACTGAATATGGAAGCTGGGAGCTTCAAGGCTGAAACAGACCTCCTGGGGAATTTGATGCAGGATTGACCAAGGAACAAAAAAGCGTACACGTCTGCTGTGGAGCGTTGCTTACTTCTAAGTGCATGGTGTTTCCAGCCACCCAACCCCGACATTTTCACCTGAAGGCTCACCTCTATCAGTTAATGAAATTTGCTGTCAAATGTTTTGGTTTTACTCAGAGACATGGAGAAAAAGTTTAGGTAAATAGAGCTTTTTTGGTTCCTCTCAAAATAGTTTCATATTAAAAGAGAATATACTTAAGCTGTAAATTTAGAAAACGCAAATAAGCAGTAAGGACATCACCCTCACTCTGTAATCCAGAGATAAGTCTGTGTGCTTTTGAATTATAGCCTTAAATCACAGCTTTCACCTCCCTGGAAGCACTGGTGATGGTAACTGTCACTTCTGGACTGTATACTCACACAGATACTGCACTGGGTATGATTTTGTTGATCCCCTCGGTCCTGTTATTATCTTCATCTTACAGATGAGAAGCTGGGACTGGAACGAAACACTAAGGAACCTGCCCAAGGTCCCAAAGACAGGTTGAAACAGGCACTCAGAATTGCCAGGCACCTGAGACCAAACCCTTAACCACTTTGTGGATACAGCCACCCAGCACGACAACGTGCCCCAGAGGGATTCCTAGCGCATTCCGACAGTCGTTGTTCCATTGTATGGAAATATTATCCAGCCACTTGTTGTTTTTTTTTTTTTAATTTTATGCATATAAGAACTGGGGTACAGGCTAGAGGTGTGGGAGGAGGGGTGAGAGGATTCACCAGGGACAGAATGGGAAGCAGAATAGGCAGATCTACTGAAATACACTGCTGAGGGGAGCAGTGGGCGAGACAGGAGAGGTCTGTGCGCCATGTGGGTCACCTCCCTAGCTGGGGATCGAACTCATGCTGCAGTGGCTGCAGATAGCATCATAGTGCAGTATTCAACCCTTTGTGCCACCAGGGAGGCCCCTTATCCAGCCACTTGTTAATGGCTCATCAGGTGGTTTCTAGTTTTTTTAGCTATCACAAATAGAATTGCTAAATGTTCATATTCTCGTCTTTATATGCACTTAGGCTTTTTCTCTTGGGTCAGTGCCTAGCTGAGTCATACAGGGCTGAGTGTTTCTTCAACTTTTTAAACTGTTTTCCAAAAGTTTGGAAACCATTTGTCATTTTATATTACTATCAGCAGTGTATGATGGTTCTAGTTGTCAACATCGCCATGAACATTTGGGGTGACCAATTTTTAAACCATTTTGTTAGGTGTGCAGGCGAATTTCACCCCAACCACATTATGGTGTATTTTGTTTCAGTCTCTCTTGTTCTCTTTTTAACGGAAGTAATATTTGTTCCTTACCTAGTTTATCATTACACTGCAGCTACACTGGCATATTCTTTGTTTTTCACTTTATACTGCATGTGTTTGCACATAATTCATACCTTTATGCACACGATTTCTAGTGGCCAATAGTAGTCAGTTCTTTTCCCTTTTGTATTAGTAAAAATACTATTGTGTGCATTTTAGGGCAGATAGAGTTCCCTGAAGCAGATCGCTGAGTCAAAGATAAATACTTCTTCAGTTTTTTTTTTTAATCAGAATTTATTGAGGAATAGTTTACACCAAGCAAAATTCACCCCTTTTAAGTATAAAGTCTTATATTCATCCCCTCAATTAAAGTACAGATTGTTTTCATCACCCCAGAGAGTTTTCTGGTGCCCCTGAGTTGTCAACTTCCCTTTACCCTCAACCTTTGATGACTACTGATCTCTTTTCTGCCCATTTTTTTTTTCCTGAATATCATGTGAGTAGAATCAGACAGTCAACCTTTGAGCCAGGCTTTTTTACTTAATGCTTGTATAGATGATGAATAAAACTGTTCTAAAAGTATAGTTTTTATGTGAACTTTTTTTTTTCACCCAGGAATCAATGGCTTTATTTCTCTATATCATTATTATCTGATTGTGTTGTTTATTTTATTGAGATAACATTGGTCTACAACACAGTATAGGATTTAGAGGGAGCATACATTTTCATTTTTCTTGGGCAAATACTAAAGTGAAGTTGCTTGGGTTGATGGTAAATGTGCATTTAACTTTACAAGAATGCCAAACTTTTCCAAAATTGCTGAAAACATTCTATGTTCTCCCTGACAGTGGAGAGCGCGCCAGTTCTTCCACGTCCTTCCTGGCACCGTCGGGTATTACTCGGGTTGGTTGGTTTGCCGCTGGAGCAGCTCCCTAATGGCAGCCTCACCGTGGTTTCTGTGTGCATTTCCTTCATCCCGGTGATGCTGAGGCTTCTTCCATGAGCTTCTTTCTATCCATTTCTCGTCTTCTTTGGCGAAATGTCTGTTCAGATCTCTCTTTTTAAAAATTCAATTGTTTGTTTTCTTATTATTGATCTATGAGAGTTCTTGATAGATTTTTGACACAAGTGCTTTATTAGATTTTTTTGCAAATATTTTTCGGTCTGTATTTTGTCATTTCATTATTTTAATGATGTAACCAGATGTTTTTAATTTTGAAAAGGTCCACTTTATTGAGTTTTTAATCCTATAAATCAGCCTATCTAAGAAATCTGATGATGAGACAGTGTTGTTGTAGAGGTACTGTTTGAGCTTCTTTTGTAGATGAATATCTGTTGTTCCTCCCATTGGGGCCACAGTGGCTAAATATGAAAACTGGAGTCCCAGATGGAACTGGATGGAAGAGTGGATACATTCCACGCAGTGAAGCTCTGAAGAGACAAATGAACTAATCTGGCTGACTGTAAACACCAAATTGGTTCAATTAATGATTAGAGTGGTAACAGCAGGCAGAATAGACGGTAACAGCTGGTGGAATTTGCTAGGTTTCCACAGACAGACCGATCTGTTGGACCTTTGAGCTCTCTCAATGGTTCTATCTAATTGGGGAACTGCAGCACTCACTCATCCATCATTGTAGGTGAGCTCTGACAGTCCAAGTGTATTGTTGGGAGGTTGGGGTGAGTTAAAGGCAGTTCTGGGGAAAGAATGATAGGTGAAGCTAAAGTCGGGGCGGGGGGGAGTTCCGGGTGCATGGGTCCTGTGTGGACAGAGCTGTGAGGTTCGTCTCAGATATTTCGGCTCTCCCAGCCCAGGCTGTGTCTGTTCTGAGCTCTCTGGATTCCCTCCCCAGTGGTTTTATGAGCGGTCCCCATTATACAAGCAGGGGAATCCCTCCTACTCAGGACATGGCCCATGGAGATGGGCTAGTGCCTTCTGATGCCCCAGGACAGGCGTGTGGAGCAGCCAGAAAGGCTTTGCACCATCAAACTTCTGTCCCTCAGGAGAAGATCGGCTGGCGAAAGGACGCGCTGCACTTGCTGGTCTTCACAACGGATGACGTGCCCCACATTGCACTGGATGGAAAGCTGGGGGGCCTGGTGCAGCCTCACGATGGCCAGTGTCACCTGAACGAGGCCAACGAGTATACTGCGTCCAACCAGATGGTGAGGACCAGGGACGGGCCCCCCAGTGCTGCTCCTGTGACCCTGCCCCTGGGCTGACTGCTCGCCCAGCCTCTGGCCCTCTGCTGAGGACTCCCTCCATCGTTCTTGGGGTTCGGCTTCATCCTGTCTTCTCCCCCTGGGCGTCCAGAATGCCTCAGTAACTGAGACTGTTTCTCAGCGATTTTCCACAGTGCTGCATCTTAGTAAAGGGAGGAAGTAACTGGGGAGACAAGATAGAAATCAAAGGGGAGTGGGAGGATTGGGAACTGTGTTTTGCAGAGATGAAAACTGGACAAGAGAAGACAAAACTTGCGGGCTTCTAGAAATGGGTTCCCAAGGTATGAGTCCCCTCGGTGGCAGGAGCCAGGCAGCAGCTGACCTGCATGGAAAGGGAGGCCCTCCACTGCTAGCAGTCTGTACCCATGACCTTGTAATGTGAAAGAATTTATGCGGTTACAAACATGCATAAAAACAGAGCAGTGAATGAACCCGCTCACACCTATCATTGTAGGTCCACAATTATCAGGATTTTGTCACATCACTTACCATGCTTTCCTCTCCCTCCCCTGCCCCAGATCTACACTTGTTTTCCTTTCACATCCACTCTGGCATCTGGCTAGAAGGAATTTCAAATTTTCTTTGCCAGACAAGCCCTCATTCTCTCCCATTTCAAGAAGTGACCAAGGCCCAAGCCTTCTGTTTTGTCCAGGACAAGTGGAGTCTAGAAAAGGGGTTCATAACTGTAGAACCTGGTGAGTACGGACTGTTAAGGACCCCTGTATCCGTCACTCTTAAAATTCTCAGGACATTGTTAAACTGCCTCTCGGCCACCTCCCTCCCTTGTTCTCAAACTTCTCTGACTCAGCTTTAGTCCAGGTGTCCTCAACCTCTCCTGCCCATTCTGTGCCCCACGCAGGACTGAGAAGGAACTGCGGGGGGACGCTGACTGGTCCATTTATTGGGCATAGGAAAGGGAAAATTGGGCAAGGGGATCCGGAGCAAAGGTGATGGGGAAG
Source organism: Galemys pyrenaicus (assembly GCA_019455555.1). NCBI lineage: Eukaryota > Metazoa > Chordata > Mammalia > Eulipotyphla > Talpidae > Galemys > Galemys pyrenaicus. The sequence goes on from JAGFMF010011415.1 coordinate 239,330, forward strand.
GGTAAAATGTAGGCAGGTGCTGATGGCAGATGGCAGGGTGTGGTACCTGTTCTTTCTGGGGCCTTCGCACTGTCCCCACCCCTGCTGAAAAGATGGAGACCCAGACAGGTGTGGGAAACCTCAACTCATTGCTTTTCCATTCTGGGTTGGGGATGAGTCTGTCTTGGTGGGTGCTGGAGGATCCTTTTCTGGAGGGTTTCTTCTATATAGCACATGACTTTGGAGCTGTTGGCGGGGTTTGGTTATTAAGGGGCTACACTGGGAAGGTGCTTCTCATGGCAGATGTTGGGTTACTGTCAGCCTCTTGGAACCTGGAGTTAGATGTGTCAGAAATGTTACAGCCTTGACTCTTGCCTTGACCCTAGGACTATCCATCCCTTGCCTTGCTTGGAGAGAAATTGGCGGAAAACAACATCAACCTTATCTTTGCAGTGACAAAAAACCATTATGTGCTCTACAAGGTATGTCTGGAGGGAAGAGGGCATCTAGTGATCTGATTCTGGGGTCCGTACTGAACCTCAAGTGGATGGGATATTAGAATGTGGGCCGAGGCATGTCAACAGCCTTACTCTGGGGGGAAGGAGTGCTAGAGGAGGGGTGGAATGTAGTCCTGTCTTGATCTAATAGAAAATAATTTTATTAAGGAAGCCATTAAGTACTCATCCAGCAGCACATACCTTTTACAAGGGGCTTAAACGAGTGGCGTCTAATTAGATCCTTGAAAATAATGTGAACTCCATTATCAGGTGATAAAATGGACGACTCTAACAGAGGACAAAATAAGATGACGATGTGCAGAAAGGAAACAGATATCTCTAGGTTACATCGGTAATTGCAGTATTCAAGAGTTTCATGCTTCCCCTTGGGTACGGGAGGCCCATAGATTAGTCTCGGATAGGAATTCCCAAAGAAAACAGAACAATCTGTGTATGAATCTATTCTGTATAACAGAGACTTTTTCCAGGTCAACCCGTGGTCTCGAGTTACAAAGACCCCTTGTGAGTGTGCTCTTCCAGTGTCACAGCAAGTTGCATTTTGAACTAGAAATCCTCTGCATTGCCCAAGTGCTCATGTTAAGCCCAATAGGTGGTTAAGAATTTAATCAGTGACTCCTCACCCAAACCCCCCAGACAGCCAGCCCTGTCTCTTCTCCTTATCAGCCAAAACCACACAGAAGAACCTTCATCTGATTGTTGTTCATGCCTGAGATTATCACTGATAAAAATGCCACTTGTATCTTCTTGAGCACTTATCTTCTTTTAGTCTGAATCAATTTTAGATTTTAGCAGCAGAAAACAAGGAAAAGAGCATCCTCCCCCTTTATTTCATGAAGGGAGGACAAAAGCGTCTCCGTTTATAGACATCAGTTGCCCAGACCGTATGGGTACACTTCAGATGTCTCGAGGGGAGCACCTTGGCTTGAGCCATTCTTGCTCAGAACCAAGGACACATTGCTTCTAGCAGTGGGTCATCCAGTCTAATTCTGGATGTCTCTGTCACCGTTACAAATACCGTCTTCAGGAGTTAATACAAATTAAAGAGGAAAGGCAAATACTTCCTCCACCTAGACAGACCCAGATGTCCTGGGAAGAGCACCAGTAACAACTCTGTTCCCTATGAAGAAAACTGTCTTTGAGGCACTTTCACTTCTGCTGAACAGGTTGAGGCCACTGTTGAGTGGATGTCGGAAAACCTGTGTAGACTAGGGGCAAGCTGGCAACAAAGTCAAGAAGACTATGCTGCCCTTGGAGAAAGGGATTGCACAGAGTTGTCCGTCACAGAGGCGAGGGGCCCAGGCAGGAGCACGGCACAGGAGAGACCTCGTTATGTCCTCAGGGTGGCTGTCCCACATCTGCTGCAACTTCGTTCTTGGTGCCTGGTCTCGCCACCTCTCCCTGTGGCAAAGTGTGGCGCTGGGGCCCCTTAGTGTTCTAGCTCAGCGTAGCAAAAACAGTTTTGTTTTTCTTTGACAGTTTAGAAGGACAAAATAAGCTCATCCCTGATTTTTTTTCCCCCTTAAGAATTTTACAGCCTTAATACCGGGAACAACAGTGGAGATTTTACACGGAGACTCCAAAAATATCATTCAGCTGATCATCAACGCGTACAGTGTAAGTCACTGTTTCTTCCCCGCAGGCACCTGCCCACCCTCCTCTTGCACCGAGCCCCATAGCAGGTGTGCGCTCGGTGTGCTGTTCTGGATCTGGGCTCTGCTTCTCCTCCCCACCTCGGGGGTTCGGCGCCTTCACTGAGGCTCAGCGTGGGAGGCCATCCTGCTTGATGCGCCCTCGCCCCTGGCCTCTGCCGCCCTGACGCTCCTCACGAACTGACCACGGTGAGCAGCACGTGGCCCAGTCAGACTCGCGCTTGGGTTCCGACAGCGTGACCACCAGGTTCTGTCTGTCGGTGCACCAGGTGTGGCTGGCACGTGGTGAGAAAAGGGAGGGTACACACGATCGGCCTCTCAGCAGACAGCGCCTGCCTGGGGTCCTAGTTGACCCGAATTCCTTGGGGTATGGATCTCAGCACAGAGCTTTAGACTGGAATGGAATAGAGCCAGGAAGAGTCAACAACAGGTCTTTGCCTACACATTTGCAATCTGATTGTACTCAGGTCCTTACAGGGGAGCCTGAGCGGGCCTGTTAAATTCTGTGCTTTTGTGACTCGTCATTTAACTTGGGTCTACATAGAAAGTGCCAAACTTAACAGACACAGCATAGGAGTCACACATCCAAGCCAATCATCATGATTCTCAAACCTTTCCTTCTCTTTAACCTCATCCTTAGCCTCCTTCCTTCTCCTTAACCCTTATATCCAAAAAGTCCTCAACTCTGATCTTCCTTTTCTCAGGTTAAAAAAAAAATGGCAGGCACAGTTTTTGTGCTAAGAAGTAGGTACCCTCAGCTTCCCTCCCTGTTAAGTCCCCAGAGGTTGTAGCTTCCAGTAATTCCCAAATCGGAACTCAGTGTGCTTCTCCGGTTAAAACAGGGCTGTTCGTAGAGTCAATATATAGTTTAAATAGCACTATTAGTCCTGAACTTACATAAAATAGACTTGTGGGGCAAACCTGGAAACCTAATGAACCACTATGGTGTCACTGTTTGTGAGAAAGGCCATCTACTTTGCCAACAGCTGATTTACAGGGGCATATTCGGAACCCTGCCTATCTACTCTTGACTTTGTCCACCTACTGAGGTAGCCTGTTTTGGCTTACGAAGACCAGGAGCCAATACCCTCAGCTCTGGAGCTTGGGGTATGACCAGCCTTCACTTGGTTTTCTGGAACTTCCCTGTCCTGCAGGCAGTGCAGCAGTGAGAACTGCGGTTTTCCTTCTTTCTCCCCACCCTGTATACAGTTCAGAGTTCTCTTCCTCTTGACAGTTCTGATGCCTCCTCACTGCTGGAACTTCCTGTTGACAGAAACTAAACCACCTCCTGTCCTACTCTGCTCTCCACATACCAAGTCCTCTTTGTCATCGCTGACCTTTAAATCTTCACCAGATCCAGTGAGCCACCTCAGCGCCCCCAGCAAGACAGGGTTTCCAGATGAACTTTATAAAGCTAGTGGCTTTCAGATTTCCGGTCAGTGGAAACGTAACCCTGACAGAGTTTGCGGCGTGTGTGTGCGAGGGAGGGTTCCTGGGCCTGCCCAATGTCACCTTCCTTACAAGGAGCACCTCATCATGAAATTTTTAAGGTTAAAAACTCCAACTTTTTTTTAACTAACTTTCACTGAACTATAACGTCAGCATGAGAGTCTGAACCCCTGACGTGAGGTGCTCTCCCTCCCCTCTTGGGCACCGGGGCTTGGTGACCTCCAGATCAGCAGGGGCACTGCTGCTGGACCTACTCTCCCTGGTGGGGTGACCACACCTTGCCTCCTGCTGAGTTGAGGCCTTTAGGGGAAGAAATCATGAAGAACAGGCACATCTTAGGCACCAGGATGGGGTTGAGGGTGTTCTCCCGGGTTTCTGGGGAGGAGCCAGTTCCCAGCATTTCCATCCTCAGTCAGCCCCTGAGTCCAGATGACCGACCCCCTATTCCAGGTGACTGACGTACATCTGGGGCTCCAGAAGGTCCAGGCCTTCTGCTCCTCGTAGCTTTTATCATAAAGGGCATAATGACGCTCCGTCCATAGAACTGGCCGAATGGCGTTTACCAGAAACAAGAAAAGCCCTGTGCTCAGCCAATGGCTAGTGTGGCATGTGGTTCGGTGTCCTTGCTGGTGGGTGGGGCCCGTACAGCCTGGAGCACAAGTTTCAAATGCTGGTTCCCTGCATGGGATCTCATAAATGCTGGCTGGCTGTCTTTCTCGGAGATAGGCTGCATTATCCTGAGCAGAACTCATATAAATCCATTTCATTTTTTTAAAATTTAATTAATTAATTATATTTGACATCGTTTGTATTCCCCAGGGAGTACCCACCACCATTCCACCCGTGCACCATCACCTCAGTCCCTTGTGCACCCTCTGCCCTCATCCCCGTCTTTGCTCTCCCTTCCTTCCCCTCCCCCCACCATGGTCTCTTTGGTTTATCTTGGATATTTGGTCTTGCTTTTAGTTTGCTTTTGGTTATAACTGCTTATTTTTCTTTGTTTTGTTATTGTTATTGCTCTTTCATAGTCCTCCTAATAGTGAAGCCATCTGATATTTTTCTCTTGCCTTCTGACTTGTTTCACTGAGTATAAGTCCATCCAGTTCCATCCATGTTTCTATAAATGGCCCTAGTTTCTCATTTTGATTGCTGAATAATATTCCATCGTGTATATGTACCACATCTTCTTGATCCAGTCCTCTACTTTTAGGCTTTTGGGTTGTTTCCAGGTCTTAGCAATTACAGATAGTGCTGCGATAAACATAGGAGTACAGGTGCTCTTTCGGATCAGTGTTTTTGTGTCCTTTGGGTAGATTCCTAGGAGTGGGATTGCTGGATCATATGGTAGTTCCATTTCTAGTAGACTGAGGAACCTTCCATAAGACCTAAATCCATTTCTTAACAGAAATCCAAGCCCCTAGAGAAATACACTGTGTGTAGGTGGAGGTCAGGAGGAGATGGAAGGCCTCTGCTGCTGGGGAGTGGGATGGGAGAGCAGTGAAAGGAATCCCTTCCCTGGGGAGCTTTGGAGCTTGGGTGAATGCCCTGGAGAACTGTGAGAACCTGTTTCCGTAGCCGGACGGGGAACTAAAACCATTCCTGTAAGAGAACCGGGAGGAAATGAAATCTGCGGCTGGTGAATGAACAGAACCTCAATTCTTAAAGTGGGCAGTTGGTATAATACTATCAGCCATGGCTGTTCAAGTTCAGTGGGAAATTTAAAAACCATTAGACTGAGGGATAATTAACAGACAATAAGCTGTGCAGATTTGAAGTGCACAATGGTAAGTTTTGACACAAGTACACATCTGTGAAGCCATCACTGTCAAGAGACTGAACATGTTCGTGCCAACAGCTGTTATCTTGGTACACCTTTTGAAATTTTTAAGAAAGATATTAAATACAGAAACATAAAAAGAAAGAAGTAGAGAAACATGAAGCAGCAAGGTATTTGGAGCAGAGTCTGGGGTGGGGTGTGCGTGTGTGTATGTGTGTGTGTGTGCATGCTCCAGGTTGCTCTGGTTATCCCCTCACCTGCTCCTAACCCCGGCCAGGGCCCAAGCCTACCTTAAGTGAACTGCTTGTGTTCTTCTGTGCCACCCTCCCCATCTCTGGTTTCTGGTGGATTTCTGAGACGTGCAAATGTGAGTGAGTGTGGGGCCTGACTTCTCCCTCCCCTGGAGCTCTGGCAGACATCTGTGGGGACACTCTGAAAAGATGTTGGTTGGAGCATGCGTAGCAGAGGCAGTGGCGATGGGTGAGGGCGTGAAGAGGGTGTGTTTAGTTTAACATCTTGCAGAATACAGTCTGTCACATGCATCTTTTGCAGTGTGAAAGCTTGGGCTCTGAGTTTCAACTTAGAATTTTTTCTTCCTGTGCCAAATTCTTCATTGTGAGTGATCACCAGACCCTCTAGGGGCACCAAGCAACGTGGCGCCTGGCTAAGCAGTGAGTTTTCTCCCACAGCTTGCCCAGAGGCCTTGGTGCACATGTAGGGCACCCGCATCGGGTTGTACAGGAAAGGGGAGGCAGGATTTGGGAGACACCACTGGGGCCCTTGTTAGAGTGGGAAAGAACAGAATGAGCTGGAAACCAACCACTTGAGCTGCTTGTGGCGGGTGACATCAGAGGCTGGCGCACATGTTTCTCTTTTTGTTGTTGCCGTACAGTCTGCTTCCACCCCCTCCACAGCTGGTCTGATTTAAAGCAATTGCAGATGTGACCTAGCCTGACCGAGTATTTAACAGCCTTTGCATTTGTGATAGTCTTGACATTGTCTCCTCATCCTTAGATGAGGAGTAAAGACCCATCTTCGGGGGCAAATCTGACGGGAGTTCATTTAATGTCAAGGGTCACACATAAGTCTTATACTTTGACCCTCCTCTCTGTCTTGGACTCCAGCCACTTATTCGTTCATTTACTTTTTCAACAAACATGTACCGACAGCCTAATGTGTAACAGGCCCCATGTAACTCCTTGGGCTGGACAGTGAGCAGACACAGTCCAACCCTCAGGAGCTCCTGATCTTTAGGGAGGACTGACCAGGATACTTATACCCAGGATACTACCTGACCATCCACACTCGCCAAGTCAGAACCAGTTTCTGAAGAAAGAAGTGCTTATAAGGTGTGGTGCTTACAGCAAGTACTTTGGGGGACCTCAGTCTGGTTCTGGTTCTGCCTGCCTCTGGCAGGGGAGCACCCCAGATATGACTTTTCCTTTGGCCTTGCTTCCCACCTCCATGATCTCCATGGTTCCTACTTCTCTAACACCATAAGCGTTTCTGATAGGTACTGTCTGGGGAGCAGGAATAATACAAACTTCAGATCAGAGCACAAGGCTTTGGGGTCTTATGGCCAGGACAGAACATAGCATTCCATTTCTATCCGCTGGATGGGAGGAGCCCTTAGTGTTCCTTCTCCCTCTGCTGAATCCTCCATTAACACTTCCAAGGGGCGGCGTTGCCGGGTCTGGAAAGGGATGGCTGATGCTTCTTCCTGGCAACCCAGGTGTGAACTGTGGGCTCCTGTATTTCATGCAGTTGATCTCAAGTAATTTTTTACATCAACCTAACCCCTTAATGACACGCTGCTTTGCCTCATCCTCATACATACTCACAATTAAAAATACTTTTTAAAATTGACTTTGTCTTTCAAAAATTTAAGTTTCTCTGCTGGACCTGAGCCCCTTAGCATAATTGTTGTTAAAATAACCTTCATTTCATCTGTCCAGGCAGCAAAAGCTCATGCCTGGTCCCAAAGAGAAATACCACATGGACTTCACAACTCAGTGGGAAAACCAGATTTGTAAATTACTAGCCCCTTCGGCAGGCAGTGCTGAGTGGGGCTCTCCCACCTCTGTGCCGGCGAGGCTGTCACTAACAAGGAGAAGTGGAATTAAGAGGGAGAGTATTTTTAGCGTTGTAGAAGCACTTAGTATTTTGTGTTGCAAAGAGAGAGACTATTTCTTGCAGAGAATATTTTCAACAAGCCACTGATTTGTTGGGAAAAGAGCATATTTAACTTAAGCAAGTTTAATACTACATGCTCAGCAAAAAAGAAGAAAAGAGGAAAGGAACCCCATGAGAGCAAGGGTAGTTCTGCCCGCCGCCCTCTTCAGTGCTGCAGCGTGGAGCGGGCTGACAGCCGGCCTTGATGCTTCTTGTGGTGCACGCACAGAATATGCTCAGTGCATGAGATGCTGGTTTTGGTAAGATGACCCAAGTGCAAGCCAGTAACTTCATTTGGCCTCATTCTCCAAAGTACATCTTTCTAAGAGATTTTCAGTGGCAGTTTTTTAAACAGACATTCAGAAAATTGCAAAAATTTTTTGCAAACTAAATATACCTGAGTATCCAAAAGCCAACCATATTTGTTCAAAAAACAACATATTAACACCTGAAAACCCCTGCCAAACCCCTTCCCATCACTGTCCTCCAAGGGTAACCACTGAATTTTTTTAATTTGAATTTTGCATAAATAGAATCACACAGTAGATAGGCCTTTCATGTTTAGTTTCTTTTTGGGCAGTGCTATTTTTATGAGATTCATCTACTTGTGGTATTTCAGATCCACTTTCCTTGTTGCATGCTACTACGTGGACATACAATTGTTTTAAGAAGTCTTATCTACTGTTGACAGGCTTTTAGTTAGTTTCTAGCTGTTACAGAGTGTCGCTGTGAGGACTTTGTACCTGTCATGGCCAGTGCACACCTCTACTGAGTGCATTCCTAGAGTGAATTGGTAGGTCTGAGGTTGATCTAAGCCAGCCTTCATAGATAATGTCTAATGGCTTTCTCTGTTTACACTCTTACCAACGTTGTACCACAGCCCCAGTTGTTCCATATTCCTCCTAATACTTATTTTCAGTCTTTAAATTTTTCTGTTCCGATGATTCATTTTGGCCTGATTTTTGTTTTGCACATGGTCCTAAGAATGTAATCCACACATAAGATGTTAATGTCTCATAATGTAGTTCCAAACTCAGGCATGTGGACCTCATCTGATGGAGGTGGGGGTGTAGGTGAATGATAGAGTGGATTCTGGGAGAAAGTGACTGCTGACCTGATTTTGAAGCATGATAAGGAGCTAACTAGGGGCAAGGGAAGAGACAAGAGCCGCTGAACAAGGAACATTATCCTAAGCATATGTAAAGGCTCTAAGACTGGAGAGCACATGGCAAGATTTGAGGAGCTTCATGTTGGAAGCTGAGGGCAGTGATGAGAGCTGACTCTTGAGAGGATAGCGCGGACAGAGTATGGAGCCCTAGAAGCAGATAATAACATCAGCTGGCAAGTGGACCACTTTTAACTCTGAACTCAAAAAGGAAGACCTCCAACCAAGTCTAGCAAGATGGTTTGTGGGTAAGAAGAGAGGGAAGGAGATAGAGGAGCAGCTAACCAAACCACTGACTCTTACCTTAGCTTGAGACTTCTGAGCTAGAGGAAGCCTCGTGGATGTTTGGGAAATCTAGGGAGAGCATCTAGGCTGTTGACCTCTGTTAAAGTGGTTTGGCTTCACCTTTTCTCTCTGTTCAGAGCATCCGGTCTAAGGTGGAGCTGTCCGTCTGGGATCAGCCTGAGGATCTTAACCTCTTCTTCACAGCTACATGCCAAGATGGTGTGTCTTACCCTGGCCAGAGGAAGTGTGAGGGCCTGAAGACTGGGGACACGGTAAGTTCTCGGCCTTGTCTGTGGTGCCTGTCAGCGCTGGTCGTTATTCTTTGGCTTCTGATAAGGGCTTCAAATGTCACAAAGTTAGTTTGTATTCTGGCTTCCAGCTCGGGGCTTTCCTGCCCCTGTCCCTGCCCCTGTGTTGTGTCTTTACGTGCCAGGTGTATCTGTTCAGGAGCTCCTGTCCGTGAGCAGCCCTTAGTGCCTCGCCCTAAGGTTTTCCCAAGTTTTCCGTGTGCCCTTGGTGTTTTAAACCAATATTATCTTCCCATGACAGAGATGAAATCAACTAGAAGAGCATGGGCAGGAGTCTGAGAGACCTGGCCTTCATACCTAGTCCTCTTAGCCTGGTCTGTGCTTTGGGATTCAGGAAGGTTCTTCATAATTTCTAAGTATTATGAATCAGACAATAATGTGGGTTGTTGAGCACACACGTAGAGAGGTTTGTCACAGAGTAATAAACATACCTTTGAGAGTGTTAATAATGTCAGTAATTGGAGGGAAGATTTGACTGTGGTTCCAGCTAGGCGTCTCTTGCCTGTTCATGTTTATGAATAGCTTGAGTTGAACTCATGAAAGACCTATCAGATACAAGGAGGTCACAACAATGGAGAAAACATACTATTTTATAAAGCGGATAAGCCAAGACTTAGAAGAAATACTTTTCACTGCACAGAAGTAATCTCTTGTATTTGGTTCAGCACATGAATAGGGCAGAGGGGACTTGGTTTGATACTAACTTTTAGGAGAAGGATGTGGTAGATTTTAATGACTCAAAGGCTTAATGTGAATAAACACAGCTGCTTGTGAAAAAGGCACGCCGGTCGAGATTGAGTTAATGGGAGGCTTCTGAAACTCCAGAGGTGATGACTCCTCTCTCCTTTGTTTGGATCAGACTGCGTCTGGAGTTCTGTGTTCAGTTTGTTTTTTTAATCAAAAGAACAAGCAGCCCTCATGATGAATTGTCTCGAAACCACAAAGTCAAGGAAACTGTTGGCTGATAATAACTGTGTTTGTTAACACCGGCATAAAGTTGGAGCTTCTTTTGGATGCATAAAAATGAAGCCAAATTCTGCTGCCTAAGCCAGAAAAGGGAATATCACTATCAGAATATTGGGGTCATTCATGGACCCAAATGGGAACTACAGTTTGTCTGGAGAAGGACTGGAAAGCAAGTAAACAATGAGTTCTCTCTCTGTTTCCCGTTTGGTTCCCTGTGAGGAAGTTATTGTTATTCATGTTGACAGATGAGAAAAACTGAAACACAAAGAATTTATTTAACTACCCCAGGCTATGCAAGCCAGTGGGCAGCAATGTGGCAGTTCAAAGCTACAGCTATTTGAGTCTAATGATGGCAGCCTTTTCTGTTCCATCAGACCTACTTCCAAGGATCTCAGAGCAAAATATGATAGTAGACAGGGGTCTTCACACAGGGAACGGTTTACTGAGTGCCTCAGCACCTTGCCACACTTGGGTCACACACTCTGTGGCTCAGGCTGGGAATGGGGTGCTGCTCTCACTGCTGCCAGGGAGCCTGGGATTTGGGGGTATGATCACCTGCCCAACGTGATCCAGTTAACAAGCAGTATGCTCATGACTCAAGCCACATTCTTTTCACTCCAAACCAAATGATCATTGTCTCTGTATCAAGGAGGAAATCATGAGGTTTGCCAGTTCATGGGAATTTGTCATATGCCCTGTGCCATGGCGGGGCCATTATTGCTACCTTCTCTGCTTCTTGCAGCAGCTGGTAAGGGAGACTTTACTCCCCATTGTATGTGAGGAAAACTTAGGCTCAAGGAAGGGCCAGAGAACTTTCCAGAAGTCCTGCGGTTAGTGAGCTGCTACCACCAAAGGTGAGCCTGAGATTAAAGCTGCCAAACTCCATGTTTTTCTTATACCTCCTGCCTTCCAGAAATGGAAGCATGAAAAAAAAACCCAAAAACCCAAGGTGGGATCATTGCCACTTACTGATCAACATCCTTGTGGTTTTGTTCAGGGACACCTCAGAAAAATAGGGAGACATTGTCCAGAAGACAGAAATATTTTAAATGGCATCTTTCTCACAAAAGTAAACTCAGATGTTTTCACAGGTCTTATAGAGCCTTTGAAACCAGAGAGAAGCGAAGGTGCCCTCCCACCTCCTCCCCCTTGACAGCCCAGGCGGGGGCCGCCCTCAGGTCCTGGGGCGCGTGGACTGTCCAGGTGGCACGCCTCCACGCTGGCTCCTGCTGTCCTCTCACCATTCCTGCTGTCGTGTCATCAAGGGGTCTGGGCACATGGGCCCTGGTCCCGCCGCGGGGGCCGTGGGACTTTTGTCCTCTGTGAGTGAAGACAGGCCGGCACAGAGAGGTGGCCACTGCCGGTCATAGCTGGACATGCTGCTCTCGCAAGGGCCATGCCAAGTCACGAGAGAAGGGCTCTGTGAGGATGCTGGGGTCCACGGGGGGCAGAGCCAGCTCCATACTTTACAGGGCCCAGTGCAAAATGAAAATGTGGAGTCTTTGTTCAAAAATTAGTAAGAATTTCAGTGTGGCCACAGCAGAACATTAGACCGAGTGCCGAGGCCTGCTGGGTCTGAGAGTGGGCACAGGCGTGGGTCTGCGGAGCCAGTCCTGGCTTGGAGAATTAAGGGAGTTTCCCTCCAGCTCCCTTTTTGCTGAGGGAGAGGCGCACTTCCAGCTGAGACCAGTCTGCTTTTCTTGAGCCTGGGCCTGTCCCTCGTCTCAGACTGAACTGTCTTGAAAGAGTTTACAGTTGGGCCTCGGCCAGCAGGCTCACTATTTCATATGTGGGTATTTCCCCTTTGATATTTGTCTCAAGGACAGATGGGGAGGAGGAAATAAACATGCAGATGAGCCAATTCTATGAAGGCTGACAAGTGCGGTGAGAAAAATTGGGCACGGTGCTAGGAAACCCCAAGAAAGACGCCTAGAGGGTGTCGTTTGAGCTGAGACTTGGAGTGTGGGTAGTCTCCCAGACACAGGGAGGGCAGGCAGTCCCATTCGTGGTCTTAGCAGCAGAGGAGTTTCAAGGGTGTGAAGGAGCATCCTCTTTTGCAAGTGGGAAACTGCCGTGGGTAGCGAGCTGCGGGTAGAGAGGAGGGTGACCGCAGCTGGGGTGCAGACAGGCTCTGGCCATGCCATATCGTGGGGCGCACATGCCAGCCAAGGTGCCTGAGCGCCCTCTGGCAGGTGGGTGTCCTTCAGCGCTGCGAGTTGGGCGGGCAGCCGGCAGGTGTGGGAATGTGAGGGGGGCGGGTGGGAGTGTAGAACCAGGACTCTCCTGGAGAAGGAGGAACTGGGAAAGCAGGTGGTGTAACTGGCGCTGGGATCTCCGCGTCTGGCCTGTGGGTGTGGGGGCGCCTAGGACAGCCGGCTCTCGGCACGTCTGTGCGGTGGCATCTGGGCAGATCTCACTTCGTCATGTCTAAAGCTCCCTGTGCAGAGGGCGGCATCGGGCGGAGCGGGCAGGTCAACAGTCACTTCCAGCCAGAGGCTGTGGTTCTGTGACTCTCCTGTTCTCTGCATCGAGATTCCTGTCGTCAATAAACAGGAGAAGTGGCAGCTGCGTGGTGCCGGGACGTCTCAGAAATATGCCTTAAATTAACCCTAAAGTCCCAAGTCCAAGGAGGCTCTCCTCTCCGGTGACTCCAGTTTTCCCGCAAGTTTCCTTTCCTGGTTCTAGCACCAGCAAGGGCTGACTGAGTGGCCTGGCCACTGGAGCTGGCTTTCCCAGGGACTGGTTCTGACAAATCAGTATGCAAGTGGCTGGCTGTGCGGGGGAGCCCTGAGGCCCAGCACAAAGGACCCAGTGAGTCCCGCCATGGCCTTCCCACGGCGTCGCCCGCCCCGTCCCCTCCTCTGGGGCTCTGTACCCTGCGCCCGTCCTCAGTGCTTTGTTCCATTGAGCTCCTAGTGGACTTGGCATCTACACAGCCCTGGGTCTGGTGGGTTTGGAGTGGGGGCTGGGCCACCCTTTTGAAAGGGTGGATCAGGCCAGCAGCCCTTGGGGGACCAGGAGCATCCCAATGAGTTTAAATAACAGCCCTGGGAGGGAGGGAAGGTGGCCATGTCCATGACCTTCCTCTGAAATCTCAGAATCGGAGAATGGGAAGTCTCCAGGAACTGGAGAGCCCTCGGTGTCAGTTGGAGTCCATCGTAATCAGGGAAGAGGTGCTCATTCCAGCTGCTCTCCAACCGCCTCAGATCCCGTCCCGACCCCTAGGGCATGGACTCTGAATGGAGGGGTGGGAGAGCAAACTTACATGCCATTCCCAAGCGCTTTTTATAATAGCCCTGCGCCCAGCAGGACCTGAGACTCCGGGGCTGACATTGAGCTGCGCTCTGGTTACCAGGGGCCAAGAACTAGCACCTCAGTGAGTCCAAAGTCTTGGCTAAGAAGGCCTGCTGGAATGCCAGGTCCCCTCCCTCCCCCAGCCAGGCAGATAGCACAGGGGCCTTTCTAACTCCTGGGTGATCAGCTGCCCGCAGTGACTCAGGGGTTCCCCTCACCGAATCCAAGGGGGGGCCTTTTAGAATCAGTAAAGACCCCAAAGCAACAGGGAGTTGTAGAACATTTAGAAAAAAACATTTTCAACATTCTCCAAAAACACACATTGTCTAAAGATGGCTCAGTGAAGCCAGTTATTGATGACTTTTTAAAAATCAGCTCTTTTTAAAGCAAATACTTAGGAACAGCTAAAAGTGGGTTCCTGACCCACTCTGAGTTTCAGGGTGACGTGAGGAACCTTTTGAAAAATAAAGACATTTTGCCCAGGCATGAGGAGTCCATGTCTGCAGCCCCCCAGGGCTCCCACCCAGGGCTCCGTCTCAGGTCTCCTTCTGTGTAGGGTGCGCCGCTGTGTAGGGCATCGGGAGATGCCCTTCAGGACAGCGGTGGCCAGGGGTGTCAGCTCCCTGCCTGTGAGTGCCCACGGTGCTGCTCTGAGGCCTGTGTGGGTGACCAGCTTCACACGCTCCTCTGGCTCCTTGTGGGGGGGTGCCGGTGGGGGTCACATGCTGCTCTGGGAGTCTCACCTGGCAGCCGCCTGCCTCCCTGGCGTCTGACTGGGGGTGGCGGGCAGCTTTCCTGCACCGACCTCTGTCGTAGGCCCTCTCACGCTGTTTCCGAGGCAACCCACGAGAAGCTCAGGAGTTAGAAACACCTCTTTACAAGCTTTTTCAAAGAGAACATCCGAGCGAGCGTGGCACCTCACAGCAGCCATCACCCTAAGCCTCAGGGCTTGCTGTGGAAGTGCAGCCAGGGGGACCACTCGGGAGCCGCTGGGGCCAGGGAGGCTGAGGTGTGCCTGAGCAGACGGCCTCTCCCCCAGGGAGGAAAGCTACCGAGGGGGGCAGGCGCTTGCTAGGTCTGTGGACCCCATGAGTTCAGGGAGCATTTACAGTGCAGTGCCTGGCACAGAGGACGGGCCCAGAAAATATCTGCTGTGTGAATGACTTTCAAAATGAAGCGGGAGGGGAGGGTAGAAGTGGAAACAAAGGGAAGGAGAAGAACGGTGGCACCTCGAGGGAGCCTTTACACCTTGTGGCCCTTGCTTCCTCAGGGTTGTGAGAACTGAATGACGATGAGCATAAAAGAGACAAGCACAGTCCTGTCAGCCGCTGGTCCACCTGACCGGGGCTCGTCCTTGCCCAGCGAGGAAGCTTGTGGGCCCGAGGCCGCCTGGGCCGCCGCACAGCTCTCCCTGTGTGTGAGGACTGGGTGGGATTTCACTGCAGCTCTTCATCGGGGACCTTGTGAGAGTCATTCTCGGGCAGGGCCCCTGGATGAGTGGGAGGCCAATGCAGACACCCCGAGGCTCTGGCTCACCATGAGCACCCTGTTCCCTCTTCCTTCTGCCCAGGCGTCCTTCGAGGTGTTGGTGGAGGCCCGGAGCTGCCCGGGCAAACCCACAGAGCACACGTTCACCCTGCGGCCCGTGGGGTTCCGGGACAGCCTGGAGGTGGGGGTCACCTACAACTGCAAGTGCAGCTGCAGTGCTGACCCAGAGCTGGACAGTGCCAGATGCAGCGGCAATGGGACTTACGTCTGCGGCCTGTGTGAGTGCAACCCCAGCCACCTGGGCTCCAGGTGCGAGTGCCAGGAAGGGGAGAACCAGAGCTTGTACCAGAACCTGTGCCGGGAGGCGGAGGGCAAGCCCCTGTGCAGCGGGCGAGGGGAGTGCAGCTGCAACCAGTGCTCCTGCTTCGAGAGTGAGTTTGGGAAGATCTACGGGACTTTCTGCGAGTGTGACAACTTCTCCTGTGCCAGGAACAAAGGAGTCCTCTGCTCAGGTAGGTGCCCGGGGCCACCACTTTTGCTGTGGCCCAGGCCCAGGTCTCTTTCAGAGACCGAAGCGTACCTTTTACCCACTACCACAGCCCTAGGAGAGAGAACCAAGTCTTGCCCATTGCCCCCCGGGGGATGGGGACCAGTGTGGCAAACACCAAAAAAAGGAGAAGAGGCTGCCCTGAGACGTTTCTCAGAGTTGGAGGGGTCTGCGTGAGTCATCCAGGACCGACCTGCACAGCTTCCCTGAGAGGTTGACCTTCAGCCTCTTCTTGATCCCTTCCTGGGACAGGGGGTGCGCTGGGGCTGGTTGTGGATAGTCCCTTGGTAGACACCACATTCGTTCCCTGTTGCAGCTCTAGCAAATTACTACACACTTAGTGTTTTAAAGCAATCCAGATTTATTCCATTATAGTTCTGGAAGTTAAAAGTCTGAAATAGAACTTCTTTGGACAAAATCTAGGTGTCAGCAGGACTGTATTCCATCTCGAAACTATACGAGAATCCATTTCCTTGTCTTTTCCAGCTTCTAGAAGCCATCTGCATTCCTTGGCTTGTAGCCCCTCCTCTATTGCAAAGCCAGCAGGGGGCATCCTCAGGTCTTTTTCTGACTCCAGTATCTGCTTTGTTGTCATCCCACTTTCTCTGACGTTCCTGCCCCCCTTAGAAAGATCCTTGTAATTGCATTGGATGCACCAAGGTAATCCAGGAGAACTTCCCACCTCAAGATCCTCAGGCGACTCATACCGCAGTCTTCCTGACATGTAAAGTAACAAGGTCACAGGCACTAAGGGTTAGCCATCCACATTCTTGAAGGCCAGCCCTGGCATCCCTGAGGATGGCTTGAACGTTCCTTTTTCTATTGAACAGAAACTTGCTACTCAGTAACTTCCACCCAATAGTGTGTTTCTCTGTCCTCTTAATCCAGGCAGACACCCCGTCTTCCTTCTTTGAGGGCTCTATCATTTTGTGACGTGTGCATCTCAGGACTGGGTGTGTTGTCATTCTCCATGACCTGGGTCCTGCCCAGAAGCCAGCTGAATGTTTGCCTCCCAGGATCTGGGCCTTCCCCTTTAACTCATCCTCACGGTATTTCACTTCTCTTTTAAGTTAAACAGTCATATTTTACCATGGAGCTTGTTTTTAACTTTACTACCACGATTTGAAGATTTAAGTTTTTTTAACGAACCAAGCCAAGTGTCTGTTGTGTCATGTTTGAGCAGTTAACTTCCTTAAATCTAAGTATGAGACTTGATGTGCATTCCAGTTACCTGACTAGTTGGGAGTTCATATTCTGGGGGTTGTAGAATAAGATGAGCTACTTTAAAATTATGTCTGAAAGGCGTCATTCTGCCCAGTACCTCCAAATCTAGTAAACAGAACAGGTTCGGGGAAGACTATAGTTTCTTCCACGAATTGTGTATTTTGTTCTTTGCAGGATTTCTTCCTTGAAAATGGTCTTCTGGTTGATTTGAAAGGAACTTCGAGTATGGTAGGGGAGAAAAACACAAAACAAATGAGAACATATCCATGTTTTGTCATTGTGGAGGGTGACTGTCCACGTGGAGGGTGACCATTGTGGAGGGCCGGCGGGTGAGGGCAGCCCAAGCTGGGGATCGAGTGTGAGTTTAGTTGTGAGTAAGGGGTCAACATGTGCAAACTTGAAACTGCTCCAGAAAGTGTGGGACATGAATGTCACTGAAGAACAAGCTGGGGCACGAGTTAGGATTTGATGCGAAAGGGATCTGTTCTTTCCTGTCACTGCGGTGACACATTGGTGTCTACTGGCTGGTTCGTCTGGGTTAGCAGAGAACATGCTTAGGAACAGGCAGAACTGAGGTCAAATCCAGTAACGCCACATGCTGGTTGTGTTACTGGGGCACAGAGTCATGAGGGTTAAGAGAACGTGTGTGCAGAGCGAGTTGCCTGGCACGGGTGGATTCGCTGACCACCGGCTCCTTGATGAGTCAGCGCCATGCCCTCTGGGCGCCCCAGCTGCTGCCAGTGCAGGAGAGCTCCTCCCCTGCTAACCTCCAGGCTTTGCTAGGGGTCCAGCACGGTGAATGGAGCTTCCGTTCCCTTCAGCAGCCACCATCAGCGCTCCTGGGAGCCTGGCACTGTCTGTAATTGACCTTCCGCAGGGTTTTGTTTTTTAGAAAATATATCATCAAGCATTATCACAGGACTGTCCTTCCTTTCCACTCAGCAACCAGGAATAATCCCTCCTATGTCTTCACCCCACAAGGCTGCTTGTGTCCAGGTTGCCTGGGAGCAAGAGCTTCCAAATCAGACAACATGTGCAATCTCTGCCTCCTGGGTTTGTTGATCTACTCAGCTAACACATTCGGTTTTCTTGTTCCCAAAACTGGGCCAACAGCCCTTGTTTCTGTGTCATTTTGAGACTCCAAGGGAAATGTGTAGATAAAGGACCTGGCATGGAACTTGGCAGGAAGTGGCCCAGTGCGTGGTGGGTGCTTCCCCTCCCCCTCCCAGATGTCATAGTCTCTGAGTATAGCACAGAGCCGGGAGGCACAGGGCAGGCGGCCATGAGGTATGAGCAGCCTCCATAGGGAAAACTTGTCATTTTCATGAACACACATGGAAATGAATGTCGTTACTGTAGCTGGGTGAATACGCAGCCTTTTTATTGTTCGTCCCCAGAGCCCACCGTTCTGAGTAATCTCACATTCAGAATTCCGCCAGACTTGGTGTTCAGAAGCCCCTGGGTGCTCTTTCCTTGCTGCTCCCTCCCCTCGCACAGTCCTGTTGTAGAGAAACGGGAGGTTTGTGAAGCCCCTGAAGCTCCTAGATGCACAATGCTCCAAGTCGCTAATGGGCTGGCTGCTGAGATGGCATGCCTTTCCCCCCATTGGAAAAGTCATACGTGCTCTTAAGGACAATTTGGAAAACGTAGGCAGGTCAACAGATGCGTGATCAGGGTGTGCTGACTGTCTCCTGTGCAGTGACCAGGATTAATTTGGAACCCCGGCAAGCCAGGCAAGGAGCTCTTTCACCTGCCCTGTTTCATGCGCATCCCCCTCCAGAACTATCTGGAGTAGTCAAGGGGACTACTCCAGGTAGGTAGAGGGTTAGTCTTAGTTCACAAATACTCAAAAGAGTAGAAAGAAATAAGATTAATTGCTCATAATTCCACCACTCATCTTTAAGAGCTTAGTTAGCGTCTTTCCTTCCAAACTTATTTTCTGAGTTATCACGTGTGTGTTCATGACTATTTAGTGTCTTGCCTTTTTTCATATGTCTGTGTTCTAAGAAGCACTTGGAATTGAATTACTTTAATGCAGTGCAACACTGATTAGGGCATTTTGACTCCTTCTGTTGTGCTCCAATTAGCATCTTCACCTCTTTTCTTTAAAAGCAACAAGTAGGGGCCTCCCTGGTGGCGCAGTGGGTTAAGCAGCGCACTATGAAGCAGACCGCAGCCACTGCAGCACGAGTTCGATCCCTGCTGCCGGCCGGGGAGGGGACCCACATGGCGCGGCAGACCTCTCCTGCTGTGCCCGCTGCTCCCCTCAGCAGTGTGCTTCAGTCGGTCTGCCTGTTCTGCTCCCCGCTCTGTCTCTGGTGCATCCTCTCGCCTCCCCGCACCTCTGGCCTGTACCCCAGCTCTTGCATGCACAAATAAATAAATCTTAAAAAAAAAAAGCAATAAGTAGTTGAAATGTGAGGTCATCCAAGTCTGCTTGGAGGAAGAGCTTCTGGCATGAGGTCATTGTTGTGCTGGATGGTCTGCAAGGCCCAGGCAGCCCTGGATAGTGTGTTAACGTCGCTGTGCTTTGCGTCTGTTGTGGTCTGCACTTGCTTTGTTGTCTTTTAAGCACAGCACTTGTTCCGGGGCAGCCGTGAACGGGCGGGTGACGGGTTGTAGCCCCAGTCCCTTGGCGCCCGTCGTCAGCTTGGGTCTCCTACCTGGGATTGTGCGTGCTGCTTTGAGTTCTTGGATTCATGTTGCATTTGCGGTTTTGTGGGAGACAGCCTATTTCTCAACGACCACTCTGGTCGTGAAGCTGCTGACTCAGGCTCACGAGCGGCTGACTTCAGCGTTTTCTCTCTGGCTTACCCCTCCCGCTGCAGCGCCTGCAAGGGATTGTGTGGTTGTGATCTGTCTTCACACAACGCTGGGGCTGAGCCAGGCCGTAACTGCAGGGACGTCCTAGAGAAACTTCTTTTTAGTCTTACCATCTACCAGAAGTTTATAGTTTTTATCAGGTTTGTAATATGCTATACATGTTATAGTTCTGTCAGGTTTGTAATGTTACACATCATAAAATTTAGTAGTGAAGCAAATCAGACAAAGGTCTAGGAGCATTTGAGCCTCTTTGTTACTCATTTGCGCCACATACACGTTGCCTGTGCGGACATGGCCCTTGTGTCTCCCTCTGGTTTCTGGAAGCATCTGAGCCAGAAGATGGTTCCACCCATAAATGCTCCTGTGTGTGCAAAGGGAGCTTCATGGGGCCACTGTGAGAGCTTTTAGTCTTTCGAGTCTTAGGAAATGTTGGCTTTTCGGGGTCCCGCTACTAATAGAAAATGAGAAGTAGGGGCCTCCCTGGTGGTGCAAGGGATTAGGCACTGCACTATGAGGCATCCGCAGCCACTGCAGCACAAGTTCAATCCCCGACCGGGGGGTAGCCTGCATGGCGCAGCAGACCTCTCCTATCTCGCCCCCTGCTCCCCTCAGCAGTGTATTTCAGTCATCTGTCTGTTCTGCCCCCCCACTCTGTCTCTGGCAAATCCTCTCACCTCTCCCTTGCCCCCCACAACTCTTGCCTACACAACAGTTCTTGTATGCATAAATAAATAAATCTTAAAAAAAAAGGAAAAGAAAAGAAAATGAGAAGTAGTGTTTAGTTGTTTTTAATGTAAAGAGTTTGTCATTGTTCGTTGGCTTCGGTACCCAAACAGTGCCTGGGATTTCAGGTAAACCTGGTGAAATCAGTCCCAACCCTGACTACCTTCTGTACTTAAAATGGCTACACTAGGGTATGTGGAATAATTTGCTAGTACTCAGCCTACTTCTTGAGTTTCATATATTGAGAAAAATCTAAAGCTTAAGTAAGATACAGAATTTTGAGCAGAGCCCCTTTGGTCTTCTGACTGCGATATTCCAAAAGTACAGGCAAGAAGGGTCTCTCTTGTATTTCACTTCATCAAATAGAGTATTTGACTTAGCTCTCTGTCTACCCACCTAGCTGTCCATCAAGCCCTTAGTGTGTGGCAGGCAACTAGAGGTCAGGGGACATCTGTAGTTCTCTCCTGAACATTTAAGAAATAAAGTGGAGCGTGAAATGAGTGGCATAATTTCTATTTAGCCAGAATCAGGGTCCAAGTACAAGTTCTAGGTTTAGACTGAGTTTCCAGAAGGCTTCATTCACATGGTTCTGCCGAAGCTCTCCAGATTCTTGACAAATGAAGACTTCCCATAGCAACAGTTATCTAGATGTGTTTTAAGAAGTACCCACCATATTTATTCTGGTCCCCCCCCCCCCCAGAAATGTAGTTTTTACTCACAGTCAGTGGCCTGGGGTAAGATCACAGTTCAACCTTCTGTTATAATGTTAACTGCATTATACACAGTTACTATCGTTCATTAATGACTTGTCACAGGACCGTCTTGAATGATCAGTGACACAGAAATCCAAAAGTGCCTTTTAAGTGAATCACATTTCAACATATTTAATTTCCTAGGAAGGGAACCTCTTGGTAGGAATGCTACCACTGTGTGCCTAAGGTGGGAGAACCTAGAATGTTCTCCGTGTTTCTTCACACATTGTTAATCTCTGCTCAGTCTGTTGATGGCTATCTGGATGCTACTTGCAAATATAAGGACTCAAAAAATACATATCTTGTATAGAAAGCACCCTTTTCTCCCAAAGGACTATCCTGTGTAACCATTCCTATCACCTAATTTATATAGAAATCCTAATCACACATGGGACAGCAAGGCCAGGAAGTAGCGTTCCGTTTCCACAGTCACGGGTGGGTGGGGTGCTCAGGGTGTGGGGGCTCCGAGAGGAGAATGTGTCCCAGCACTGCGCAACTCTCTCTAACGATGACGTGCTGGTACTTAGGAAGGCCCTTCCTTGGAGACCGTTTATCAGGCTGTCGAGCACCGGTGTGTGGTCTTCAGGGTTGCTCCAGTAACTGGCAAAGCTGCCGTCTGTGTTGCTAGTGAGCACACAGATGTTTCCCCACATCATGGCAACCCTGCAAGGTCCTTCTGAAACATTCTTGTCTAATGGGCAGAAAAAGCCAGGTGAGACAAACCTGGATTCTCAACCTGGCGCTGACCTTTTCTATCTCTGTGAACTTGATCTCTTCACTTACCCTCTCTGATCCCGCTTTTCTTAGCTATCAAACACACCAGAGGTTTGTTGTGAGCCTCAAACAGTGCAGTATCTGCAAAGGTCTTCGTGTGCCGCCTTGCATCAGGGGTGCTGAATACGTATTGCTCTCTGGTCTCCCAGGAACATGGTCTGCCCGCGCCCCAGGAACATTTACTTCCAAAGATATAAGCATCAGAGACATTCATGGCATCCAAACAGGTTGGTTTCAGAAGTTCTCAGTTTAATCAGAAATCCTGTAAGAATTCCATCTGTATTAAGTTCACTTGAAGAGCAAAAGGTTACCAACATTTTGAGCTTAGTCATATGATAAAGCAATGCTGCTTTCAGCCACGTTAAACCTGGTGAGCTGGGCTGCTCTTCTGGAGTCAGCCAGCCTCTTGCTGCTCGGGGTTGGAGAAAGTTCTTTGGAAAAACCAGAGCTTAGTGAGTATTTGATCTTAGACAACACACAGTACCAGATACAGAAATGGTGACCTCTCACTGAGCATTGTTTCGGTTGAGGTAGGTGGCTGCGTTCACCTCACTCAGCAAGAGTTCATCGAGTGCCCCTCAATGCCAAGCATTCTTACTGGGTGCCAGGCCAGACAGCTGGAATTACTTACAGTCTTGAATTAATTTCCAGCTTTTTGTTGTCACTAGAAAACTGTGAGAGGCCTCTGTAACTGAGATAGTTATTCTTTTGTGGGTTTTTGGTTTCCTTTTCCTTTATTTAATTTTTTTTTGGTTTTTGTTTTTCAAAATAGTTATTCTTAAGGCTATCTCGATTCCACTTCTTGGGTGCTGAGCTGTTAGTGTTTGGTCTTGATTTTGGAAATTGTGACATAACTAATCATAGGCCTCTGTTGCTCCTGGTCTCTGGTGAGTGGGTGGGATTGGATAGAGTACTGTTTTCCTTTTGGGGTGAATATCCATGACGCTCAGAACACTGATCTAAGAACTCCACCCAGACCCAAGTGCTCTCTGACGTCTGGAAGTCAACCTGCCGGAAATTTCACTTCCTTTTTTCCAAGGCACCTTCCTGAGACCTGACTTTTACCCTCCTATCACCCTAGCCCACAACCTCCAGCCTTCTCCGCCCAAATCCCCACCACCCACAAGCTAAAGGAATATACTTCCCAGGCTGGTAATGTTATTTGACATTAAATTCACTATTAGCAACAGGCAAGTGTTGGAATAGTTTACAAGAAGAATCTATTTTAACGCCCTTTGACTACATTGTGTGGTTTTCCTGGAAAAAAAATGAGGCTGATTTCTTAGTATTTTGCACTCAGTCTGAGCAGGCTCTACATAGTGGGCTTATTTATAGTTTTTCTTAATAGCACCATTCCCGCACAGTAGGTCAACTGTGCGTTACTTGCTTTAGCTATCTACATTGGGAAAACGGAGGCCCAGAACCTAGACTAAAGTTTCTTGCGATTCTTCATTATAGATTTAGACCTAGAAAAGTTGCAACCAAACACTTTCATTTCTATATAATCTTACTTATTTTGATTTGCCTGAGACCCTTCCAAAATCTCTGAATGACCACATCAGCCCCCTGTAACCACCACCCAAGTCCTTAGCACATATGCTCCAGGTCTTACTTAATAAGTACTCATTATCTTGACCAAAATTTTAAGAAACATTTTTTTTCTGTTTTCCTAAGTGAGTGTCCCTGGGTTATGTTAGGGGTATCAGACCAGGCCTGAAGGACCCACACGCCAAGGTACCGACGGAGGCACCTGTGCTCCTCTAGTATTCGGTGGGTTTCTGGCTGTTACTGATTATGTTGAACGTGCTTTTTAAAATGAAGCTCTGTCAGCCCTTTCTAGCTGAGAGCACTCTCTTCGTATGAACGGTCTCATCTGTTACCCTGCCAGTTAATGGGACTAGTACCGGCCCTGCCAAGTGGGTATGACTGAGAAGATTGGCATGTGGGTCACACTCCCCACTGATGGCTGGCTCCAAGCCTTGCCCCATGAGAAGTCCCTCCCCTAACCCTCAAGGGGTGCTCTTCTCTGGGCGGCCATTTCCTACCATCTTGTGACTTGGCCAGTTCCAACAGCCAAGGTTCAGCATGGCCCACTCATGTGACTGTCCAAACAACTCTGTCCAGTGACAGCACCGCACCAGTCTCTGAACAGTGTCCAAAGGAAGGTGGACTAGGACAGCTGTTAACCAAGCACAAAAACATGATGACAGCTTTCCAGGTCTAAAATAGTAACCTTCTCTTCCTGTTGCAATGACCAAGAGGGTAGTGACTTCACGTCTCTCCAAGTGTGGTTGGCATTTCCCCAGCAGGGCCTGCCAGGAAGTTTGTGCAGGGTAAGCCACACTTAAGATGTTGATTTGAGGTCCCTCTATTTCTTTTGACCGCAGGCCTTCTGTTTTTCTTTCTGAGTCAGCACTGTCAGGGTCTTATGATGACTATGGGTCGTCTCACTCAGCTGTTTACAGACTTCTTTGAAACTGGAAAGGTGAGTTTATTAAAGAACATGGCATTTTCCATCTTCCCTCCATTGCCTTAGTCTCCCTATGATTAGAGTTGGGCCAGAGTCCATGTCCCTTCATTCTCCCCTCATGTGAAATGCAGTAATAATTAGAGGGACTTGGCAGTTGGGCGTCAGTATTGAGAAATCAGGTGCTAAGACCAGAAATCCAAGTTATCCTTTGCAAGGGCTCAGTTGCCTTTGGTGGTGGAGTCTTAGCTTTCTAGCCAGTGCTGTCATCTCAGAAAGTAATGTTGAGGCTTAGAGAGCTTAAAACTAACAAGCTTAAAACTGCATCACCATATTGTTTAGAAGTGGTCACATTTTGCTGCTCAGACACAGAGCACAACATGTGGTCCAGCAGGTGAAGGCAAAAGGCATGGCCTGTTGGGAAGAACCTCGTCAGGGTTGGTTCATTGACACTAAGCCATGGATGGAGGAGCAGTTGTCCCGAGACTGTGGATGCTGAGTCCCTGTTCTCATCTCTGAAGCAATGTGCTGGAGAGACCTGTACGATATGCAAGAACAGTTGGGGGGTAGAAACCCCATAATTTCTGCCTGAAATTAACCATACTCTGCCAAAGGAAAGAGAATTTAATGCCTTCTCCTCATGTTACCTTGAAGTCTCTGGGTTTCTTGGACATTTGTTAAGAATTTGAAGTGTCTCAAGAATCATAAGCATCAGCAATACTTCTGATCCTCTCCAGCTCTGGAGAGGACTTCAGTATTGTCCTAATCATGTTCACAGCCTCCATCAACATGTTCTGAGCACCTACTGTGTGCATCTACATGATACTGAGCACTGGGCATACTAAAGTCAAACGCTGTCTTTAATCTTGTGTTTTCAGGCAAATGAGTAAACAAACATAACCAAGTGATAAGTGATTCATTACCTTTGCTCACCCTCTTAGTAAGTTTTGGGGTCAACTTTCATATATGCCTGGTTCTCGTCAATCTTAAGAAGACAAAAGAGAAAAGAATAGAAAAAGAGACACCCTCACTCCCCACTTTCACTCACTTCCCCCTTCTCTTTTCTCCATATTCAGTCATTGTACTCAAATATTTGTTTACATTCACTGTCTTCCTTTGTCATCTGTCAGCCCCTCACCTCTGTCCAGTTTGGATTCAGCCCTGAATTCAAGTCTTTGCATATCTACATCTTTCTAGGTCCCTGAGGCCTGGTCCTGATACGCTTGGGAGACTCTTGCAGCCTTCTTAAAGTGACTTTTTAGTAGCGGTGACACTGCTGACCTTGCCGCCTGGAAACGCTCTCCCCCATTTAATGCCGAAACTCTTCTGAGAGTGTCATTCTGCCCGGACCTTCAGTTGCCCTCATGTTGCTCAGACTTGCTCCTCAGCTCCCGTTAGCTGCTGTCTTCTTGAAATCTCCCCCTGGAGTGTCTTAAACGCAGAATTTCCCAAACTGGTCTTATAGTCTTCCTCCCAGCATTGGTTCTCTTCCAATTTTCTTTGTCTCTGCCTTTCATTCATCTGTGGAAGCCAGAAATCATTCTTTTCCCTACCTTCTCCTCAACTCCTATATTTTATCTGCTGCCAAATCTTATCCACCAAGTCTCTTATATTTCTTCAGAATTCATCTTTTCTCCATCTTTTCTGCCATCAACCTAGTCTCTGTTCTCCACATCATGATACAATGGTTTCCAAACAAAAGTATGCTACAGCTCAGCTCCTTTTCAGAGGCTGTGAGTAGTGTGGAGTGACCAGGATTTGGGCCTGGGGCAAAAGGGGCAGGATTGGAGTCCTGCGAGCTGGGCTGAGATGCTAGACCCTGGTTGCCCCGTGAGGTGTGTACTTAGTGTAAACACAGAAGCGGCACTATAGGTGATTACTTAGCAGCCATTGGAGGGTTTTCAGCAAGAGTGTCATCCATGATTTTACATTTTAGAAAAATTATTGAGGAGGCCACAAAAAAACTCAAGTCGGGGACTGGCAGACCACAGAGCGAGAAGTCAATCAGGAGAACACTGCAGCTTGCCTCAGCAGAGCTGCCGTCGGCTCACGGGGTCTAGAGTAGGAACTCAGATAGTGCCTGGGTCGCTCCACAGTCGCCCTCCCTTCCTCTGGTGCTTGTGTCCCCTCCCCCATCCATCCATTTATATGCGCACACATGCAGGCAGCAGGCCTAGATCTAGCCACTGGCGACTGTCCTTCTAGTAAATCTCTCCTTTTCAGGTACTTCCTTCCAGGCTACCACTCTCTACACGTCGGCAGATGCACTCAGTCTGCTTTCTTGTGCCCCAAATGCCCTTTCTCCTTGACTAAAGTCTGTAGCTGAACCAGGAGCATATTCTAGATTCTCCAGATTGTCTCTGCCCTGACCTCTCATGGCAGTGTCTGCAGTAGAGGAACCGCAACCCACTGCCCTTCTTTACAGATAAGAAAATGGGAGCAAGAGTGAATGGATGCTCGGTGATTAAAAGAGCTAGTCTGCAGATGGGCTTGCTGCACAGTTCTAACTCTACCAGGCCCTCAGGCCCTCGGTCAGTGTGAACATCTATCCTGTGTATTGTTGATATTTTTATCACCTGATCACGACTGGCTTCAACTGAGGAAGAAGTCCATGTGGTGGTTAGTAATATTGGCTCCCTTTGATGCACGTGTGCTTCCAATCTCCACCCTGATACCTACCTGCTCTGTGACTTTGGATAAACTACTTGGCCTCTCTGTGCTTCATTTTCCATATCTACAGAAATTAGGGCAATAATTGTAACACCACTTAGGGTTATTGGGAAGACGAATGAGATAATCCCTTTAAAGTGCTGGGGACAATGCCTAGCTTTTTTGTAAGTATTCCAAAAAGCTTCCCTATTATTAAGAGGTGTCAGTGCTTGATGTCTCAGTGAAATTTGAAATTTCTTGAAGGCGGTGATTCATGTCTCTGTTCACAGTCACAAAGAATTCCTCCTATAAGACAGACGAGGCACCGCCCCTCTTTTATTAATAAGGATATTGGACTGCTGTCCAGAGCCACCGAGTAGGCAGCTAAGCTTGCACCGTTCAGAAAGGGTTTCCCAGCCCAGCAACTCCACGTTGGTTCAGGTAGAGCGACGAGGATAGGGCCGATGTTTAAAGAGCTGGCCGGGTAGGAGGGATGCTGAGCATGGCAATGCTGTGCCTTCCTTGTGGGAGGGGGGCCCTTCCTTGGCAGGTTCTCCAGTCAGGAACCCCTCCTGGCAAGTGAGTGCTGTGTTTACGGACTCAGGAACCCCGTAGCGAGAAGCACACAACTTGTCAAGAGCAGCTCCTTTCTTGTTTTATTTTATTTTTCTGCAGAGGTACCTGGACTCAGGTTCAGATCCCTCGGGAGGGAGCTGGGAACAGGTCCTGTGTGTTCCAAACATATCCATTCCTGACATTTTCAGGAGCCAAAGTCAGCTGGGGGAAGAGCAAGATAAAACAGTGGGAAGGGCACATGCTCATGAGGTCCAGACAAGGAGACACGCTGAGAGCTGAGAACACCCTGCCACAGGCTGAGCAGGGCCTCTTGAGGACACGGGAGGGCTTTTACATAACACTGACCTGCTTGTCAACAAGGAACCAGAAAGCCCTTCTCAGGAGGGACTTCCCTTCCTCTTCCACAGCCCCACAGAGAGGCCTTGCCCTTTGGAAGCTGATGGATATCTTGGGCCACAAAGAGGTTCAGCTCACGTCTGGTTTTGGTTCTTCACAGAGCTTTGTGCTGCCCTAGCGGTAGGTGCTGGGATGCCTTTGGCAGTGAGACTGCCTCCTCTGCTGTGCGTCCCACAGGCAGAGCGTGAGGGGTCTCGTTCTAGCTGCGGGCCCCTGAGTCACGCAGGCCCCAGTGACAGGAAGCACGTAAAGCTCCCGGGTGGTTTCCTACTCTTTTTAAGAAGGTTTTTGGGGAGTTCTGAGAGTGAGGCCAGGATCTCACCCAGAAGTATCTAGAACACAGACAAGATTTTAGTGACAGGAAAATCACCCCAATAAGCAAAGTTTTCCCAACACACACCCCTTTTTTTCTCTTCACTTCCTGTTTTTAGGGCAGTCTGTTCTGAGAGGAGGGGGGGACAAGGGAGCAGAGAGTTGTGAGGAGGGGCTCTGGGGGCTGTGAGGAGAGGGCCACACAGGGAGTAAGACCCCACTGGGGACACTGTGAGAGGCAGAAGCTGGGAGGGAACGAAAAAGAAGTGGGTGGTGTGTGCTGTGTGAGATACACTGAATCTGGGCAGGAAGATGGGACTGGGAGAAAGAAAGCGGAAGCGCCCTTCCTGTCCCAGGAACTAAGCTCAGCCCTCGCCTCCTTAGCTTTCTTGGAGCTAAAATGACCTCCAGCTCCTGCAGGGGACAGACAAGGAAGCTGCCCCTGAGGGAAGCAAGGGAAGTCATAGTGCATTCCTGAGCTAGCTAGATGGAAACTATTTTTGGACCAGCTAAAGAGAGAGGATTTGTACTGCCTGGTTCTGACCCCAGGCTCCTAGCCAGGCAAGGGCGAGAAGGAAAAGGGGCTTCTATCCCTGCCCCACCCCCCAAGCTGGCTCCCTCCTTCCTCCAGGCCCTCAGGCAAGTTCTCTGAAGTCACCGTGGCTGTCCTCCTCCTGCTGGGGGCCAGGCTCCCTTCCTCCCGCACAGACTTGCTGTCCTCTGTGTTGTCAGCTGCGCTCCCTCCCAACCCCCCCTGCCCTGGGCATCAGCTGGGCAGCTCTACCAGGACCTCGTGTTCCCTGCTTGGATATAAACTCAGTAGCCCGATAGAAGCTTTTAACCCTGAAAGTCTTTGACCCAAACTCACAGAAAGTGTTCCCTGACAACAGCTACTCCAGTTCCTCCTCCACACACCCATTCTGACAACAGTGGGGGTAGCTAGCATTTTCCAAGCACTTACTAGATGCCAGACACTAAGCTCTTCAGGACAGTAAAGTGATTCATGCACACAACCCTACAAGGGAGGCATTTGGAATAGCCCTATTTTAATATAAAGCAGTCAACATACAGAGTTAAACATCAGTTCCGGCTGGTAAACAGAAGATTCAGGAATGCCAACCCGCCACTCTGGGTCCAGAAGCCACATGCTAGCTGGCTTCTCTGCTGCCCCATCTCCCCATGTTTGCTGTACCGCTGCTCTTCTCCACCCGTGAGCCATGGTAAGAACAGGCTCCTTTTTATCCTCAGCCTTACGCAGAAGTCCCTACCCCTGTCCTTCCAGGAACTGGTGTTCCCTGAAAGCACTGGGCGGACCTAGGGAAGCAGGTCTCCTCCCACAATTGTCAGCACGCTCCTTGGGCCTGACTGCTCCCTCAGAACTTTGCTTTCTGCCCCTTGAGCTCCCCCACGTCCTCCCAGGGAAGGTGTGCCATTCCACGACCTGCTCCTCAGCTCCTCCTGCTCACCCCCAAAGACCTCAGTGCCCACCCCCGGCTGCCCTCTCTCCCCAGCCCCACTGCCCGGGGACCTGCACTTCCCTGAACAGACTGCCCCTGCTCTCGGGTCCTTTCCTGCTGTCAGTGGCAGTTGCAACAATTCCAGCCCCGGCTTTGCTTCTGGTAGTGCTGGTATTTCTGACAGTGCTCCCCTG
This sequence comes from Galemys pyrenaicus, assembly GCA_019455555.1. Classification (NCBI taxonomy): domain Eukaryota; kingdom Metazoa; phylum Chordata; class Mammalia; order Eulipotyphla; family Talpidae; genus Galemys; species Galemys pyrenaicus. Next base: position 269,274 of record JAGFMF010011415.1, read on the forward strand.
AGGAAGTCATCCTCTTCATGGGGAGCCGAGGAAATGGATCCTCAGGCAGGTTTAGGGACTTGCCCAAGGTGACACAGCACCCGGCAGAGGACGCTTTGCTGCAGGTCCTCCCGAGACCCTCAGAGACCCTCAGCGCTGCACGCGGCCAGTGGCCCGTCACCCTGACTGCTGGAGCTGGAAACCCTCACGCAGCTGGGCCTCGCCCTCCTCCAGCCCTCTCCACCGGCTCTCTCTAGGGTTTTACATCCCACGGGTCCCTCCACGTCTCCCCAAATGTTCTCTCTTCTGAATCATTCTCTTCAGCAGCAGAGAACTCAAATGCGTCCCATCTGCAAAACCTCCGTCCTCCTCCCTCCCCATCTCTTCCTTTCGAGATTACGTGTGGGAGCTGCTTGTGTTCACTGTCCCACTTCCTCCCCCTCCAGACCAGCTGGACTCTGCTGTCACCACCCGCTGTCTGTGGGGAGACCCAGTAGCCGCTGCAGGATTTACCCTCCTTGACCTCTGCAGAATGTCAGGAGTGAACCTTCCTCTCTCAGCTCTTTCAACATGCAGGCTGCTGATCCCCCTCCCTCCTCTCTGCCAATTCCTTCCCAGCCCCCCTTCAAGGGTCCCCCTTCTTCTAAATAGCCTTCTTTCTATTTTATAAAAGGAGGCAAGGGGCCACCTCTTGGCCCACTGCCCACACAAGCTCTGTTTTGCTGATGGAGAGCTGTTGAATCCTGTAGCGCTGAGATTCTGTATAAATAGACACATTTACAACTTCCTGTCCATTTAGCTATCCATCATTCCAACAAAGGTAGTACGAATAATAACTTGCACATGTAGCAGTTCACAGCTTACAAGTGCTTCCACTTGCCCTTCACATTCCCTGCTATGCACTGAAAATATTCTGTCTCTATAATATTCAACTGGCATCGTTACATTCACCTCACTTTACCGAGCTTTGGGGTAGCATTGTCATGGACCTCTGTGTCAGTGAAGAGTCCTCGCTTAGACCCTCTGGGGTTTGCTAGCCGTGCTCCCAACCCCCTAGTCAGCTGGTTGTGACTGACAGGTTTTGATCCTAGGACTGGCACCTTTGTCACTTTAACTGTCCGTGCTCCTGCCAGGGCATTACAATTGCCCGGTGGCTGACCAGAAGACGTCTCTGAGCTGGAGTGAAGTTTGAGGGATGGGCAGGCTGAGCCCTCACTGCAGGAGATGAGACATTTGCCTGAGGAGAAGCATGACCCATCAGCGTGCTTTTGGAGACCTATCTGGGTCACACTTTATGAAGGAGACTTGGAAGCTTTAAACCAAGAAAGCAAGTAGGTGCAGCCTGTGTGCCAGCTCTCACAGCTGGGAGGACCTACTTGGAGGACAGTGTTGAGGAGGACTCTGAAGCCAAGCTTGGGTCCTTGGGGAAAACCCATGTTTGGACAGCACTGTCCTCCGTGGGTGTGAAGAAAGACACCGTGGCCCCTGCCATGTCTCTGCTGGGGCTGCTTTAGGCTGGTCTGGCGGGGACATAAACTAAACTGGGACTGCTTTAGGCTGGTCTGGGGGGGACATGAACTAAACTGGGGCTCCCCAGAGAGTCACGGAGCACAGCGCTCCTTCAGCCATGTCATCAAACTGGAGCCCAGGACGACTTTGCTAGTTTGGCTTGCTGGGGCATGACTGTAGAGTCCTCAGATACTCAAGGACCAGAAGCCGCATGAATGTTCCACTTGCTCGCCGCCCACTGGAGTAGCCTGGGTCTGTCTCCTCGAGCCCAGTGCACACTGCAGCTTCTGTTCGTGTCCTTCGGACGTCCTGTGCTCAGAAGGCTTTCAGGAAAATCTTGTGTCTCTGGAGCTGAGTCCTCTCTTCCCCAAGACTCCGCAGTAATTGGGGAATCACCAGTTCCCCTTTCCTCCCGCCCCTTTCATGCTAACTCTCCTCTTGAGCCCTAGATGTGGGACATGGTCCGGGCTTGCAGGCGATCAGTGTTCCCAAAGCCACCAGAGGCACTTGCTGATCACCGGCCTGTGGGAAATGCAGGACAGTGGGCACCCTGCCTGGCCTGTCGCCACCCAGGGGACGGACCCCTTGAGAGACACACTGCTCCCGAACCCAAACTCAGCGACAAATAATATGCTACCTCCTCTGCAAGCCTTTGACACTTTGACTATTGTGTCTGATTATGTTTGGGTAGCTTCACATTGCTGCCCTAAATAATTGGGGTATGAAGAAAACAACAGTCCCCCGTCTCATGAGAGCCAGCCTGCTCGCCTAAGCGCTGTCCTTGCTGCTTGAAAGGCACCGGCCATGTCTTTCACCTTTTGTGATTCTGCTTTATGGGACGTCGCGATGCACAGCCTGTGAATCGTGCCAGAGCTATGTTAAAAGTGTAGCCCTGAAATGCACAAGTACCTGCAGCTCACTCCGAAATGCACTTTTAAGAGGTTGGGTGGGTGGGTGACTAGACGTGTGCTGAAGCAACAGGTAGCAGGCTAGCGGTGGGAGGCAGGTGGAGAGTATGTGCCGCTCACTGCGCAGTCCTTTCAGCTTGACCAGTTTTGGAAATGTTCGTAGTTAAATGTAGGGCCGGTAACAACCACCATCTGAATCATTTTCATTGACCAACATGATCGTACAACTCCCTCACCTTCCAGCCTGCCTGTTCAGGAACTGGTGGGAGGAGGGGGCAGCCCTCTCCACCCCGCGTTCTATGCCCTCCTCTCCATTCCCCTCCTCCCCGCCCCCGATCATATAATCCCAGGGTGCTGCTGTCTCCTGTGGCTCATGCCTCACACCAGCTTCTGGCAGTTACCCTGTACCCCTCCTGCTCCCCTGACCTCACCTCTCCCAGAAGGTTTGCCATGTCTCCCAACTCCCTATGAAATCGGGGACACGCACCCAATTGAAGATCTGCTGTGGCTCTGAGCCCCTGGAGAGTGGAGTGGCTGCCCAGAATGGGCGGCCTGGCCGTTCCAGATGGTCTTCCCGCCGCCTACAGCTTCTGGCACGACATAGCAGCTGAGCAGGGAGGGGGCCAGGAAATCAGTAGCTGGTGAAGACTTGGGGCCTGACCTGCACTGTGGGTCACACCCTTTGGTGGTCTCGGAGAAGGTCCTGGGCTCCAACCATCAGGAATAGTGACACAGGTGAGGGAGAAAAACCCAAGACCCCCAACCTGGCTGCTTCCCACCCTCCATACCTCTAGTATCCAGCTATTAAATATAAATTCGAGTGCTGTTAGCCTAAGAACAATGGCATCAGGGAGAAAGACATGCCGCAGTGGTCGTATAAAGAAGAGTTTTAAAAACTAAGTGCATTATAGTAGCACTTTCCACTTCTGGTAGTGTAGAGAATTGAGAGTTCACTGTAGGGTCTTGGTCCCCTTGGGAATGGTGTCCTCCACGCATTCCCCTGCCTTTGCCTGCAGAAGCTTGAGGGGATGCTCCCTGTGCCCTTTGCAGGCTGTGGGAAGGGCCTTCACCTGCTTCCCATCGGGACCAGGGCCTGTTCTTTCTCCTACGAGGCAGCAGATCGTGGTGTTCAGACCGCGCACTTGGAGCCCACTCACTTTTTCAGTGCTGGCTGCATGGTCACTAGCTGGCCTTCAGCTTCTGAGTCGGGTCTGCCACGTGCGAGGTGAGGATGCTGTCAATGCTGACCAGATGGGGTAACTGCGGGGCCGCGGCAGTCCCTGTGGCTGCGGCCGGCGTGCCCAGAGAGCACTGCTCCTGTGAGCTGCTGCTGCGGCTCGGGCACCTGCCCGCCACCGCGCTCCAGACCACAGGGCCAAGGCCAGGGCAAGTGCAGAATCTCACTGAGACTGCGTCCATTTCCTGTTGCTTTGTTACAGATTAGCGTGCACCTAGTGACAAAACAACACACATTAAACTTCTTAGCGTTCTGGAAGTCATAAGTCTGAAATTGTTTTCTCTGGGCTGGTGTCCAGGTGTGAGCAGGGCTGCCCTCTCTCTGGAGGCTCTGGGGGAGGATCGCTGCCTCTTCCATCTTCTAGCGCTGCACTCCTTGCATTACTTGGCTCACGGCCTCTTCCTCCATCTTTAAAGGCAGCAGCCGGCATCTTGCGTCTGCTCTCCCCTTGCCCCGTCTTCTCCAGCTGCTCTCTCTGCCTTCTGTATGCACCCTCCTGGTTGTATTTAGGCCTCCCTGGATGATCCCGGACAACCACCGTGTCTCCAGTTCTTAAGCGCATCTGCAGTCTCCTTTGCCATCTGCAGTGCAGCTCACAGGTTCTGGAGAACAGGGTGTGGGCGTGAGTCACACCCCACTGAGGCAGGGAGTGCTCTCCAGAGTCCTGGTCCTGTGCATGACTTGTCCGGCTTCTGAACCAACCTAGAGCCGCACCCCTGACCGAACCAGGCCACACGGGCTGCCCGGGCCCCTGCTATGCTCCTTGCAGCCCCCTCTGTCTCCGCAGACAGACTCTAAGGGCACATCAGTGCCGGGCATGTAGCGGGGATAGGGCAGGTGACTGTTTGGGTTGATGCGGGCAGGCCCGGATGTGCTCTGTGTGCCCTTTCAGGTCATGGTGAATGTCACTGTGGAGAATGCAAGTGCCACGCAGGTTACATCGGGGACAGCTGTAACTGCTCCACAGACATCAGCACATGCCAGGCCAAGGATGGCCAGATCTGCAGCGACCGAGGGCTCTGCGTCTGTGGGCAGTGCCAGTGCACAGAGCCGGGAGCCTTTGGGGAGACCTGCGAGAAGTGCCCGACCTGCCCAGATGCTTGCAGCGCCAAGAGGTAACGCACCACCCATCACCCTCGCTCCTCTGGACCAGGCTGGCCTGCCTGCGAGTCAGCCTCGGCCCACAGCCTCTTCTGCATTTTACCCAACCGCCCTTGCAGGGTAACAAAATTCTTGCTAACATTAACTAAAATAGTGTCTTTCGAACTCTGGTTCCATAGAGATTTTGTGGGAAAGTAGGACCAAAAAAACCACTGCTCTGTTCTAGACAAGTTTAGAAATTATCAATAAGTGAAATGAAATTAAATTGGTTTTGGTAACAAAATAGCACCCTCTTAGAGTTTTTGGTATGCCACTGTGCCTGTCAAAAGGGGGAGGTGTGCATCTTTTTTTCCAAATGAATTTGATAGCCCCCCCCCCCCCATTAACGTCTCCTGTATAATGTTTCACAAAACACCCGTGCAGGAAATGCTGCTTTAAACAAAATCTAATCAGAAGGTAAGTGGGATAGGAAGGCCCCGACCTAGGTAAGGCCTGCCAGAAGCTGCAATGGCTTCTGCATTTTCTGCTCCATTTGTGAGGATAGTGGGCTGCCTGTACGGGCTGCTGCTGCATGCAGATTGTCTACAGCTGGGCTCCCGCTGTTACGGCCTCAGCCCACAGCACAGCAAGGCACATTCCCTGTGCTGACCTCCCCGTGGCTCTGCCCTTTGCGCTCTGCCAGAGTGTGAATGAGAGGGAGTTAAGGAAATCAGTTCCGTTGGAAGGACAGCGAGAGGGGCAAGAGAGGGGCAGTGTCTCGACGCTGCTCGCTGCTCGAGAAACAGCTGTGTCATCATCCTCCCTGTGCAGGAGCCAGGAGGGCGGGGCACAGGGGCAGGAGAATCAGACAAACAGTAAGAGGGGCGGTGGCGTTTCTCTTTGGCTGGGGAATGCAACTGTGCGACTTGCTTTTGGCAGATTTCCCCCGCAAATGTCTGGCCCAGGCTGATACTGAAATGAGTTCATGCTCCCTTGGCCTGCCCTGACTGCTGGTCAGTCCATGCTCAGAAACGTTCTGGGCGGCAGAACCCCTGGCTGGACATGTGCCACTAATAATCCAGGCGTGGGCAAGAAAACTGGCTGCGAACCAAGAGACAAGATAGACTGAGCCAGAGTCCACTTTGTCTAATTGAAGGGAGCTGCCGAGAGTAAAGGAGAAGAAAAACAGGTCCACCTTAGACCTGCTAAGAGTGGAGAAGCAATTCAAGTAGAAACACCCAGGGAGGAGTTAGGATTCTGGATCCAAAGCCCAAATAGCTGTGGTGTCCGGGCGCAATCAGTGCTCCCCCAGCCCGCACCACTAGAACCCTTTGAGGATGAGCTCCGGGTCCTTGGGGCACACTGGGTGAACAGGGAGCGGGGACCAAGCAGGACAACTGTAGCGGCAGGAAAGGGGCACATGGCAGGTTCAGGATGGTTCTAGCAGATGGGGGTAAAGGAAGGCGTCTTGGAGGCCTCGGTGGCTTTATGCTTTTATTACAGAGGTGGCCAGGTCCATGGCAGGCATGAGGTGCCGGGGGCCGGGGGGCTGGCAGGCCTCCCAGCCCATCTCACCATCTCGGCTGCTTTGCTGCTGCGACCTGCTCCTCCCACTGCTGCTGCTCTTGCTGATGCTTGTTTGGGCCTCATGACGCCGCCCATATAAGCCCGTATCCAACTCAGGTGCGCCCACTTGCGCATGCCCACCATGGAATGCTCGCAGCACCGCAGGTGTCCATCATTATACCAGTGGCGGGAGGGTGGAAAGACCTGCTAGTTCTCTGACCCTACAACAACACACATGGAATCGACAGAAGTAGATAAACCCCCTGCTTCCCTCTTCTGCACCAGGGGGTCACGCAGGAGTCACTGAGGGCAGGTAAAAGAGCCCAGGGCCAACAACGCTAGCTTTGAATGCTAAAAGGGCTCATTTCCTAAAAGGCCTAGACCTGGGATTTATCCGCTAAGCAGTACCAAAAAGCGAAGGGAACAGAGCTGCTGGGAGGTTGCCCTGCCATCCCTTCTCACTTGTCTCTCAATTGCACTGACCCTCTGTCCCTCTCACAGCCTAATTGCAACTTTAAAAAAGTCCCTTTGGTGGTGACTTGCCTCAGGTTGTTTTTCTACTTTGCTGAGTCGCTAGGTTTAGAACGCTTCCTGTTCTTTATTTTTCCTGGGTCTCTGAGCAGCCCATCTCCACTTTGGAGAACTAAGCAAACCCGCCTTTCACGCTGGGTGAGTTCACACTTAGCCTCAGCTGATTTCAATTAATGGGGTCTGAGCGCAGAGTCTCTGGCCATTGGTCTGTTTGAAAGGCCAGATTTATGATAATAGCGCTTCCCAAGCTTTAGCCCAGAGTGTGGCGCACAGGTTCGACTGAAGTCCACGCTTGTAATCCGGGAACACGTCCTGGAAGTGACCCCATGGTCTATGACCACAGAAGATGCAGGCAGAGGGCACAGATGGAGCCCGAGCTGGTCCCGGGGGAGACGGAAAGCAGCCGCCTCACTCTGTGATGTGCTAATCCCGAGCGGAGGGCTGGCCGGTCAGCAGGAGTGACCAGGGTCAGCAGGGGTGACCAGAGGTGGAGCCATCCCGTCCTGGCCCCCAGCCAAGTAGCTTTGCCAGCCTGTGGGGCTCTGCGCGCAAGGGAAATGCAAACATGACGACTTGTTTGGGACTCCAGAATGTTTCCATGAAGTCATGCCGAGGAGGGTGGGGTGTTCCAGCCAAGTACGGGATCCTTGAATACATTAGGTCCCTCCCAAGGGTGTCATCTCCATGGCTTGCTTGCCGGCTCCTGCAGTGTTCATAAAGTAGAGGGCAGACGTAGGGCGGGGTTGTCTGAGAGGTGGGTCACCTGGATGCCAGCTGCACCGACTTCTCTTTGGCCTTATTTTCCTCACCTAAGACAAGGGGGCTTAGGGGACACTTTCCCAGCTCCCTTCTGTAGCGAAAATGTTGAGTAACTGGCCTCTTCGTGCCAAGGAGTTAAGAGATGGATGACGGTAATGGCAGCACCACAGAGTGGTTGGTATCCCTCTGTATCTTTTACCGAAGAGCTTTCTGGATGCAGTCCCTTTGCCTCCAGCGGACGCGGGAAAGCTGACCCCCATCTAGCTGCAGCTCTGAGGCCATCCCCGAGCTGTGGTGCTTGGGCACAGCTGGCAGGAGGCAGCAGTCTTCCGAGCACACTTGGCTCTTGGGTCTTACCTCGGTTTCCCAAGAGGGCTCCCTCTCACCCAGCAGGCCCCTGAACCCCAACACCGCATAGAATCAAAAGTTCAGCTGGGTTACTTTGATCTGACCACGCCTTCCTGGGGCTCTCACTGTCCTGCCCTGTCCCACAAGTCCGCAGTCCCCCGGGGGTCAGGCCACTCTTCCCTTCACCACGGGCTTTACACTCAGCTCAGCTCCCCTGGCCCGTGTCCCCTGGAGTCCTATTTGCCTCGATCTACCTGGAGATGAGGGAGAATGTCTGAAAGCGGATGTTGTGCGACCTCCCAGGCTGGGTAGGTTCCCTGTGGATTCTCACAGATGAAAAGACAGCTTGGGCACCTTTGGCAAATTTTACAAGGCTTTAATGCTGAATTGGGACAGACCAGCAGGCAGCAGGGCAGCATGAGCCCCTGGGGCTCGGAGGGTGCTGCCCCGCCCTGAACGCCATTGTGGAGGAGCCTCTTCCGCCCGCCCCTCTGGCCCTGTGTCCGCTCACATGTGCGCCGGCTCTCTGGGCCCAGGGGTCCACCACAGGTGCGCGTGCTCAGGGGAAATGCGGGACTGCAGGTGCCGGCGGAAAGGCCTGCGGGAGGGTGGAAAAAAGCCCGGGGTAACTCCATTTTCCCCACACTGGGTTTTGACTAAAGCATCTATATTTAATTGGCCATTGAGCTCGTTAGGCACTTTCACACAATATTGATTGAAACTTGGCCCGGGGTAGGAGAAGAACACAAAGTGTCTCCTTCTAGTTCCTAACTGGTTTTCTGACCCTACTGACATGTGGGTTACTTAGGAGGGGCCACCTCCCTCTGGCCTCTACCAAAATCAAGTATGGCTCGTTGATGTCATTGATAGGTTCTTGAAAACTGTGATTTTAAGTGATATGAAGCAGGTCCTTGAATATATAATTTTATTCCATGTCAACCAGAATTTTTTTTTTCACCCTTCATCAAAACATTATTTGAAGGCCTGTCGTTCAGATGTTCCCTGCTATCTGGAAGTAGAACGTTCCTATTTTGTATGATTTGGTAGGTGTAGGGTCTGAGAAAATGCTCAGGCTTTTCCGCCCTCCCGCCATTAATACAATGATGGACACCTGCGGTGCTGTGCGCAAGTGGGCGCACCTGAGTTTGCACACGGGCTTATATGGGCGGTGTCACGAGGACGCCTGTACTGACCTACAAGCAGCAGCAGCAGCAGCAGTAGCAAGGCAGCCGAGAGGGTGAGATGCATTGGGGGCTGGGAGGCCTGTCAACCCTGGCCCCCTGGCACCCCTGCCTGCCATGTACCTGGCCACCTCTGTAATAAAAGTATAAAAGCTACCGAGGGCTCCAAGACTCCTTCCTTTACCCCCGTCTGCTAAGAACCGTCCCGAACTTGCCCTGTGCCCCTTTCCTGCTGCTACAGTAGGTTAGTTTCTGGGTCTAGGAATATTATTACCATTTGTGTATATAGGAAAATGTTTGAGCATTCCCAGACCCCAGAAATAACCAAATCATACCAAATAGGAACATTCTTCTTTCAGACTTTCAGGGGAAACCTGAACAGGCCAACTACAAAAACCGTAGCAAAGCCCTTGGGTCACGTCCCAAGTGGGCTCTGTCTGGGAGCATGGAGGCGCTAGGTTCTGAGAGCCCCCTACACAGCGGCCCTTGGCTCTCGCTGTTAATCAGAATCCCAGAGAATCCAGCTCCAGATGGAGGTTTGGAGTCCATGGACTGGTCGGAGCTGGGGGTGGTACTTTGCCTCAAAAGACCCTTGGTAAGTCTAATGTGCAAGGGGCTTGAGAGCTCTGCCCTGGTGGGGTCCCGGGAACTGGAGTAATTCAGGGATGCCAAGCCTCCACTATGGAGGTGTGAGGACCCCAAGGCTGGGAACACAGTGTTCATCACTGAGAGACTGAGAGCTTGGAGCAGCCTCCTCAGCCAGGCATCCGACGCACCAAAGCACCCATGGGCTTGGCTCCTGGACCAGAGTGGGGGAGCTCTCCGGCCTGCAACAACACCCAGACCAGGCATGCCCTAAACTCGCTTGTGTTTTCCCAAGGACCCTGGGCTTCCCCACGTAACACAAGCAAGGCAGAGCAGACGCCTTCCCGACACCAAATATCTGAACTTGGGAAGAGGTGAAAGGCTTCCGGGGCGCCAGAGGGCTGGGCCAGCGCCGCAGGGAGCCCGGTGCCAGGTGTCCAGCTAACGCCCACATGTCTTGCCTCCTTTCCACAGAGACTGTGTGGAGTGCTTGCTGCTTCACTCAGGGAGCTCAGCTGACAACCAGACCTGCCAAAACCTGTGCAAGGATGAGGTGATCACCTGGGTGGATAGCACTGGTGAGTGTGCCCCAGTGAGCTGGCTAGCTGGACCTTTTTGGATTTTGGTGGACACCTAGAGGCTTTCTCCTTCATGGGGCCACCTTCAGGGCTATGTGGTGGGAAGGACTGTTACTTAGCTTGAGTTTACAAGCACAGTCCTTGACATGACTGACTCTCCAAGAGAATTTGGGGTTCCTCCGCTAGCGCGTGGTTCCAGACTTATGAGAGTATAAGACCTCTTGGTCTGTAAGTTTCTGTCCTAGTGCTAGAGCCCAGTCCCATCCTAGTCACCTTTTCCCAGCTCTCTGAAAACTTGGTCTATTAGTTAGAATATATGATGCATATTGTATATTATAGAATTCTATAGAGAGAGAATTATAGAGAGAACATATAATTCTCAGTGCATTAGAATATAAGTCTATTGTCATTTGCTGTTCGCCCAGTGTCCAGTGAAGATTATGTTCCTGTTGCCACAGCATTCCCTGTGGTCGTTCAGGACCCCATGGCTCCACCCTGCTCCGAGTCCTCAGAATCCCTCCATTCTGTTAGCATAAGGGGAAAGGCAGAGGGAAGGATCACAGGAAACTTTATATGGGCCTGCAAGTGGCACTTAACTTCTACCCACATTCACTAGCTAGAACTCAGTGGTCTGGCCACAATTAACTGCCAGGGTGGCTGGGAAACGTAGTCAGTTTATGTGTCCAGGAGGCCGAGAAGCCACACTTGGCCAACAACTGGCTGGGCTCTGCCCCATTTGAGCTCAACCCAGTGCAGCTGTTATGAAGTTGCAGGCATATGAGGGGCAGAAATTAGTCCAAATTGAACCTGGGATTGGGGGCTGCCAGACTCTTGGCCTAGCTGCAGGTCACGCATCTCTGCACCTCCATTTTATTCCAGTTCTGCTGTCTTGCACAGCACCTTGCATTTTGGGGCTCTTGTCCTTTTAACAACTCCATCTTGACACCAGACATCATTCCACTTCTCTGCCTTTACTGATGGACAAATAGCTACAAGCCCAATTCTGAAAGTGAGCTCATAACAGAGGTGAAAAAAGTGTTTTTCATCATCTCTGTGCTGCATCCATATATTTTCTTGTTCAGCCATTGTTGTCCAAGCTGAGGAATTTCCAAAGATAAGAGATACAAATCACATATCTTAGTTTCAGTGCATGTGATTAGTTTGGAACTGACGTGGATCAAGTCAAAATAACCCTGTGTTGGAACTCTACTTACACTGCTGGTGGGACTGTGAAATGGTGCAATTACTATGGAACATTTTGAGAGTTGCCCCCAAATCAGAGGGTTACCATATTATCCAGCAGCTCTACTCCAAGGTGTGTATATACAAGAGAACTGAGAACATGTTGACACAAAAACTTGTACATGAATGCTCATAGCAGCCTTCCTCATAAACTCAAAAATTGAAAACAACCCAAATGTACATGAACTGATAAATAAGAAATTATATATATATACACACACACACACACATGCGGTATAGCCATGTAGTGGAATTGAACTTGGCCATAAAAAAGGAATGAGTTACTGACATCCTACAGTATGATGACCCTTGAAAATATTATGCTACGTAAAAGAAACCAGACAAAAACAGATGTATATTTTATGATTTCATTTATTTGAACCATCCAGAATAGACAAAAGCATAGAGACAGAAATTAGACTAGAGATAAGTAGTGTAACCAGCCTCCTAGACAGTCTCAGCCCAGCAGAGGGCTCTGGAGACGCAGACACCTGTGGCCGGGGCAGACAGGGCATTTCTCTCGGTTTTCTTCCAGTGAAAGATGACCAGGAGGCTGTGCTCTGTTTCTACAAAACCGCTAAGGACTGCGTCATGCTGTTCACCTACACAGAGCTCCCCAGTGGCAAGTCCGACCTGAGGGTCCTCAGGGAGCCAGGTGGGTGGGGACCGATGCATCTGCTCCCCGGGGGCTGGGTTTCTGCACTATTCCCAGCTCTATATCGCTGTTCTCTTCACTGTCCTTTCTAAACTCCGGGCAGGGGAGGTGCAATTCCTTGTAAACATCAGGATCCTAGGCTGCCTCCACTGGCTGAGTTTACAGAAAGGATGGCTGTGTATCTGGGACCTGGGAGGAGCCCGGCGAGTCTCAGTTCGTGTCTTGGGCAGTACGAGAGGCTGAGTCTGCCTCTCCTGTGGAGATGGGGCTCTGGCTGGAAGCAAGCGTGGGGCATCTGTGGGGTGCTGGTGTTGAGGAGCTGCAGAGCAATGTGGGGAGCTCGCAGGGCGGGCCTGGGCGGCCCAGGCTGGCCAGTGCTTACGTCAGGGATCATCTGGGTATATACAACGCCGGCTGCTGCACTTCCTGGGGTGGAGTCCAAGAAGGACAGATGGCGCTCTGGCTAAACATTCCTGCACGCTGCCCTGCTCTGCTCCCTGGCCACTGAGGAGGTCAGGCTATAATCCAGACATGGCAGTCCCGCCTCCTGCTTTTGGCTCAGGACCCAGTGGCCTTTTTCCTTAGTGCAGTTAGGGTTTCCAGTGTGCCCCCTTTCATTCTTCTCTGAAGGGGGAAGGGGGAGCAGAGAAAATTTGGTGTCTGCAGTTTGCAACATTGCAAATTGTTTTTCCAATTTGGGCCAGACCACATAATGTGCCTGTCCTTGGCCAGAGGCAGAGGGAAGTGTGTGATACCGGCCCTGGATGCACGCCCATAAGAATGAAGCTTTGTTTCCAAGTGTTGTCTCTGTGGTTCTTTGGAAATGAGCACATTCACGCCACAGGGCTCTGCACCAAGGGCTTATGAAGGTTGGCTGGCACCCAGCCCAGCCCCGCGGACATGGCTCCACAGAATCTCCCGCCTGCTTTCAGGAAAGTTGAGACATTCTCCAGCAGCCTGCCCAGCAGAGGAGGCCAGGCTGAAGTGTGTGCACTCAGATGGGGGGTGCAGCTGCACCCCCGGCCCAGGGCACGTAGGAGAGAGCGGGGTGGCCACACCCTGCCTGTGCCATAGATTTGCCGTATGAATGGCAGGGGACAATCACATCCCTTTTAGAATCTTCACTTTCTCCCAGGAGTAATGTGAGGAGAGGGAATAGATGGGGAGACAAGAGAGAAAGAAGCATGCCTGAGATTGGGGGGTGCGCGGGGAGGGGCACAGGGCCACTTTGCTCATGGTCCCTCCTTGCCCCCAGAGTGCGGGACGGCCCCCAATGCCATGACCATCCTCCTGGCTGTGGTCGGCAGTATCCTCTTGATTGGGATTGCACTCCTGGCGATCTGGAAGCTGCTCGTCACCATCCATGACCGGAGAGAGTTTGCCAAGTTCCAGAGTGAGCGATCGAGGGCCCGCTATGAAATGGTAAGCCTACGGGGAGTTGGAAGTATAAAAAAATGTGAAGCTTGGGGGTCCGGTAGAGTTCAGAAGTGACAAAGGCCCGCTGACATCTTTGGTGTTGGAAACAAAACCCAGGGGCCACCCTGGTGGCTGCAGCCACTGCAGCTTGAGTTCGATCCACGTCCAGGGAGGGGACCCAGTTGGTGCAGCAGACCTCCCCTGCCTCCCCGCTGCTCCCCTCAGCAGTCCATCTGCCTGTTCTGCTCCCGGCTCTTTCTCTGGAGAATCCTCACCTCCCGCAGCTCTGGCCTGTGCCCCAGCTCTCGTGCGCATAAATAAAAAATCTTAAAAAAGAAACAAAACCCAAAGGGTGGTGGTACCCGGTCCTGCCCTTGGGAGCACGGCCGAGCATCAGGCCGGTGGGCAGCCAGGCTCTCGGGCAGCGGCACTGCACACAGCCTCAGTGCACAGCGGCCGGCAGCTCCGCGTGCCCTCTGTTCGCTCCGGAAACACGGAGCACAGAGTGAGCCCTGATGACTCCCCAGTTAGTTTTTGTTAAATTTCGTTGAACTTGGAAGATGCCTCAGAGACCATCTGACCCAGGCCCTCATTTGAGGGATGAAGACCAAAGCCGGGGGAGGGGAGGGACCTACCTGGGTACACGCGAGAGGCCGGCGCTGCACGGGCCATCGCCCACCCACTGCCGCCCCGGTGATGGCCGGAGAAGGGCTCTGACCCTGAGTGCGTGACGCAGTGAGTCCCCTAACGTGTCCTTCCGTGCTCTGCAGGCTTCGAACCCTCTGTACAGAAAGCCCATCTCCACGCACACCGTGGATTTCACCTTCAACAAGCTCAACAAGTCCTACAATGGCACGGTGGACTGACGTCCTTCTCCACAGAGGGCTGGAGGGCGAGTGGTAAAGTCAGAGACGGACAGGCTGGCCGGTGCTCCACTGCGCGGCTCCCTAGGTAGAGGGGCACAACCTGCCGGCCAGAGCCGCGACAGCACGTGGCCACGCTCCTGGCTGCTGCGCCGGCCGCTCCGCCGAGAAAGGCAGGGGCCTTGTGTCCTCAGCTCTGCCCACTTGTGCAGCTTGTCTGCGCAATGAACTGCTGAGTCGGGCCTGCCTGTCTCAGACTGCCCCTGCCCAGTCTGGCCGGAGGAAAAGGCTCTTGGGAGTGTCGCATTGTATAAAGTGGAAACACAGTCTGATTTTCTTTGCGTTGATCATTTTTATATGAAATAAAAAGATCGTGCATTTATGTATAGCGCTGATGACTGAGCGTTGCCTGCTGGTGTCTGTGCCTTGCACCTGGGTGCTGGTGATGGGATGAGAAGCCTGGAGAGGCACTTACTTGCACATGTCAGGTTTTTTCTTCTTGTCCGTGTTTGTTCAGAGGTTTTGTAATGAAATGAAAGAGTTGGCGTTGAAAGTAAAAATTAAAACCAAACGGTTTTGTTTGCCTGACACCCTATGGCATGTGCACCTTTCTGCCGAGGCAAGAAGGGTGCCCTAGCAGGGACTGAATGGCTGGGTGCCTCCAGAGCTGGGCTCTTCCAGAGCGGGGCTCTTCAAGCAAGGACTGCTCGGGGAGTCAGGGTGCCCCCATGGAGGACAGGCCAAGTGGATATGGACTGTGCCGGTGAAGGTGGGTCAAAATGTGATTCCTCACAAAATCACCCCTTGTACGTTACTATCTAAAACAGTTCTTTTCCGGTGCCTTTTCCTGCGAAAATCCTGTGCCCCAACCAGGCCCAAAGCACAAAACCCATATCCGCATTTTTCCCCCTGCGGGTCCTGCGGTGCCCTCCGGTTCCCATATCTGAGCGAGAGGGGACCGCAGGTTGTCTGACCCACCCTCCTACCTACAGGAGCAGGTGGCTGCCAGGCAGGGTAAGTGGCTTGTCCAGACGCGTGGAGGCTAATGGCAGCTGACGCCAAGACCCCAGTCTCACAACCAGCCTCCTGATATCTGCTCACTCTGGGAAGATCTGTTTCACTAGGCACTTTTTGCTGTTGGCATCTCTTCAAAGTTATTGAACTTTCACTCAAAATCCAACAGTTCTCAGACGTTGGCCAAATTCTGATTTGTTCATTTTGACGAACAGTGAGACAAATGCCAACGAGTAAATAGGGCCTGTTACCAGGGGCGAGTATGAGTAGATTCTGTTTCCTTCATCCTGTTATTAGGATGAAGCAGACCTCGCGAGTGGGTGAAACCAATTTACATCCATTCAGCAATAAAGTCAAATGTAAATAACTGCATAAAATGGATAATGGCTTAGGCACGTTCTGATTTGAGAAAATATTGATTTTGGAAGAAACTTTGGGTTTCTCTCCTGTTGAGTTGTATTTTCTGGAGACAAATGGCTAACTTATTCAAAGTCTCCTTTGGGGCGCACGTTGTTTTTGCGCCTCAGATAGGGCTTCCACCTGGTGATTAGGCCAGCCTGTTGCATGCACCAGCCAGCCGCTCTCAGTCCTCTGCTTCCCCCTGCTGGACGTTCTTGGGGCACGTTGTCAGCAGCCGGCTCCTGAGATTCCGACCCAGGGCGAGATTTCCCGGATTTCCTCCCAGGGGTCAGCGACCAAGCCCCACATCCCAACCCGCCCCTTGGCAGACTGCGGCCCTAGAGGTGGGCTGCCAAAGGTTGCAGGGGCCCTGGCGCGCACCGAAGGTCTCCAGAATTAAGATCCGGTGCTCCTTTGCAACGATAACTAGCGGTATGCTTGCTTGTTGCAAATAGGGGCGCGCTTTACCTTTGTGATCAGTCTGTTGATTTCAACAGGTTTCCAAATGACACTTACATTTTCGTTCATTTTGAAAATTTTTCCTGAAGGCAAAATTAATACATAGGAAAGGTGGAAAATAAAGAGATAATTAAAAAAAGGTAAGTCTTTCCTAATCATACCAAGCAACGGACTTTCTAGGTATGACATTGTAGTCTTTTTTCCCTCCATGTGTATAACTTCAACTAAATTAGGACTATACTATCACTCTTGGAAAGGACCGAGTCTCATTCCACTGCGTTGATTATTAGCAAAACTGAAGTAACTTAACAGCCACCTCTTCTGGAGAAGAAAGAGTTTTTAAATTTGCTTAATTAGGATCACAGGTTATCGCATAGCGTGGGATGAATTTCAGGTAACAGCAAACTCCTGGGGTGATGAGCGTGGGGCGGGGGTGAGCGTGGGGCGGGGGTGGGGACGGCTTTCCGCCGAGCAGCCCCCCCCCCCTCCGTCTGGAGACTTCCACCTGCGAGCGCCCACCTGGTCCTCGGACGCCCACCTGGTCCTCGGAAGGCCTTGTGCGCCCAGCTACGTGCAGCGCCTTGGGACTGACAGAGAAGGGGAGCGAGGAGGGTGGCAGCACCGTGGACAAAACTCAGAAGGAGGTAAGTGCGGCCTGCGGGGCTGAGGAAGCCGGTGTGGTCAGGGCAGCTCGGCTGAGCTAGGGAGGGTCGTTTCTCAGCTTCTTGGGAAGCTCTTATCACTGTCAGATGCCTGAGGATGAGGCTTTCAGGTTCCTGTTATTTGGGTCGCGGGCTGAGGAGGCTTAGTTAGGTCTCGCCTCTCTTGCTCAGGGGCTTCAGATTTCTCAGTCAGGACATGGCTAAGTTAGACCCTCAGCTCCTTGGGTGGAAATGTGCAGCGAGGAGGCGAGAGCGGGAGGCAGCTGAGCCCCGCAGTGGTGGTGCTGGGATGGGAGAGCCTCGCCTGGAGAGCTGTCCCTTTCTGGGAGCTTCTCTTGCTGAGGTCACCGCCTTGGGAGGGCCACTGAGCAGCCAGTCCCTATCCCCTACCCCTTTACTCACTCCCGCCCCATCCCCACACACAAACACACACAGCACTGCTGCCTCCAGGGCTGGGTAAGTGTCCTGGTGAGGAGTGCTTCATATTCAGTTTATTTTTCTTGGAGTTTAATGGCGGGAAGTTCTGATGCTTCACTGAAAATCTGTCTGTTTGGGTATTTTGACTGTCAGGAAACTGGCGATTAAATGTGATAAAATGTCACCTATGTATGTTCCTGCCGGGAGCTTTGTCCTCTCCATGGAAACCTACCCCCGCCACTGCACACCACTTCCTTGCCCTGCCACACACACACACACACACACACACGCACACACTTTCTGATTCTTCTCACATGAGCTCTTCATTTTAAGCAACCTGAAGTCCTTGTTGCCAAAGGTAAAAATATAAACTGTAACCATAAGGTCGTGAGCCCCAATGGCTTTCTCGGCTAGAGGGGCCCAACCTTTTTATCACATATCCCATTCGCATTCTGGTAAACTGCAGGCCCCTTGTCAGAATATGGCTCACAAATGTGTAAATAGAAAGCATACTAAAAATTCTAGATCTGTTCATCAGGGCAAGTAGCTACCATCTTAGCTTAACTTCAAAAACACGCAGGCAGACTTGCCAATTAGCACTTCATTGGTCCTGCCTGCATAGCATTTCGGGCCCCAGACTAAAGCAACCTCTTATTTGTTGCTCTCAGAAGCCCCACGTGTGGTATTGCCCTGTTTTTACAAAGGAGGAAATTGAGAGCAGTCACAGCTGGAGCTGGGGGCCTCTTCTCAAGTTTAATGCACTTTCTTCTGTGTATCACCCACTCCTGGAAGTACTTTTATCACCCTAGAACTCTGCAGCCTGGCTAGGGCATTTCTGCTTTGAAGGCACATTTCTGCTGAGATAAGATGAGGTGCCTCTAGTTAGTTCATTCACCTCCTTTCCATGGAGATGGCCATGGGTTGGCCTCTATGCTGTTTACCTGCCACGTCAGCTGGCTGGGCTGCGATGGGAGATATGTATTCTAGTTTTGTCAAGGTAGAATTGATGTATAATTGACATAAACTCAGAGTTTAAGTGAGAAGCATAGTGGCTTGTCTTATAATGTGAATTGATTGCTGTGATAAATTCAGTTAGCATCTATCACATTAGAGACAATAAAAAAGGAAAAATTCCCTTAATGATGTGCACTGAGGATTTAAGCTGGTATCTTTCTTGCATGTCATACAGCATTAAGTAATATTATTAACTAATATTAATATTAGTATTAACTAATACTAATATTAATTTAGTACTAACTAATACTAATAGTCATCCTGTCCCTTGCATCCCTAGGAAGTGTCGGTGATTTTATAACTGAAAGTCTGTACCTTTTAATCACCTTTTTCCAATTTTCCCTCCTCCCACCTCCCCACCCTTGCCACTGGTAACCCCAAATCGGACCTCTTCTATATGGGTTGGGTTTTTTCTTATTTAGATTCCACATGTAGATCATGCAGTGTTTGTCTCTGGCTTGCTGCCTTTAGCATAATGCATCAGTGTCAGCAATGGCAGGTTCTCATTACAAATGGTTGGTACTGAGCAAGCCTCAGAGACCGTTTAGCCTTGGTTGTGTGGTTGAATAATATTGGGGTGTGTGTGTTACAACTTCATCAGTGGACACCGGTAGATTCTGTTTCTTGGCTGTTGTCAATGTTGCAGTGAACATGGGGTTCAGATAGCTTTTTGAGATCATTTTCATTTCCTTTGGATAAGTTCCCGAAGTGTAATTGCTAGGCCATCTGGTAGTTCTATTTTTAATTTTTTGAGGGTCCGCCATACTGTTTTTCATACCGACTGGAGCAGTTTACAATCCCACCAGTAGTGCACAGGTCTCCTGTTACTCCGTTCTTGCTGGCACCCGTTGCGTGCCACTACAGGGTGATGTCTCCCTTTGGCTGTGATTTGCATTTCTCTAAGGCCTGGTGTCTTTTCATGGACCTGACTGACTTTTCACATATCTAGGGGACAATGTCTGTTCTGTCCATATTTAAATTGTTCATACTCAAATGGGATTATTTGTGGTATTTCTTGTTTTTGACTGTTGAGTTGTATGAGTTCTTTATGTATTTTGAATATTAACCCCTTATCAGATACATGGTTTGCAAATATTTTTCCCATTTTAGTAGGTTGTCTTTTTCTTAAGATTTATTTATTTATGCATACAAGAGCTGGGGTACAGGCCAGAATCACGGGAGGTGAGAGGATCCACCAGACACGGAGCGGAAAGTAGAAGAGGCAGATCAACCAAAACACACTGCTGAGGGGAGATGTGGGGGCAGCAGGAGAGGTCCACCGTACCATGTGGGTCACCTCCCCAGCCGGGGGCAGGGATCGAACTTGTGCTGCAATGTCTGCATTTTGCTTCATAGTGTGTTGCTTAACCCATTGTGCCACCAGTGAGGCCCTTAGGTTGTCTTTTTTACTTTAGTGATAACTTCTTTTAGTTTGATGTAGTGTCACTTGCTTCTCATTTTATTGCTTGTGCTGTCAGTGTCATCCAAAAATTCATTGCCAAGTTCCATGTCAGGCAGCTTTTTTCCTGTTTTCATGATTTCAAGTCTTACATTTAAGTCTTTAATCCATTTTTTTTAATGTTACTTTAAGAAAAGATTTTATTTATGCATATAGGATCTGCGGTACAGGCAGGGTGGTAGTGAGAGGATTCACCAGAGACGGAGTGGGGAGCAGAACAGGCAGATCAACTGAAATACACTACTGAGGGGAGCAGCGCGAGGCAGGAGAGGTCTGCTGCACCCTGTGGGTTCCCTCCCTGGCCAGGGATCAAACTCATGAACTCATGCTGCAGTGGCTGTGGGATAGCTTCATAGTGCTGACACTTAACCCCTTGTGCCACCAGGGAGGCCCCTCTTTAATGGCTTTTTATCAGTGTCTTAGTTTTCAGAGATATTTTACCAATTTGGTTATTTGTGTTTGATACTACTATAGATTGTTTTCTTTTATAAAAATCTTTTCATATAACTTAGTGTATAAGACACTACTGACTTCCCTGTGTTTTGTACTCTGTAACTTTCCTGAATTTGTTGATTAGGTGTAACAGGACTTTGTTGTCTCAATGATTTTCTAGATATAAAATATGCATATGCAAATAGTTTCACTTTTTCCTTTCCAGTTCTGATGTTTTTTCTTTTTCTTGCCTGATTGCCCTGACAGTGACTTCCAGTGCTATTGTGAGTAGGAATCGTGAGTGGGTATGCTTGACCTTAAGAGGAAAAGATTTTAACAATTCATCATTGGGTATGTTAGATGTGGGCTTGTCATATCTGCCCTTTATTATGTTAACATATGTTCCTTCTATACCTAATTTTAAAGGTTTTATCATAAAGATGTTGAATGTCAGGTTAGTTTGTGTCTATTGAGAGGTCATAATTTTTTTCTTTTCTATGACTTCATAGAAAATGAAATTTTTCAGTGACTGATCTTCACATGTTGAACCATCCTTGTATCCCAGCTGATCACAGTGAATGGTACTTTTGTATGCTGCTGAATTGTTGGTAGTACTTCTTGAGAAATTTTGCATATATGTCAGGAGTATCGGTATGTCTGGTGGTGCCCTTCTCCAGCTTTGGTTAGTCGGGGTGGTGCTGACTTCCTAAAACGTGCTTAGGACTATTCTCTTTTGAGTTTTTGGAAGAGTCTGAGAGGGATTGGCATTAATTCTCCTTTAAATGTTTGGTAAAATTCACTAGTAAAGATACCTGGCCCTGGGCTTTTCACTGGAAGATCTTTGACTATTCAATATCCTTACTAGGGTTTTGTTTTCAGGCTTTCTGTTTCTTCCTGATTCAGTCTTGGCAGCTGATTCATAAAACCATACCATTTCTTCTAGGTTGTTTAGCTTGTTAGCATGTATTCATAGTAGCTTCTTTATGATGCTTTGTATTTCTGGTATCATTTGTAGTGACTCATTTTTCACTTAAAACTGTTGATTTGGTTCCTCTTTTCTTTGGTTAAGCTAATGGCTTGCCAATGTCTTTTCAAAGAACCAACTCTTAGTTTGACTTACTGTGTTTTCCCATGTTTTCCCTTATTTCTGTTGTAATCATTTCTTTTTAACGCTGGTCTTACTTTGCCCTTGTTCTAGTTGCTTATAGTTAGGTTATTTTGGAACTTCTTAATGTAGGCATTCATTCCTAATTTCTCTCTTAAAATTATTTTCAATGCATCCCATTAAGTTTTGGTATGTTAGGTGCCTGCCTGGTGGTTAAGTCCCAACGCTGTCACCACTACGGCCTGAGTTTGATCCCTGGCCAGGGAGCTGACCCACACATGGCCCAGCAGACCTCTCCTGCCTTGCTCCCTGCTTCCCTTAGCAGTGTATTTCAGTAGACCCACCTGTTTTGCTCCCCACTGTATCTGATGAATCCTGTCACACACACACCCCTCCCCCCCCCCACACCTCTGGCCTGTATCTTAGTTCTACGTGCAAAAAAAAAAAAAAAGTTTTGGTATGTTTCCATTTTGGTTTGGTTTTTTGGTATTTTCCTTTTTAATCTCTTTTGATGCTTTGACTTTTTTAGGACAGTGTAATTTCCATGTACCTGAAAATTTTAGTTTCCTATTTTCTAATTTCTTATCACTGTACTAAGACACTGGTAAGATTTCAGCCATACCAAATTTTCTAACACTTGTTTTGTACCCTAACATATGGTCTATCCTAGAAAAATGTGTGATTTACTGTTGTTGGATAAAATGTCCTATGTGTTAGGGTCATTTGTTCTATAGTGTTGTTCAAATCCATTATTATTGATACCGTCTCATCTATTCATTGAGTAAGGTATTCTCAGGTATTACTGTATTGCTGTTCACTTCTTTTAGCTGTTAGTTTTTGCATCTATGTATTTAGGTGCTCTGATAGTGGGTACATAAATACAGTTGCATCTATACGTATTAATACCTTTATTTAATGACTGTGCCTTTTTACTTTTAAAGCCCATTTTGTCTAAGTTTAGATACCCTGTTTTGCTGCAGTTAGTATTTGCTTAAAATATCTTGTAGGCAGCATATCACTGAGTATTTTTTTAAATTCATTCAGCCGTTTTTGCTTATAGTTTGCTTATAGTTGTCAATACACATATACTTTGCTTTCTGGTTGCTCACTCTTTTCCTGCTATTGTGTGTTGATGTCTTGTGCTGTCAGTATGCTTCAATTTATTTAGTGTAATTCATGTTTTTCCCTTGTGCTCACCATGGGACGTACATTAACAACTTCAATTTAATTTCTAAGCTTTATGTTTTACTTCTCCATCCCTTGACACTTTAGGTTGCTTATAATTTATATTTTATATTGTGTAACATTTTATGGATGGCCAGTTTTACTAAGTCTGTTTTTAACTATTAGAATTGTAAGTGAATTATACACCACCATTACTATATACTCTATTACATCTAACTTTGACCAAATATTTACTAATTAGTGAGTTTTACACTGCCATAAGTTTTTATTAATTGGCACCCTTTTATTTTCACTCAGTTCTCTTTATCCTTTCTTATATGGCCAAGTTTAATGGTGAGAGTCCCTCAGCTTTTGTTTTCCAGGAGTCTTTATCCCTCCTTTCTGAATGACAACTTTACTGGGTATACTATGCTATAGTTTTTTTTTCTTTCAATATTAACATATCATATTCTCTTCTGGCCTGCAAGGTCTGTTGAGAAAGCCACCCACAGTATTATGGGAATTCTTGTAACCACTCTCTATCACTCCTTTAAAAATTCTGTCTTAGACAACATCTCAGTTCCTTCTTCCATATTCTCTCCAGCCCAAATATGGATACACAATTTTTAATTAACTGTAAACTTTGTCTTCTATTATGTGCTGTCCTCATGGATTTGAAGTGATAGCAGATTGTAATTTTAACTTGCATCTCTTATTCAGAGGAGTGTGAATATTTTTCCACGTATCTATTGATCTGGGTATCGTCTTTGGTGAAATGTCTGGATAGATCTGCTCCCCATTTGTTAGTTTTCAATTGTTGAAATATGTAGGTTTCTAAAGTGTATTTTGGATAACCCCGTATCACTTAATGTGCAGATATTTACTCTGTAGGATCTTATATTTTCCTTTGCTGTTAAAAGCATTTTCATGTGAGGTAACTCCAACTGTTTATTTTTGCTCTTATTTCAATTGCTGTAAGTGCTGAGTCTGCAGAAACATCATTGTTATTATGGAACTTATAGCCAGTGTTTTCTTCTATGTACTAATTGTTTCAAGTCTTATAGCTAAATCTTTAATCCATTTTGAATTTATTTTGTCAGTTAGACTCTAACTTCATTTTTTACATGCAAATGTATGTGCTCATTTCTTTAGGTTCAGTTACCGGTGCTTTATTAGTGTCCTTTGGTAGAATGGTGCTTTTTCATCATCTTGATTCCTGAACAGGATCTGTAGGTAGGAACTTTCTACCAAGATCCTAATGCTGGCTGTTGAAGTCTTTAATCCCTTCTGTCATAACATTCCCAGTTGTAAAGATTCCTTTACAATCCTCGTAGGTGAAACCAGAGGCTCCCCAAAAGTGACCCGCAGTGCTTAGAGGGCTAGATGTCATTCTTGGGCTTTTTGCACAGGAGGAATTGTGGGGCAGGAGAAGTTGGGATCCTCTCCACTGGCAGTGAGAGCCAGACTCTAGCTGCCTCTGGTGAGTAACAGCACTTCAGGGAACCAGCACCATTTAGACACCTGGAGTGTCACACTAAGCACGAGAAATGGTATACTGGGCTTAGCTTCTTAATAGCCTCAACTTTTTGTCCTGTGGCAAGTAAAAGACGCTAAATCAGTCTGACGTACAGCTAGCTTCCAAATGAGATCATCGAGCCAACATCAGACTCAAAAGCAAGCCTGAAAATAAGCTGATGCAGCAATTGTGATTATGAGCCACTCAGTATTTCCGAGTCCACACATTTATTTCAAACACCAAGTCGACTCAGGTAAGCCTCCCAAGCAGCTTTTCTGTACATCTCAGCTGTTTCTAGTCGATTAGCTGCTGTTATTATGCCCCGACCTACGATGATGATATCAGAACCTCGTTTGCCAATAACTTCTTGTGGGCTGTTGTACTGCTGACCAAGATTATCCCCTACAAAAAAACATGAAAGTCACTGGTTAACAGTATAAAAATCTGTCAATACTTCTCTAAAAAAAAAAAAAAGCAACCTGCTTTAATTAAAGATATGCTTTTGCTTTCCTTTTGTACTACAGGTGAGTAAAGGCAGGCTTAGGGTTCATGCATAGTCTGAGCACTTAATGGGTTTTACTAAGCAGAAAGATTTACCTATGTGGCGTGAGGACTTTTCTTTATTCATTGATTGGCTCTTCTGGTACCTATATACATAACATGTTCATGTCCTGAGTTGGTATGGAGAGCTGTCAAGTCTCCTTGTGATATAACCCTGAGATTAACTGCCCTGAAGTTGTACTTGTCTGTCTGTCCTGCAGGTATTGCTATGACTTTATCTTTTACTGTCTACTGTAGGCGCTCAGGCCAGTAAATGGCAGTTGTGGGGAGGAGCACAGAAAAGCAAGCCGCTATCATAGACATATGGAGGGGCAAGAGTACAGGACGCTGTTCATTCTGTGGTCCCAGATCAGAGACTTGGCAACCTACTGTAATGCCTCACAGCACCGACACGGGTCCTGAGGAGTGTGGGAGGAGCACAGACTATAGACTACTTTCATCATTGCTCCTCCCTCCCTCTGCTTTGGACTTCACCTGGGTCAGCCCACCATGCCGTCTCCTTTTCCCCTAAACCACCATTTCTTCAAGTCCCTCTCTATCCACCTTCAGTCACACTAGTGCCTGCACATTCCTTCTAATACAGTATACGATGCAGGGGGGGTGCTTCAGTCTTACCACCATACCGCGGGATTCTCAGGGGTGTATTCTGGGCTATTTGTTCCTCTTGGGAACAAAATAAGGAAACTTCCATCACCACCGTTTTCTTTTTTACAATTATACTGTTCTAGAAGCATTCTGCTGTTCAATGGCTTATTTCTCAAATCCAAGACGCTTTTAATTAGCCCTAAAAGCTTAGGTCTCAAAGGTACTTTAAAGAATCATGAAGGCTTACAAGAAAGAGTTGACAG
This sequence comes from Galemys pyrenaicus, assembly GCA_019455555.1. Classification (NCBI taxonomy): domain Eukaryota; kingdom Metazoa; phylum Chordata; class Mammalia; order Eulipotyphla; family Talpidae; genus Galemys; species Galemys pyrenaicus. Next base: position 294,761 of record JAGFMF010011415.1, read on the forward strand.
TGCTTATTCTGTGCCAAAACACTGTTATGGGCTTTAAAATATTTTCCTCATGGAAGCTTCTAAAGCCGTATAAAATGAATGTTAACCCTATTTTAGTAAGAAAGACACTAAAGGTGAAATGACTTCTCCAAAGATACATGGTCACCAAATGGAAGGGTCAGGGATCCGCATTTATTTCAAATGTGGGCTTAAAAATGCCAAAAGCTGTCAAGTGCTATTGTAACAGCTTAGCTAGGTCAGTCTTCCTGCTGAAGCCTGTTGGGAGTATATAAAATCTGTAGTGTCAAACTTGGGAAACAGTGTTGAAAACCTCTAAGACTCCCCGAGGTACTTATGCCATTCCTTGATTAATCTGAATTCTCAATCTATTAACTTCATACTGATTAACCTCCTTAGGTTTTTAAGGTACTTAACACCACCTACAGATACACCAAATGTATACTTACATATGAAACATTCCCCCCCCCCCCAAAACCTGATAGTTGAGAAGCACCTCTACACAGAAGGACCACAGCAAGGCATGAACCCAGCAGTGACCCTGATAGTGGGGAGGGTACGCCCTGAGCTTATATCCAAGTGTTGATGAGTCTGTGCTCAGCTTTGAAAAGCATGGGGCATACATCCAGGGTAACTCAGGGTGGTGAACTGACAAATCCCTCTATAAAGAACTTGCTGGCAAAAATCACCCCAGGACCTGAGAAGACAGTAACCTGAAAGCACCAGGCTGGTATGTGGAGATTCACCTGCTCAGTCTGGCCTGTCTAACGTATGGGCGAGGGCCACTTAAGATTTCCAAAGATGGAAACACGGTCAGGTACCATATTTATACCCCATCACCTTCCTGGCAAGGATGGCACATACACACTGAGGAGGCACTCCCCAGTGAGTTTGAAGTTGGCACCAGTTGCTAAAATTAATCTCAGGTGTTCCTGTACCCTAAGTTCAAAATCAAGAACACCTGTTGATCCCCTGGTCCTAGTAGCCAGGAGGGGCCTGGCATTCTTGGGCCCCACAGGACTACAAAAACCAGAAATACAGGACTCTAGAAGACTAGTATCTTCTCTCCACACCCCTCCCCCAGTCAGTAGCAACAGGCCAAAAGAGTCATTTGTTAGTGTTCTAGACAAATTTTCTCTTTAGCAACTTTAAAATAACACACAAAATTGTGTTATGCTCTAGCTTGGGTTTAAAAAAAAAATTTGGAGAAACCATGAAAAATGAATGGACTTACCTCCTGCTTCTAACTGAACTCCTGGAGTCAAGTGAAGAAATTCTGGTTTCATGCTTACTCGAGAGCCAGAAATAAAACCAACCACAAATTCAGAATGCTCCTCAGCCATCCCAACCTAAATCAAATGTAACAGAACAGGTTATAAGAAAGCAGTTAATCAAAGGATAAAGCAAAATACTATTAATGAGAAACTGTTATTTTATAGCTCCCTTTTCTCATATCATTCAAATAGAAACTCCATGTCTAAAACGAGTAATCTTATACATGAATCTATATACCCACTTCATAAAGACCTCAAGATTACCCTTCCTGCCAATCAACCATAGCCTAAAAATACTAAAAATTCAACACTATATGCATCTAAAATCAAAATGTCACATAATAATGTAGTACCAACACTGGGGGACAACCTACTTCCAAAAGGGCGTTTGAGGTGAGAACACACTGCCCTGGCAAAAAAACACATTCAAGACTTAGTGCCTAAGTAACAGAGGGTATCCTTCCAATTAAAAACACAAAAAGGGGCCTCCCTGGTGGCGCAGTGGGTTAAGCAACGCACTATGAAGCAAACCACAGCCACTGCTGCAAGAGTTCGATCCCTGCTGCCGGTCAAGGAGGGGACCCACATGGTGCAGCAGACCTCTCCTGCTGTGCCCGCTGCTCCCCTCAGCAGTGTGCTTCAGTTGATCTTCCTGTTCTGCTCCCTGCTCTCTGTGGTGAATCTTCTCATCCCCCCCACACCTCTGGCCTGTACCCCAGTGCTTGTATGCATAAATAAATCTTTAAAAAAAAAACACAAAAAGGTCACCATATAAAAACTATTATCTTACATTTACAGAAGTCTTTTCAGAAGGTCTGTCTACCTGGCTATTATTTGAGGGTCATCGTATTTCATTCTTGCCACCAAGTAATACCAATTACAAACAAGTGATACCTTGTCCTTAAATCGGACTCTCAGAATATCCAGTATTGGACTCAGTCATGGACTTTATCTGCTTCTAAGTGTTGGGAAATCACAGATATTTATGGTTAATTCATGAGTGGGACTTAAACTTGACCATAGGGTTATATGAATTCTTCAGTTCCTTGGGCATTCTTTGAAATAATATTAAAAATATAACTCCCGTGCCAATTTTTAAATAGTCTTTAAATTATCCGTAAAGGTGAACTACCCACCTTTCTAGGTGAGTATGTAACTATGAAACTTAGGAGTGGATATTAATATATATGGTGATATAAAAGCATTTACTGATGGGGAAGTTAACAGAAGAAACTGTCTGAACTAAGAACTTTCATATATATATATATAAAACACCAATTAAAATAAATCAGTTGGTACTGCCTGAGAGCATGCATCTCCATGGGACTTGGGAAAAACTCCACGTCTGGGAAGATGCTCTTTAGTTTCAACTGATGATGAAACAACTCTGAAGTTTATTTAACTAATCCATTACAGTGTTACTCTTGGAGTGTAATTCAAATCTCCCAGGTGTCCACTATAAGGTATAAAATGCTATTAATCAGGGAACTCTAGCCAACTAATATGAATATACTGTCAATGATAGTTGATATCATGTGATATCATGGGGGGGCAGTTTCTACAGCCCTCAGAGTGAGGTCTCTTCTTCCCCTACATGCAGTGGAATAGTCCTCGCAGCCTTACACCCCACTTTCTCTGTCACTCACTGCGGCTTTTGTGTAGTTCCCAGTTGCCAAGGAGCCCGCGGAGCTCATTTCTGCGATGAGCAGACACCCCCGGTGCAGCGGCAGGCCTACTTCTCTCAGGCCTTTCACAACTCCTGAGCCTGGCACCACGTGAGCATTTACTAGATCAGCCCAGGAAGCTATTTTAAAGACACCACCTAAGAAAGGGGGAGAAGAAAGGTATTTAATTTTCAAACAAATTTTTGCCCAGCTACTATGAAATAATCTAGTAACGTTAATGAAACACGTCAAGATTTTTGGTGCTTATCAGTTGACCTATGGTTCCATTTATGGAAAGTACCTTACCTGGTAGCTAGCTGAGAGATCACAATGAGAAAAAGATCGCAAGTTCTATGCTTAGTTTATCAGTAACACTGACGAGACTGTTTTTCCTTGCAGGTTGAAGTTTGTGTCCACCAAGAAAATTATGCAAGGAGGGCATTTGTTGAGGCTGAAAATCTAAGCATTCTGAAATTCCTCTGAAAATGACAAATTCCATTCTTCAAGGATCTCTCAGTAACTTCACTATCTCTTAAATCTTCTACTTGTTACTTAGTTTTCTTTAGTTCTTCAAACATCAGCAGGCAAATTTATTCATTTTAAAAGCTGACAGCAAAAGCCCTAATTAATCTTTAGGAAAAACAAAAACAACCCTCTATGTAAACCTGTGAAATGCTGGTAGAACCCAGTTAAGCAGCCAGTAATGGTATGACATGTTAAGAACAAGACAGTCATTATGGATAAATCTACCCTAAAGAAACAGCTTAAGAAGTGTATGGATATTTTAAGAAAAACAAGACCCACATAAATGTTAAATAACATGATTAAATGTGTGTAAGTTTAAGTAAAAAAAACCAAATTGGATATATACAGTTTGACACAAGTTTACACAGAAGGATGGGTAGAGAATTAAGCATTTCTTCCATCCAACATATGCTCTACTTTGAGTTACTAGTTAACATAAAAGAGTATAAAACCGATCTTTTCATGTTGAGAATAAATGTTATGACTTTATACTGCCTTTTAAATTACTTTCAACATCTGCAATTTTCATTCTTCAAACTATTCAGCTCATTTTCTAGCATCCACACCCCCCCTTTTTTAACAAAAATTTATTTATGCATACAAGAGCCAGGGTACAGGCCAGAGGCGTGAAAGGTGAGAGGATTCACCAGAGACAGAGTGGGGAGCAGAAGAGGCAGATTAACTGAAACACACTGCTGAGGGGAGCAGCGGGAGCGGCAGGAGAGGTCTGCTGCACCACCAGAAAGGACCCCACACACCCATTTTGTTGTTGTTGGGGAAACTACCCTTAACCACATCTGCATTTAAGGAGTTCAAACATAGTTAACAACTACACAGTACCAGAGATGGGACAGTTTCCCAGAAAAGATAGGAAGTTATTCCACACCCCAGGCCTAAGTGACTGGGTCGGGGTAAGCATGGAGTGTGCCTACCTGAGAAAGAAGTCAAGAGAGAACAAAGCAGAGTAGACAGATGGAGAGAAAGCAATTCCGAAAGAGATCACTTGAGCTTCTGGATCCAGCCATGTTTGAGGCCTGTTCTATTGGCTAGACTTTCGGTGATGTAAGCCAATATATTTCCTTTTCTTCACCCAGTTTTAGCTATATTTCTGCTTCTTGCAGACTCCTGAATACTTACCTTCATACTGCTTCTTTACTGTGTTCCCTATATCTGCAAATTTCCGGTCCTCAAATATTAAGAACTCATGGCGTTCTGCCAGAGTTGTTAACTCCTTCATTGTATCCAGAGTAAAGTCATTCAAAATATCTGCGTGAGTCTTGAGCATGCAGATGCTGGGTCCAAGAGTATCTGCCAGCTGCAGCAGCTCTCTGGACTCTGAGACATCAGCAGACAGACACAAATTGGTCTCCTTCTTCTGCATAAGCCTCAGAAGCTTTGAGGCAACAGGGTGGATCCCAGGCAGTTCTGCACGTGCACCAAAGCTGAGTTCTTTGGGTGCCTTCTTAACTGAGGAGAGAGAACCATTATGATCAACTGCCGCAAAAATATTCTTCTGAATAAACTGCTTCACTCTCTCAACCATCTCAGCATCAATTTTTTTCTGTTGCTCAAGGATCTCCAGCACTTTGGACAATGTACACACTGAGTGGAGACGAATCCCCTGCGCCTGCAACTTGTCCTTGCCTCCTTGCTCCCTGTCCAGCAGCACCACAGCGTCAGTGACCTGCAAGCCCTCCTTCTGAAGAACCTCAACAGTTTCCAAAACGCTAGATCCACTGGTAACAACATCTTCAATGATCAAACAGGTGTCTCCTGGATTAACAGCCCCTTCTATAAGACGCTTAGTACCTAGAAAAGAAAAAAATTGTCAATTTCAATTTAAAATTACGTATTTACTCTAGGCAGTTCAAGATGTACCGTACAGTATAAATCTGGCATGTATTTACCAAGTGGGAAAAGATGATCTAAATTTTATTTTCTAATAATTTACTTTGGAGCTACTTAATTTCTGATCAACCTTCAATGTTCAATGATTACTCTTTTGTAATGTGTCTATCCTAAAACGGTCACACTATAATAAAATATTTATAGTAAAACTAGCAAATTATTTTGCTCATATAAATACACTTAGTTTTCTGATCAAAATTTCAAATATTGGAATCTTTAAGCAAGATCACTTGTAAAGGAGACATGACAATCTCAAAATTAGACCATATTTAACAAAACACTTAAATAAAACACCCATAAAACACTGAAACTCAATTCTTGATCATGTTTCAAATATAGCCCCACCCAACTCCCTCTAATTTTTAGCAGCAAATCCGATACCCGATTTCAAAGTTTTATAAGTTTTTTGTAAAAAGCACTCTTAAAAAAGCAAAACACTATCACACCAAAAATAAAAAATTCTATTAACCCCTCAATATATCAAATCAATTCCATTATTTTAAAGAAAAGTACACATTTTAAAACTTGTGGGTTACCTGAAAACCATGGGCCCATTAAAAAAAATTATTTTAGAATTTCAATTATAGTTTTATGAGAGTAATTTTATTCATGGATTTCCCACCATGAAATATTATATAACCATACTGAGAAAGTATGTTTTAAGAACATTCAGCTCACGAGAGAAGAGTTGGTACAAAAACAGCACTTTTTTTCAGTGACTAGTCAACAGAAATCATTTCATTCCTAGACTCTAAAGGAAGGTGATTTTTAACAAAGTTCACAAATTCCACAGGTCATAACTTAAAGGACCAATGAAAATAGTGTCTAGAAGAAAAAAAAATTCTAACAGTATCAGGTTATACATATCAATACGAAGTATTAATAGTACTTAATGACTTTACCATATTCTTTGGTTTCTTTCCTTCTAATAAGCATTGGAATTTGATTGCTTGAACAAATAACTGTGGCCAAAGGTAAAGCTGTGTAAGGCACACCACATACAGTGTCGAAGTTGATCCCTGCATTTTGAGCAGTTTGGAATAAAATCTCAGCAACCTGTAAGACATAAAACATTATTACTGTTTTAACTGATGTATAAATCATGCACCAGGTTTTATTAAAGAGTAATAACCTGCGAGAACCAGTCTCAAACCTGACGCAAAAAATGTAAATGTCTTTTGTTAAATTACCCTCTCCATAACCCTAGTAACAAATATTAAAGTGAAAATACAAGAATGAATTTTAGTGGGCTACACGCAGAGTTTGCTCTAACGGTGATAATGGGATATATTAGGGAAAGTCATGAAGCTGACCCTAAAGATTAAGGCCAGCCCTGAGGCTTCCCAGTTTTCCTTAGCCACGCTTATTTTGAGCAGCCAAACTTTTGGTCACCTACTAGTTATACTCTTTAGCAGAATCTTCAGTTAATTTCATAAACACAACATGAAAACCATATGAAATGTAAATGTTTCCATAAGTAATTTTTATTGGAACACAAAAAAATCAAGCTACAAAAAAACAAGATTTTCATAAACAGAGCCTATTGTGTGATGTACATTTTATAGATTCCTTTTCCGTGTAAATCACATTTTAATTCTAGAAACACATACCCCCTTCCAACACCACTCTATTTTTTTTAAAAAGAAAAGCAAACAAGAACTCCTTAGAGAACTAGATCAGAGGTTTTCAAAATATTTTGCTCCCATGCTTCAAGATTTGACAAATTTGAGTATTCTTTAGTCATAAAACATTTAATTTCTAGAATACTGAAAAATTAACATACATATGAACTAGAACTGACACATCACTTTTAAGTGACAATAGAATCCAAAAGCTTGACACTATCTCCATTTTAAAATATACAGAAATGCTGGACTATAGGAGTTGGAAAAATCTGTGCATCCCATTATCCCCTCAGAATATTATTCTAATATTTATTTGTGCTTGGAAAACCTTCACTGACTATACTGTGCCCTGCAATTCAATTGTAATGTGAGTTTGTGGGTAGGCCACCCCAAACCAACCAGCTCAAGATACCAGAAGGGTGTCAGAGAATTCAAGTCAATCCTAAACTGAACTTCACCTGGAGACAGCATCAGATTACACAGGTTAAGAACTCAGTCTTCTAAGAGCACCTGCACTTCAGATGTCAGCCATAAACTCAGGCTGCCACTTGGGCTTCTGACCCACTGGCTACAGGTATGCCAGGTGCCCTACCTACAGGAGGTAGGTTCTCTGAAGCGCCAGCTTTTGGGTTTTTACAGCAGCTGCAAAGCATGTTTGATTTAACTCACTGGCCATTGAACTCAATCTCTATCCCCTCTTGGGAATCCCCAGGCTAGGACTGTAAGTCTCCCTCTCAATTCATGATGGCTTCCCTAACAACCAGTACTCATCCTCATTCCAAAATTCATTCTTAAAATTACTAGAGGCACCTTTATCACTATCAACATAGGAAAGTCCAAGATATTTGGGAGCTATGATTCAAAACTGTGGGTGAAGACCAAATATGCACGAGAAATTTATTTTAGTCATTTGTATGGCCAAATACATATATTTCCTACAAATCACAATATCACACTGATCATTCTATCATATTTCTCTGCAGGATTTACATAAACGACAGTGAACTTAAAATGATACCTCCCTGAGTAGTTTACATACTTCTGTAGCTGAATAGCACAGCTCTTCAACTTACAATGGGACTATGTCCCAACAAACCTAAAGTTGAAAATATTAAATTGAAAAAGCATTTGATACACCTATCAAACATCATAGCTTAGCTGTCTATTGAATGCATACTATGTCTGCACTATTGTAAAGTAAAACAAGTCAAACCATAGTAAGCTGGGGACTACCTACACTTTGTACTAGGAAGAATTACACTAAAAAAGACCAGTCTTGGAAATTCCCAGAAAAACCATGGACAGTTATCCTGAAAGCACAACCATAAGTCTACTAAGTAGCTCTGATCAGTGTCAAACTCACATCAGAGGACACCCGATCACATCACAGGCAGTCTTGAAGATGGGTGGGATTTAGGGGAGGGAGGGAGGGAGGGCAGAGACACCAACACAGCAGCAGAGTGCAATAAGGAGTGTGGAATGAGCAGGAGCCAGTTCTTCACAGCCTGCATCTCTAGGATGCCTGGTAAGCTCCTTCACAGAGAAGGGGGAAGACCCGTGAAGTCTCCTGAAGCTGGATGCCCTGTTCTGACATTAAAAACTAGTGGTTGCTTGCAGGCGACTCTGCCAGGGTGCTCCCTGCTCCCGGCTCCCTCCCACCCAAGAGTAAGGAATGGTCTCCATCACCAAACCTCTGTCCCACCAGCTACAAAAATTGTCTTTAGCTGTCCTGCAGGCTATAGAGTCAGCAGCAGCGCTGATCATAAAATAAGCAGAGAAGGAACAGATCTTTGGGAACACAGGTCTTTAGGACTCCTGTGAGCTCCTTCACAGAGGACACCCTCTGAAGTCTCCTGAAGCTGGCTGTCCTGTTCTGACTGTCAGCGTCTGTGGAAGGCATAGTGTAGCAGGCTAAGAGTAGCAGAGAAGTTGATCTCCATTGTCAAACTTCAGTGCTACAGGCCACAAAACCTGTCTTCCAGCTGTGGCTACAGCATATCGCTACAACAGTATAATCACAGAACAGTCAGGGGGAGGGCCGGGTCCTGGGGCATACACCTCTGTAAGACTCCGAAGAATTCATTAGAAGAGAAGATACCTGCACTGTCAGCCAAGGCTGGGCAACAATGAAATGCAGTAAGGTCAGTGAGAGCAAGGATTATCTGCTGTAGGTACTTGCAGTTAGGCATGGAGGAGGGATTTGGTCCCAAAGACTTTGTGCTCAGAGGGAGAGCAGGTCTGGTGACCGGAGGCTGCAGTGAGGAATTTTAGGTGCAAGCCGACTCCCCCCACACAGACCCAAGATGTGTGTGGGGGGATGGGGACTGCGCTTGATGAGAGAGGTCACGAAACTATCAATACATCACTGGGCCACCTACTGGAAAAAAAACAGCAAATATCACAAAGGTAAAATCCTGCAGCTTAATTAATAAGAAAGGTAAATCTTCATTTACCTTCATTTTTAAGGGTAGAAATGTAAAGCGTAACAGTAAATGTAACAATTTATGAAAGAAATAAAAGAGATCTGTGGAATCCCAAGCCCTCTTTGTTGTCTTGAAGCCTAAGAGTTCAAGCTGCGGCAGGGGCCTCTCACCAGGGCAGAAGTCCTAGTATGAGGAGCATGCTGGGGACTGGACCTGCTGAGAACAGCGGGCAGTATTATGGCCAGATTAGCAGGATCAGCCAGAATACCTTCTTTGTAACGATTAGCAGAAAGTTAGGTAAGAATTGGGATTAGAGATAGTATGCTTTGACTAGCAGGAACTATGGAGCCCCCCACGCAATAGCCCCGTCACAAGCTTGCACCAGATAATATCCCCATAACACACCCCAAGCATGTACCTTCCTCCACATACTTGCCCATATTCTCTGAACCTGGACTCTGAATAAATGTGGCACTGCCCATTGATCAAGGCTGCACCTATTTAGGTTTAAGCGCCTCTAGGTGGACTCTGCATTCTTTCCTTTCTCCAGTGCTGTTCCCAATGTTGATGACGCAGGAGGCAAGTCATCAATAATACTCCAACAAAAAAGTATTAATAAGGATATGAAGGAGCAAATGGAATTCTTCAAAGAGACAGAGCTATAAAAAGTTCCAAACAAAAATGTTGCAAATTAAACACTCAATGAATAAGGGGCCTCCGGGTGGTAGAGGGTTGAGCAGCTGCACTGTGAAGCATCTGCAGTACAGCAGCTTGAGCTCAATAACCGGCCAGGGAGGGGACCCACTTGGCACAGCAGACTTCTCCTGCTTCACCTGCTGCTCCCCTCAGCAGCGTATTTCAGTCGATCTGCCTGCTCTGGTCTCCACTCTGTCTCTGGTGGATCCTCTTACCTCCCATGCCTCTGGCCTGTACCTCAGCTCTTGTATGCATAAATAAATTTTAAAAAATAAATAAAAACTACTGGAAAGCCGAATGAATAGGCTCAATCTCAGAGGAAAGAATCAGCAAAATTGAGGATTCTGTTAAAATGAAGAGAAACTTGTAATGACTCAAGTGGAGGAGAGAATAATATTAGGAAAAATGGCAAAGCACTATATGAATTATCAGACTCTACTAGAAGACACATGATAGTGTGTACATAAGAAGGCAAAGAGAGGAGTTTATTTAAAGAAATAATAGCTAAGGGCCCTCCCTAGTGGCACAGTGGGTTAAGTAACGCACGATGAAACAAACTGCAGCCACTGCAGCACAAGTTCAAGTCCAGCCTCCAGCCAGTGAGGGGACCCACATGGCGCAGCAGACTTCTCCTGCCTCGCCCGCTGCTCCCCTCAGCAGTGTATTTCAGTTGATCTGCCTGTACTACTCCCCACTGTCTGGTGGATTCTCTCACCTCCCGCGTCTCTGGCCTGTACCCTGATGCTTGTATGCATAAATAAATACATCTTTAAAAAAATAATTTAAAAAAAGACATAATAGCTAAGAATTTCACAAACCTAAGGAAAGAACTAATCACAGAAGTCCCAGAAGTTGATAAAACACACAAATATCCAAAGACAAAAAGACCTAAGCCAAGAGAGTACTGTTAAATTGTCCAAAGTCAACAATAAAGAAAAAATACTAACGGTTGCTAGAGGGAAATTAATGTTTACAAAGGCTATCCAATCAGTCTATCAGTTTTTTAGCAGAAATGTAAGAATGACATTCACAATTCTAAAAGATTTTAAAAAATCACCAAGAATACACTATAAAAAAAATACATTATCATACAAAACTGTCGTTCAAGTAAGATGAAAAAATAAAGCACTGTCTGATAAATAAAAGCTAATATGGCTTACCACTAACAAATCCATCCTATAAGAAATGTTGAAGAGTTCTTCTAAATGAAAACACAAAACCTTGAGCAAAATGATAAATATTAATACAGAACTAGAAATAACAAGAATAAAATGAGGTGATGACCACATTAAAGGAGAAAGAGGAAAAGGACAGTATTTGTTACAGTGAAGACTACTTGGATGCAAAGAGAAGGATACAACCCACATGGTAACAACAAAACAAAGCATGTAATAGAGGAAATAGATAGGAAGGAAATAAATAGGAGGGAAATAGGAGGAGAGAAAGGAGAGAAAGACAGAGGGAGTAAGGGATGGAGGGAGCAGCAGGGGAGAGGGGAATATTGAGATAATCATCAGGGGAAAACATCCAAATTAAAAGAATGGGAGGGGAGGGGAGGGGAAGGGAGAGGGGGGAGGGGAGATAAAACAACCAGAAAAAAAGACAAAATGGCAGTAAGCCCTATAAATCAAGAATCACTTTAAATGTTACTGGTCTGAACTCACTATGTGTCAAAAGAGAGTGGCTGCATGGATTAAAAAAAATCCATCTTATTATGCATACAAGAGACATACACCAGGGGCCTCCCTGGTGGCACAGGGGTTAAGGGGCAGCACTATGAAGCTACCTGCAGCCACACTGCAGCACGATCCCAGGCCACATGGCCCAGCAGACCTCTCCTGCCTCACCCCTGCTCCTCTCAGCAGTGTTATTTCAGTAGATCTGCATGCTCTGCTCACTGCTGTCTCTGGTGAATCTTCTCACCTCCCCCACACCTTTGGCCTGTACCCCAGTTCTTGTATGCATAAACAAATAATTAAAACAAAAACTAAAAACAAGAGACACACACCAGACCTAAAAAAACGAACACTCACAGATCAAGGCTGGAGCAAGATATCTTGAGGCGATAACACAAGAAATTCTCATATCTGATAAAATAAATCTTTAATCAAAATAACGTAATAACTTGTAATAATCAAGGGAACAATCTGCTAAGAAAATTTATCAACATATATGCACCCAATGCCGCTGTACCTAAATATATAAAAAAATTATTAATACACCTAAAGGGAGACACTGACAGCATTGCAATTCTAGAAGATGACAACATATCACTTTCACCAGTGGACCCATACAGAAAATTAATATGGGGAAAAAATGGTCTTAAATGAAGCAAATGACCAGATGAACTAAATATTTACAGACACTTCTATCTTAAAAGAAATGAATACATATTCTTCTTAAGTGCACACGGGACAGTCTCAAAGATGTTGAGACAAAAAGCAAGTTTCGATAAATTGAAAAAGGACCGAAATAATCAAGCATATTTTCCATTCCTGTGGTATTGTTAGGGCAGGATCTGCGAAACCAGGCAGTACTCAGAGATGAGGAGGGGCGAGCAAAGTCTGAGTCCTGAGCATCTAAGTTACAACTACTTATTGACTTAAAGCAAGGGGTAGTGAGCTGGGAATCCGAGTCAAAGGGTGAATGTGGCCTTGAGAATTACCAGCTGTCCCCTGAAACTTATGGTCTACAGGTTATGACCCAACTTCAGCTAATCAACAGGTCAGCCTGACATCTTCCACTTTTGTTATGAAGCTAGAATCAACCACATGGGGTAAACAAAACAAAACAAAAAACAGAAAGATCTCCAAGTGGAGACTTAACAACATGCTTCTGAAGAACTCTTGGGTCAACGAAGAAATCAGAGATAGTGTAAAAAATTACCTGAAAACATACAAGAAAAGCCATCATATCCTATAAGATGTACCAATAGTGATACGAAGAGGGAAGTACATATAGGCCCACATAAATAAACAGGAAATTTTTAAACTATCTGACTTTACATATGAAGGAACTAGAACAAGAATGAAACAAACAAACAAACAAAAAAAACCAGTGGAAGGAAATAATAATTACAGCAGAAATAAATGAAATAGAACCAAAAAGATCAATGACAAGAGCTGGTCCTTTGAAAGAATAAAACAAATTTGATAAACCTCAGTCAGACTAAGAAAATTAAGATAGAAGAGGTGAAATTACAACAGCTATCACAGAAGCACAAAGGGTCATCATAATGGACTATTATGAACACCTATATGCAAACACTGGACAACCTAGTTAAGGAAACAATCCCATTTACAATCATATCAAACAAAATACATAAAAGACCTAACCTGAAAACTGTGACACAATGCAAAAAGAAACAGAAGACATCACAAAGAAATAAATGGAAGGATGGTCCAAACTCATGGACTGGAAGAACAGACCTTATTACAATGGCCAAACCACCTAATCAATTTACATATTCAATGCAATCTCTACCAAAATCCCAATGGTATTTTTCAAGGAAACAGAACAAAAAATTCTAAAATTTGTATGGAATGACAGAAACTCCAAATAGCCAAAGCAATCCTGAGAAAAAAGAAGAAAACTGGAGGCATCTGACTCCCTGACTTCAAATTATACCATAAAATGGTAATAATCAAAAATAGTATGATATTGGTATGGACACACATACACATGGAATAGAATTGAGAGTCCAGAAGTAAACAACCACATATATGGAGAGTTAAATTTTTGACAAAGATCACGCACTGGAGAAAGGAAAGCCTCTTCAACGGTGCTGGAAAACAGCTACATGCAGGGAGTACAAAAAGAAACTAGATCATTAACATCATACACAAAAATTAACTTGAAATGGGTTAAAGACTTGGATATAAGACCTGAAATCATTAAACAGTAGAAGAGAACTTAGGCGATACATCACAGAGACATCTTTGAAGACTCAATTCCAGTGGTAGGGAAACAAATAGGACTACATCAAAAGCTAGTTTTTGTATAGCAAAAGAAACCATCACAAAAAACAAACAAAAGCTACCAACTGGGATAGGATATTTCATCATATACCTCACAAGGACATAATGTAAAATACATAAAGAACCCATAAAACGCAACAAAAAAACTCACAAATAACCCAAACAAAATATAGGCAGAGAATACAGATACTTCTTCAAAGAAGATTCATAGATCACTAATAAGAATATGAAAGAACGCGCAAATTCACCTATAAGGAAATGCATATCAAACCACAATAAGGTATTACCCTACATCTGTGAGAATGACCTATTTCAAAGACTAGAAACAAATATGTTGGTGAGGGGTTGAGAAAAAAATGGACTCGCTGTTGGTGGGAATGTAAATTGGTGCAGTCACTATGAAAACAGTTATGGAGATAAAAATAGAAATACCATTTGAGAAATACCATGAGAAAGCTAATTTGAAAAGATTTTACAATAGGTTCACTACAGCATTATCCACAACAGCTGAGACATGGAAACTTAATGCCCAGTGAGAGATGACTGGAGTCCAGTTCATTAATGGAATTAGGACTATTCAGGTATTAAAAAAACGAAACCTTGTTTTTGCAACAACATGGAAGGAATTTGAGGTGACAATGCAAGACAAGAAAGTGCAAGACAGATGGTTTCTCTCATAAACTGAATATAAATATTCAAAGCAGACAAACTAACAAATGACAACAAAACAACTCAGACTGAAAAATACAGGTGATACAAGAGAGGGGTAGGGTGTGGTGGTGGGAGAGAAGGGCAGAGGGCATCTAACAGATAGTAGGACGGGAGCTAGAATTTTGGTGGTGTGTGAAGGAAGGCTTACAAATATAGGGAGGTTAAGATGTAACCCCTAATTTATATAATTTTATAAACCAATGGTAAATAAAAAAAATTCCTTGAGCAGACAAAACCAATTTAGTCTTACAAACAAATCTTAATTGAGCCTATTTGCAAGATTAAGTTCACCTGAGTCATTTCTTATCTAAGTCTTTGGAAATAAGCAAAACTTAACTGTTTCCCAAGGTTGTTATTAGAAAAAACAATGAAAATTCTAATATTACAACCAATCACTCCTAAGGACAGTCACCTGTAATTATACAAGCTTCTTTCTAGTAGTATAACCCCAAGTCACATTCCATGTTTTGGTTTGAGTGCTCTTGGCTTGCAAACTGTCTTTTTGATGTATGCATGATAAACTTTTGCTAATTACTTTGGCGACTTACTGGTTTTACTTCTGTTATTTCTGATAAGAATTTAACGTTGGGCCTCCTTGGTGGCGCAAGGGGTTGAGCACCGCACTGTGGGGCTTCCACTGCCATTGCAGTACGAGGGGACCCACATGGCACAGCAGACCTCTCCTGCCTCTCTTGCTGCTCCCCTCATCAGTGTATTTCAGTCATCTGCCTGTTCTGCTCCCCACTCTGTCTCTGGTGAATCCTCTCTCACCTCCCGCGTCTCTGGCCTGTACCCCAGCTCTTCTGTGCATAAATATTTTTAAAAAGAATTTAATTTTAATTCTACTATTTTCCCGGGTTGCAAATACTGAGAAACCCAATATGCATGATTAAGTACACATGAAATGAGTTTTCTTACAGGTAGGTGCTTTGTACTCCTTACTTAACTACCAATCCCTCACTCCACCCCCCTCCACTCCTCACAGACACACCAAGATCTAGCAGAAATGTTTAACAACTGATGACTTTTTAAAAACAACAATTTGTCATTAATCATTCATTTTCTCAGCACTGATACGATGCATCATATAAGATTCTGCAGCACAGCCTGATTTTGAATGGTGAGAATAGTCCAACCCACAAGTACACCTGAATATATATACACACACACTCAAGGCTTGAGAAGCACTGTGCTAGAAACCTCTAATTTGTGCAGCGTTTTTCCTTATATTGACAACACACACAAAAAGCGGCATAAAATGTCCACTCCCGGGCCCGGTCACACAGTACAAAAGTGAACCTCCCTTTCCAAGCAACAGCCCTTCCAATTATTTGAGCAGCTACCAAGCTCTACTCACACCTACCTTCTCCCTTCTGCCCAACGTCTAATGTCTCTACTTTAACACACAGAACTCCTTTCAAACTACCGCGCGCGACAAAGCCACAAAAGGGCTTCCGGCCTCTCCTGCAAAGCACGGGATATAGCCGGTGGCGCAAGAGGAGTTACTCCTGAGGACTTCAAAAACCTAACAGTCCCTGGCCTGTGTGCGGCAATAACCGACCGTCCGGGCCTGTCTGGCTTTTTTGCTCTCACAGTGCAACTCTCGTTCCTCTTCCCCCGCCAGCCCTCAACCTTCTCTTCCAGACCACGTTCCAGCCGCCCGGCCCTGCTCTTCCCACTTCCCGGGCCGGTACCTTGCTCAGAAGGCGCGGTCGAGACACAATGCCCCGCAGGTCGACGTAGACCGGGGAGGAGAGTCCACTCTTCAGCACGAAGTCCCCAAACTTGAAAGCCTGCACGTCGTACAGACGCGTTACCAAAGAGCCCAAAGCTGTATCCGAAGGCGCCATGCCGCTGAGCTCCCACGCGGCGCAGATCACGCGACCCAGGCGCGCCTGCGCACTGACGGCGTTTGCCTGGAGCCCCGCCTCTTCCGTTCGTCTGGAGCCCCGCCTCTTCCGTTCGCCTGGAGCCCCGCCTCTCCGTTTGTCTGGAGCCCCGCCTCTCCGTTCGTTTGGAGCCCCGCCTCTCCGTTCGTCTGGAGCCCCGCCTCTTCCGTTCGTCTGGAGCCCCGCCTCTTCCGTTCGTCTGGAGCCCCGCCTCTTCCGTTCGTCTGGAGCCCCGCCTCTCCGTTCGTCTGGAGCCCCGCCTCTTCCGTTTGTCTGGAGCCCCGCCTCTCCGTTCGTCTGGAGCCCCGCCTCTCCGTTCGTTTGGAGCCCCGCCTCTCCGTTCGTCTGGATCCCCGCCTCTTCCGTTCGTCTGGAGCCCCGCCTCTCCGTTCGTCTGGATCCCCGCCTCTTCCGTTCGTCTGGAGCCCCGCCTCTCCGTTCGTTTGGAGCCCCGCCTCTCCGTTCGTCTGGATCCCCGCCTCTTCCGTTCGTCTGGAGCCCCGCCTCTCCGTTCGTCTGGAGCCCCGCCTCTTCCGTTCGTCTTCCGTTCACCTTCCGGCGCGCCGCGGCGCTCTCTGTGCGCGGCAAATCCCCAGGCTGTGGGGTCCGGTGGCGGTTGGCCGTCTGACGACCCGGTCGGTCTTCCGTTGACCGCCTCTGGCTAGCATCGCAGGGTTAATAATGAGATTGACTTCTGGATCATAAAGTGGAGCCTCTCGAGAGTTTCTAAGTCTGCCCACTTTGTCTAACTTAGTGCGCGCTTAACTCGTTCTCTTAATCCTCTCGAGGCCACGCTCGTTGTTCGCTACTGTTAACCAGGATTTCTCCGCCTTCGCCCCATTACCACTTTTCTACAAGTTACGTGTGAATTTTAACTTAAGGGCATCTAGCACAATAATTTGCACATGACTAGGAAAAGGGGCAGTATAAAATACCCAAGGTAACTGAATTAGACTTTGCGCCGCACCCACCCCCACCCCGGTTTACTTTTACCTACTTGCTGTGTTAGTGAAGAAGAGCTCAGCAGAACGTTTTTACTGAGCGCATAGCCTTGAGGAGTATGTTCTCCGATTTGCAAATCTCGATAAAATTCGTTTAATTTTGTTAATTCATCAGAGTCGTTCTAAGGTCGAGAGTAGGTAACCACGGAGTCCTGGAAGAGGATGTGCGTTTTACACCTGTTAGAATAACTCAAGTCCCTGGCACCTAAGATAAAGCAAATAGAGTGGGAGGAAAGTAGAGGAGGATGAATTGTTACTGAGGTTATCCAGGATGATACTCTTGGAGCCTATTTTTAAAAATCCAAGCATGTTTGGTCTCTACAAATAAACCCCTTACAGTGGGAGGAAATTTCCACTATAGATAGGAGGCAAAACGTTATCTTACTGAAAGGAGAACAAAACCATAGGAGTCATTACTATTACTCATCAAATTGATTCTGATTCCATTTCTAATTTCTACATTCCTTGTATTTTTCTCTTGCGAGACTGTGCTGTCCTACCAGTTTAAAAAGCCATGCTTTTGATAGTTCTTTCTCATTTCAAATAAGTGGAGTAAAATCTTGATGAAATAGAAGACAAATGTTAAACTGTTTTTGTGGGTTTTTTCCCACCCTTTTTGGGGTACCAAGCAATTGTTTCCTTTTTAAAATGCTGGGGAAAAGTGCTGTAATAACCATGATGTGATGTTTTCAGCTTGTCAACGTATGCCATATGTTTTGAGGGAGAGAAAAATTACTCTTTTCTTTGAACAAAGGTCTAAATTAGAAAGAAAAAATCACCAGAAGTAACACCTTTAGTACATTATATTTATAGGAATGCATAACTTGTGAGGTGTACATTTTGAAGTTTCATCCATAACTTATAACATTTATTGTAGTAATAACAAGACAGCAGGTCATCACTTTACAACATTACACATGAGTGGTTTGGACTTACAAATAAAATATTTACAACCTACCTTTACAAAACAACATCGTGTGCATACAAAATGAACAACTGCAAAAAATTTAAAAATAATAAGACAACCAAAAACCCAGAAGATACACTTAAGGCAGACCAGCAAGACACTGAAATAATTAAGGCTGTTGAATTCTTCTGCACCTTGAAAATATAGAACTATTTATCAATACTGTGGGGTGATTTTAAATCAATTATTACAAGCCTGATGGAAGTATGTACTATATGTATATGTGTAATGGTCCCTATGGGGAAACCTGTCCACTTATGGATAAGGCCCTTTATCTGAATGGCCAGAGAAGCCCACCCAATCTCTCAAGAGACTTAGGGGAATAGGGGTCACTCAAAACCAAGAGGTACCAATGCAGTTTGCAAACTGACTATTAATAATTCAAATATAGAAACTTCTGATTCCAGCTAAATGTAATAACCTAAATGATGGTCCCATTAATTTTCAGGCTTTGTTTATTTGGCTTTGGGTGCTTCAGAAGATAGCAAATTAATTCTCAAATGAGTAGACTCTCTCCCCCTAAACCAACCCTAATGGTTTTGAATGGCCCTGAATGGCTTTCCAGTAGAATAACTGACCCACTGGGCTGTCTTCAAATGGATAGATTTCTACATATGAGCATAACATATACATACATATTATACACTATATACATGTACAGATGTACACATATCCATGTTTTCCAAGTTTGCACTTTGATTACTACTGTTCTCTGACTAGGATCACATTCTGAAGAGTATGTTTAGACTTCTTTTTTGTCCTAATCACTAATTTTACTCACCTTCCCCATAGAGTAGGCTGAAGTTTGGCAGAAACAGAAGTAAAAGCACCAGGGTCAAAAAAGCCAAACACAGAGATGACAGATATGGCTTAAGTTAGTAAGAGAAGATGTATGTTTTGTTAACTTCAAATTTATGATAATAGGTGTTCAGATCGTGGTCCTAGTTCCTAATGCTCCAGGGCGTGGATTCACTTCATGATAGAAAGTGGGCATCAATGAATTCTTTATGCTAGCTCTTCCTGGGCTAGCAAGTTGGCTTGCTAAAATTAAGCTTCAGGAATTGGGACCAAAGGATTATTTGCACTTTTCCCCACCACCCTCTCTTTTCTCAGCTACTAACACTATTCAAAATAACAATAATAAACAGTTAATCTTGATCATTTGGATAAAAAAAATCTGATCACTTTTATAAATCCTCAGCAAACAAGCTGATGGGAAAACACAATAACTTATGTATATTTATTTCAAACTTTCCATCAATGTCCCTAATGATGAAAATCTGCCTTTGGGCAATTGCCTTTTCCTCTCCTCTAACATCTCTATATATTGAAAATGAGGAAGAAATGCCTTTCATAGAAAATATGACTGATATTTCTGTGTTCTACTATTTCTGAATAATTTTCTATTAAAAACATCGAGTTTCATGGACAAATTGCAACCCTTTTTAACCCTCTAGAATTAATGGAACAACTGAGAGTCTTAAGGTTTTTAGAAAATTAGTATTAACATCTTAAGTTTCCTTTCCTGGTGGAGTATATGTCAATCTCAACTTCCTAGCCCCACCCCAGGTTTAAACATTCATTTCTAAATGATTCCTAGATTTTAAGTAGTTAAGAAAAATCATAATGCAGATACATTCCTTGAAAGCTCATATTTTTCATTTGCCTAACTCCAGACCCCACAGAAATGCCACACAAGAGAGAAAGAAGAAAGACCCACACTCCTTAAAACTGAACAGGACATGGTGAGTTTGCACTTTTGCCAAATTACAGAGACCCCTGATGTCTGAAATAGTTCCTCTTCTATCAAATTCATGGGACAAAGTTTTAGTTCATCAACAGCAATAGCTGCCATTAATTTATAATGTATTTCTCCCTCATATTCTCACAAATCTAAATTTCCACACTCTTCCACATAGGCAAGAAAAAAGTAATAACGTGATAACTAACTCATGGGTGTTAAATCATGGACACTATAGGAAAACATACAAGCTACTCCTGGAACACCTGATGCTCTAAAGAATACAAGAATTTCCCTCCCCAAACTAGCAGTTCAAATCATTTTTATACCTTTGATTTGCCTCTTATACAGATGCCGGTGAGACTCTGTAGAAAAGAATTATAGTGTCAGAAAACATTTTATTGTTTTCCCAATGAGAAAGTGTCTGTTTTGGTGTCTCATCAATTTTCCAGCACATACAGTTTGAGAATAGAGAATAACTTGCTTTGGAAGGCATCTTACTCTGTGTCTGCCCTAAGAAATACTGGAGAAAACAGTTTTTTTGACATAAGACTTCATCAACTCTCCTAACCTTTTCTGTAGACAAGCTTTTAAATGACTGAAATTACAGGCTAAGACCAAATAACATTTAGACAAAGAGCACCTCGTACTTCCAATTAAAATCAGTTTACAGAATTTAATCTCATGAGTTTGCAAATGGTATCTAAAACATGAATATTGAAAACCTGGAATGTTCAAAGTTACCATCAATAAAATTCTTAGCACTGGCAGTGTGTAGCACTTTTTTAAAATTAAAGTATTTCCTAAACATTTCCTAGTAAAGTATTTTCCCAACATTCCCTATGACATGAATATCCTCCCTCCTCCCCCCCCCCCCAATTCCCATTTTACCAATGGGGGGCATTTGGGGCAGGAAAAAAACAGACTTTCTGTAAGAAAGGACGAATAGGAATAGCTGAGGTTGAAACTCAAGAATTCCTGGGCTCACCCTATATTCAGATGTTTTTATTTAAAAGATATTTAAAAATAAACAAAAATGCTGCAATCTCAGTAAATCTAAATACAATGAACTTCTTTATCTCCCATCCTCCCCTCTGAAAGGCACTACTATTGATAAAGGCTTTGTGAACCACAAAGCGGTGAAGCCAGCGTTCCTCTACTGCCTCCTCTCCTCCCCCAAGGGTATTTATGGCTGTGAGAGACCTGAAGGACGCCCCCAATGTGACATCTTTTTTTCCTTAAAAATGTTCCCATATTCAGCTGCAAGCAGATATAAATCTATTTAATCTGAAACAAATGTTAAATACGCAGTAATTGTTAGACCTTTTAAAAATTATTATGGGTTGTCCCTTATCTTTTCCTTCTTTCTGCATCCTACCCTCAAGAAACAAAACAAAAGCCCCAAACCCAAAGCAATGAGTATAAGCCAAGCAAGCAACTGGTGACTTTAGCCAACATTTATTTTATTTCAATTGGAGGTTCGCGCTCACTAATTCCTAGTTGTCTTGACGTCAAGAACTACCTTAATTATAGTAGAAGTGGACTATCTTCTCTCCCTACTACCAAGGATAAATATTTTTGCCAAAACAGGTATAAGAAAGTGGTCCCTGGTCGCTTGTGCCTCGCCAAGTTTGCCTGCAGCGCAACCTAAAGTACATTTCTCAGTCCCATTTCTCGGGTTCCTTGTTAGTTCCAACTTCCTATGCATATTTTTTTGAACTGGAACCACTGTCTTTTCCCTGTTGGGGCGGAACCAGGAGTTTTGCAGATAGGGAGCCTCCCTATTAGTTTTCTTCAGTTATCAAACTATATAAAATATACCCCCTTTCTCTTGGGGCCTCTATTAAATTCATTCTACTCTACTGATTGTACTTTGGCTCCAGTTAAGAGACTCACACTACTTTTCACCTCTATGTCCCTCCTCTCCTGTCTCCTATCTCCTTACTTCCCCAGCATATGTATTCGGGGTGTGGGATTTCATGTCTGGACAATTCCAATGTTGATTCAAAAGGTGATATAAAAGCTTTGGCTCCAACCTATCAATTGTCCACCCCACAACAAGATTTCAAAAACACTCTCCAGTGTAGCCTACGTACTGTTGTCCTAGGCCTCTCCCTCTCAAGCAGAAAGTCAGCTTGTGTCTGACATGGCTATAACAACTCGAAAGGCCTCAGCAGGGGGATCTTCAGTCAAGGCCACAGCAGATGCCACAGAACTACCAAGTCACGATGACGGACATTGGGAATCCTCACAAAGCGACCTGGCTTTATTCTCCTATGCTGTCTCTCATAATGAAGCCATGTTTACTAAAAGTGTTTTTAGTAAATATGTTTTAAATTTTACATTATTGTATCCTATAGTATTTGTATATACACATAAGTTTAAATGAAGAACACGGAAGGTTAGTCGAGAGAGGGCTGAGGAAGTGAGTCTCCATGACCTAGGGTCATTTGAAAACTACGAAGCAAATAACAGCTTGAGTCATTTTCCACAGACTTGGTTAATCCTGAAAATATGAAGTTCTATTTACTCTTATTGCTTGTACTTTCTATTCATTTATTAATCTATAATTTGGATGGGATGAGGAGGAGGGTGGATGAGGAAGTCAACTTTGAGGCCAATGGAAAAGAAAAATAGGCATTTTTAATTCTACATTTCCACTTAGGGAATAAGTTACATATTAAGGTTCAGGCTTTTTCCACCATTCTTTTTTATTTAGGTAAGTTTATAGTTCTATTTATCCTTCATAAACTCTGATTGTAATTTTCGGCTGCCTAATTTGAATGACCTCAATCCTATTATAGGAGAGAAGCGATGCCATTAAACCTGATTTAGACAAACACTTGAGTTATGATTTTTAAAATACTACTTGCATAACAGCAATTTTCAAAACATACTTTAGAAAACAAAAGGTGGACCGTGTAGAAACACGTAAACAAAAACTCTTTCCAAAAACATACAAAGAAAAATCACAAAATTCCCAGGCTTAATTTTTTTTCCCCATCAATGGAAAAAAGGGCAGTTCGTAATCATCTTGTCTGGAGAACGTACACTGGAGAGCAGTGTTGGCCTCAAAGCGCATTTAGTCCTTTCGTCCAGGGAAATATTGACAGCTGAGCAGTGCTAGGTATTGCCATCGCAGTGAAAACTCAATGCTCTGTCAGAGTGATGTATCAGATTTTATTCCATGGCTTTAAAAAGGACTTGGGAATGGGCCTTTAAAAGGCCTCTATGGCTGCCTCCTTTTGGTAAGCACCCCTTGGCTTCCACAGGGGTTAGAAATAAAGCAAGCCAACTTTCTGAGGCGTGCATTCTACAGCTGTAGAAGAAATCAGAAAGTGTTGTGACGTCATTCATAGGAACTGCAGGGAAGGTTTCTATTGGCCCTTTTGTTTGAACCTGTTATATTCATTATATATTTCAAATCAAGTGTAGACAGAAAAATAGCCCCACAACTCTTAGTGTTTGGGGACTTGTTTCCTGGCAGTTTTCCTGCCAGTTTAACTCTGAGCTGCCAGTGAATTTGGGGATAGCATTTCATACACAGAACCTATGTTTCACTCCTGTGACTGAGAGAAAAATCATCTTCACAGACTGCAAAAGTGTAACCTTGCTTTCTCTTAATGCGCAGGTTCTGGTAAAAGATTTCTATACAAGATTTATAAAATGCTCTAAAAAAGTTGTCATCTAATTGTGCTTAGTCAAAACAAAATAATGCTTTGGTAAATAAATTACTGTCTTAACTGGAGCACTCAAAGTTACATATGCTTGATTTCATATATATCTCTATATTATAAAACTCTGAAACCTGAATGGGTAATTTTTAACTGTATGAGAATACGTATGCTATTAAGAAACTATATCTAAGTCATCTAAACCAGAGCAGTGGAGATACATGACATCTCTGTTAAATAGAACTTTTTGCTTAAAATTTTAGCCAAGGCAGAAACCTTTGATACGGGAGCTCATTTTGTCCAGTTAACCACTCATTTTGGAACGCACAAGTAAAATTTTCTAACAGCAAATATTCTCGTTATCCCTGCCCCTCTTTTTATACTTCCTCTGACTCTTTGCTGCTTCATCTCTTCTGAATGACCTTCTGGTAAGGCCCTGGATTTCCAGTGATTTTACTGCTGCTCAGACCCTGAATAACCACTGACGAGGGTTAAGAGGTACGTCTCCCAATCCAGAAAATCGCATGGAGTGAAATGATTAACAGAACTATTTACAGACACATTCAGTCTCGCTTTGGTTCACACTGCACTTCCATGTGAAACCTACAGGCCGGGAGACGGCTACGTCCCTTGGTTGACGCGGTTGACGATGTAGCTCTTGACGTTGGGGACAGGGCGCACGTCGTTCTGGTGCTTGCGGCGCTCTATGAAGCAAGCCAGGCGGGAGGTGTCCAGGGGGATCTTGGAGTAGCTGCCATTGTGGGGCTGCAGCCAGGGATGCTGCAGGCAGGTGGCTGCTGTAGGCCGCCGCCGGAAGTCTTCCTGTAAGATCACGTTGATGAAATCTCTGGCAGCGTTGCTCACGCCACAGAAGTACTCATGCGGGAAGCTGAAGTCCACCCTGCACACATTGATACACGTCTCCTCTTTGCTCTCATCCAAGAAAGGAGAGACCCCACTCAGCATGACGTAGGTCAGGACCCCAATGCTCCAAATATCAGTGCCCAGGGAGACAGGGATGCCTTGGATCACTTCTGGGGCAGCAAACTCGGGGTTCCCCAGCAGGTGGTGGATGTGGAAGTGACCTGAGATCTGGACAGCATCCTCCAAGTCGATGAGCTTCACTCGAGGCACTGGAATCCTTAGGTCAATGAGTAGATTTTCAGGCTGCAAAATCCAAGGAGGTGGAAAGAAAGAGAGGGGACGTTCAGCTCTCTGCTGCCTACCCGCAGGACTCAGTAAGTTCAGATGTAGCCCTGACAGTCTTTGAAATTCCTCATGCAAAGTGCCATGGAGGCCTCAGAAGAGACAAAACTCTGAATTTAGGTGGACTTCAGAAATCGTTTGACATTGAAAAATCACGTCTTCGTAACGCCCCCCCCCCTCACATAGAATCAAGCAAATAAGATTTTCTTTTTGGAGAACAAGGGTTTTTATTTGAGCACCATGAGTAAAAAGGTGACATTATTGGCTTCCATCTGTAAAGTTTGGCTAAGTAGCTAAAGCTCCCCTGATTTCTCTCACCCCAGATGTTACTGTGACTCGGTGTATTTTCTTTTTTTTTTTTTTTTTTTAAAGATTTATTTATTTATACATACAAGAGCTAGGGTACAAGGCAGAGTCACGGGAGGTGAGAGGAATCACCAGAGACAGAGTGGGGAGCAGAACAGGCAGACTGACTGAAACACACTGCTGAGGGGAGCAG